>CM034147.1:552271320-552684778 GCA_019776745.2 Taxus chinensis | reverse complement strand
GATATATACAGACTCTTATTTTTGGTTCAGTATTCGATTGTATCTGAGTTGACTTTCCTTTGGTTCTTTTTTCATGTGTACTCTAGATGTTTACAATTTCCACTTTTCTATGCTCTTTAGAATGTATGCAGTGGATGTGAAATGATAACAGAATGATTTCTTTTTGTATTTCATAATGTTGATATATGATAATGCGAACACAATGTGATGTTTGAATTTTAGTTTCTTTAAGAAATATTTGACACTTCATATTTTCTTGGTGAAACGTGGTGATAAAATGATATGATAAGTAAATGCACTTTCCCCACCCCCAACTCCACGCAAGTAGTAAGATACAAGGGATCAACACCGAGAATCAAAAGGGGCACAAGTTATGAAATTTTTTTGAATGGTAGTGATGAAGGAAAGATAAGGGTTTGATAGGACCAAATTGGGACACTACAACCTTATCCTACTCAAGCTACTTCATAGTTTAGAATGTGAATTACTTTGCAGTTTATCTAGAATTGGATCCGTAGATGGCCACTTGGTTGAAAAAAATTGGAATTGGGGCTTTAAACTCTTTCGAAATCTTGGACACCTAACTCACTTTGTCTTTGACTTATAAATTCACAACATTTGAGTGAATTATTTGTAACTCTCAATTTTATCAATGAGACCCACTACTCCTTTCCCCATGCTACCGAGAGGAAGAATGGGCTCATCACCGCAGACAAAGAATAGGTGAGTAAGGGAATTTCTCTCCTTTCCATACCCTACATCACCACTAAGAGATGCAGGCTCAACACCGAAGGTTGGTAGGGCAAATAAACGTGTAAAATAAAAAATTTCTGGTTATTTGCATTTGAATTACTCATTTAGGAAAAAAATTTAGTATGTTCTTATTTCCAAAGAGATTTTAATGGGATAGATTTGATACCATGAAGCTTCTAGAATAGACTATAGACAAAGACACCTAATCCTAGAAAGATATTATAAGAAAAATCAAGTATACAGGCCTTGGTATGATCACGATCAAAACTTTGTCTTATCTTTCTTAAACTAATGAAATGATTCAGAAATAATTGATGATACTGTGAATATTTGAAGAGGTATGATTTGAATGTTTTGCCAATTTTTTTCAAAAGTTTTTAGAAGATGTTATAAGAATAAATTCCTTAATCAAAAATTTTATAAAATGAACTGGCGGATGAAAATGCAATGCAGATGTAGTAATGTACATATGAAAATGTTGGTGGATCATGCATAGTACCTCTTTGGGTGAAGAGAGTTCACGGATTCACTAAAATCCTCACCCTCTAGTGTACACAGGTGGAATGCCCCATTTTTGTAGTCTTCTACTACTCGATACAAACCCAACCACCTAGGTCTGAATTTCATTCCCTTGTTGGTACTTTTCTCTATTCGGTTGTCAAGTCTTAATACCAAATCTCCTTCATATATCTCATCTTCGTAAACATTCTTATTGTATTACCGATCCATCTAGTTAGCGTAAATGCTATGTCATTGTTCAGCATTAAGTATAGCCTCATTGAGACTTTCTAATTGGGAGATTCATGCTTTTCAATAACCCTCTTCTCCCAGGATCTCGTGTAGTGAAATACGGAGACTAGGTATTTCAACTTCAAGTGGCAGAACCACCTCGGCACCAAACACTAAAGAAAATGGGGTTTCACCCATTGGTGTTCTAACTAACATTCGATATGCCCACAAGTCTGGAAAAATATTTAAGTGCCAATCTCATTTATTCTCCTTAACGGTTTTAAGAAGGATGGACTTTAACGTCTTATTGGTAGCCTCAGCTTATCCATTAGCCTAAGGATAGTAGAGAAAATCCATGTGATGACTTATTTTGAATTTTGCACACAGCTCACGTACCTCATCATTCTTGAAATGCATGCCATTATCTGAAATAATGACTTGTGGCAACCCTACCTATAAATGATCTAGTTCAAGATGAACTTAGCAATTATAGAGCCAGGCATGGTGGTAAGAGGCATTACTTTTACCCACTTGGTAAAGTACTATGTGGCCATGATTATGAAGTTATGGCCATTTGTTGATAAGGGAGAGAACTTCCCTATCAAATCAAGGCCCAACGTGGAAAATGGCTATGGGGTTGCGATTGGTTATAAAGCTTGTGCCGGTATATGGATCTTGTGGGAGAACTCTTGGCATTTGTGACATCTACGCATAAACTCTATGGCGTCATGTTATAGAGTGGGCCAGAAATAGCCCATCCAATGTATCTTCCGAGTAGTGGAGTGGCTACCTAAGTGACCTCCACATACTCCATTGTGTGACTCATAAAGAATTTTTTTGAATTCTTCAACGTCAACACATCTTAGAAACATTTTTTCAAAGGCTCTGCTGTAGAGCACTTGTTCCAAAATAGTGTACTTAGTGGTAATGACACGTAACCACCTTATTTTTTGTAACATTTCCCCTTCTGGGTATGCATGGTCCATGATGAAATTAACAACATCGGTATACCAAGGACATACAAAGATAGGGGGCATGGTTTCGAAAAAGTAAATGTACTCATCAGGAAATTCTAAATCTACCAGGTCACCTACATCCAATGGATTTTTAGCCAACCAGTCCACAATGATTTTTCCCCTGATGGACTTCTGATTTACAAATGTTAGTTCAAACTCACCCATTAGGGTTATGAAACACCTGACCTTTTTAGATAAGGATCCTTGTGAGAGGAATGTCTACAAGTGATCTAACTTAACAATAACCCTCATTTCTTGATTCAATATATAATTCCTTAAGCGCTTTGTTGCAAATACTATGGCAAGGAATTATTTTCTACTTGTGTGTAACGTGTCTCATAATCAGGAAACATTCGACTAATGAAATAAACCACACATTCTCATTTATCATCATCCTATTGAGCCAACATGTAAGCTAGTAAAACATCTGTAGCTCATGAATATAAGATCAAAGGGAAATATGATCTAGGCTACATTAGCGTGGGAGAGGATAACAAGAATCGTTTAACTGCCTTGAAGGTCTTGTTGCATTCTTATGTCCAATCAATGCTATAATCCTTTTTCAACAAATTGTTGATTGGATGAATAGCAAAGGTCAAGTAAGGGTGAACCTTTGGATTACACTAAGTTTCCCAAGAAAATATGTGATACACAACTCGTCTAATGGTGGAACCATTTGTAGAATAGCCCAGATTTTAGTTGGGTCAACATCAATCCCTCGTGAAGATATAATGTAACCCAGAAGCTTTCCTTCCATTATGCCAAATACACACTTTTCCAAATTCAATGTGATGTCATCTTCGATTAAGCACGAGAGGATGATACAAATCACCTCTATGTGATTGCAACACTTTCTGGCCTTGACCAAAAGGTCATCCACATAGAATTCCACAATCTTATGAATAAGGTCATGGAATATATATGGCATTGCTTGTTGGTATGTGGCACTAGCATTCTTAAGACCGAATGGCATGAAAGCATAATAGTAGGTCCCCCAAGGAATTATAAAAGTATTCTTGGCTTGATCCTCCTTGGATTTTGATTTGATTGTACCCAAAAAACCCATCCATCAGAGACAACAATTCAAATCCAGCTATTACGTCAACAATAACATATAAGGAAGGTAACAGGAAATCATCTTTGGGGAAAACCTTGTTAATGTCCTGGAACTCTATGAAAATGCGGATCTTTCCATTTTTTTAGAATGGGGACGATATTAGATACCCATTGTGAATAATCAACTAGCTTGATGAACTCTACCTAGAAAAGTTTCATTACTTCTTCTTTCACCATGAGGGCCACTTTTGGCTTCATGGGCCTTGATATTTGCTTACTCAGTTTTTCATCTAGTTTGGTGATGAGATTATGCATTGCGATATGTGGTGAAATTCCCATCATTTCTTTGTAACTAAATGTGAAGGCCTTTTGATGTTATTTGAGGATTTGGGTATGTATTTCCACCTCCTCTGGAATTAAGGAGGATCCCAGCTTTAATATTTTTGGTTCCTCCTCTATTCCAATATTTATATCAATCATCCCCTCGATTAAGGAGGTGTTTCCCTCCTCAAACTTAGGCAGGATCAGAGGTAATTCTAAATCTCCTTCTTCTTCTACCTTGTAAATCTAAAGATATTTTCCCAAGGAGAATTCAATCATGGGATTCCCAAAATAGGAAGAGGAATGTGGAATTAAGGAAATGCCTATTTCATGATATGTAAGATGCAGCTCTCCAAAAGCATCTAAATATATTAGAGTATATACATCACCATTAACATGGTCTAAACAATCAGGCTGATTCTCATATTCTACATATGTCAACATCGAGGTCATTCGTGCTTTACGAATCAAGGGCTCTGTATCTTCCAGGTCACTGCTTGGGCTAAAACGTGAAGTAGAAGTATCTATAGAATCTATGAGAAGGTTTTGTTAATGTGGAACTACTTCAATTGATATGAAATCGAACCCTTTTGTTAGGCCTAGTACTGTGGTTTTGTAAAGTTGTAGGTGTTCATCTCTGGTCTCATATACCTCGGATATTTGATTTATGACTAGTTTTGAATCACCCAACACCCTAATATTGAAGATTCCCATTCTCTTAGCTATAATGAGACCTAATAGGAGAGCCTCATACTCAGCCCCATTATTTTTGCATTCAAAATTTAACTTGAAAACAGAGGGAAGAATCCTTCCTTCAGGTGAACTAAGGATCACGCCTATCCTGGCACCAAAATGACACTTAACCCCATCAAAATGGAGAGTCCAACTACCACTCAGAAAGATATACATTTTTTAATATTTTTTACATTCTCCCTTTACCTCAATTACTTCAACCATGCAAATCTCATTTGCTGGAAGAGAACCAAGCCCCAGGGTATGTCTCATACCCATATAATCAAAGGGGAGGAGAATGGGAAAATCCTTCTCCAATAGCTTGATAATTTTCATTGTGGTTCCTATTGACACTATTTCTACAATGACAGTTTCATCCTTGACTATTGAAATGCCGTCAATCAACCCCATGACTTCTAACTCTGTCATAGGGACTAGTTGTCCTTCTGGTACCGCATTTGTAGGTTTCTTTAACTGATTCATGGGAAGCTCACACTCAGATTGGACCCCTGGCCTCTTCTTTAACTTAGCTAATTATATATCAAAGGGTTTTGGATCACCTTATGCCATAAATAATTTCCCTAAATACAGGAATCTAACCTCCTGGAACTGAGTGGAGGGGATTGCCTTCATGTGGTGGATCCAAGGAAAGCTAAGGATCATATTATAGTTGGTTTCTCAATCTATAATATAGAACTCATTTAGTACTGTCTTAGTCATGAGAGTAACCGGTAATACTATTGTTCCAATTAATGTTTCCTTGAGGCTATCATAGTCTCTCATCATGTTTTGCATTGATGAGAAATTAGTCTCCCTATACCCTAACTTCTGAAGAAAATAGAAGGGAACTATTTTAACTACTGTCCCATCATCAATTATTGCACACTTTACATAGTTATTATAAATCCAAACTTACATAAACAAATTCGGGTCATCCCTACAAGCTATCTCAGCATCCTTGGGCATCTTGCTAATGTCAAACACAAACCCAATATCTCTCTTAGGCTACCTTGGAGGACTAAATTTGAACTCTATGTTATTTATTTTTACCTCTGGAGGAGGGGTAATGTTAATTAAATGGCTGATACCTAGCACTTCTATTAGATCAACTTTATGAGCAGGGGAATTCTTCAGTAGATCCAAGAAGGAAATGTGTGAAAAGGTCTTGGTTAGATCACTAATCAGGTCATAAGCCCTATGGGCTTGCTTAGCATATCATGAACATTTTTCGGCATAGCTAGATAAATCAAGATTGGCTGTGAAGAAAATTCTTTGAATCTTGTGGCAACGTTAATTTTGGGTTCAGCGTCTAACTCTACCAACCCCACAATTTTTCGTTTACTGGTGACCATCCAAAGGAAGTGCCACCTATGGGTTTGATAAAGTTGAGGCTTCGTGATCATGATTCCCTATTAAAATAACTTTATTCAAACCATTGGGATCTAATCTACTATCCTTTGGATGTGTTAGGAGAGGATCATTACAAATACCCAGCGGTGTGTTTTATAGAGACACTGGTCCCATGTAGGTGTTTTGTGTGGGTGTTGTTGGGTTTTCCAAAAACATGTCAACAAATAAATGTCTTTGGTCTTCTGGAAAATGCTATAAAAACTTGTTACAATCGTGGAAAGTTCTTGCATCATGCCCATGAACCCTATGTAAACCGCATTATAAGTTGGGATTGTAATATCAAGGCCTTTGGTTCATTCATTGTTGTGCCCACTCGGTTTTGGGAAAATTTCACTACGACTACGTCCAATGGAGAAAAACTCTCAAAGGGCCATTACAATAAGCCTGCATGTGGGATTAGGAATTACCTCCCATTTCAACTTAAAATATCAGATGAAGGTTCTTGGGAGCATGAATTTCCAAATGGAGAAGTCTACGGGTCCTCTGAGGATATTCAGAATAGGTCACCCGTTCATAGGTTCCACCATTGAGGACCTGTATTGAGGGAGGTGGAGGGTTGCCTCGGTTACTGAAAGGGCATAGCATAGACATTTTTGGGGTATATGGCATCCCTTGTGGTTGGTCATATGGACCTGGTAGGTATACAATGTCCCCCTATGGAGATTAGAAGACATGTGGACATAGGGGGTTGATTACCTTGATATGGAATTGAAGGATGAAGCCAGTGAACGTTACATTTTCAGCTGGTATGGAATTTTGAGAATGCACTTTCAGCTAGTTCTTATTGCATATATCCATATGTGGCTTGGGGGTATAACCAAAGCACTCATCCCCGTAGTAGTAGATCTTAGGGTTTTGAGTATTCATGTAGACTAGATAATTTTTTGTAGTAGTGTTTTCCCATAATCTCCAGGTAGGAAGGAGTTCGTGTTTTCCCTACGTAATGAATTCTTGTATTTTGGGGAAACGCTATCTAACTCCTTGACTTTGTCGTACCAAAGCTGAAATGAACACCACTCGTTGAAGGGGCAGTGCGTTGACTAGGTGCCTTTTGTTGAACCCTCAGAGGTTGTTGAGGAGTATGGTATGCCTACTGGATGAATATGTTCACAGATGTTGGCCACCCCTCATTGGTAGTATTGTCCGGTTAGGTGGAGGGGTAAATGTTAGTGTTTTGAAGCAGGACATACCTTGGTCCTTGTAACCTATAAAAATATTGGTTCAGGTTTTTGATGGTGGTTCAGTCCTAGCTAATCGCGCGAAATACGCCTCATTTAGATGGGGAAGTTGATCAAATTAACATACTAATGGGTTATCAAATCATACCCAGGAGATGAACTTGCGTCAACAGTGAAATTAAAATTGTTTAAACTTGATGTTATGGGGATAGGTCTGAGTGAACTGGCTGATTTCCTCAATGCATATAGAGGCACCAACATGGTTCATTGAGCAGAGGGTTTTGAGCCAGATGAGTAGGTTTTTGCCCGTGTTGACGTGATGGTGATGATGGCAGTATAACTGATGGTAAGGGGTACATGCCAAAATCGGGACGGCCAACCGAACTTGCTGTATCCTGACATATTGGGGGGATAAACAATACTACTAGAAAAAGGATGGAAATAAGTGGAAACTTTTAGAGACTAAGCTCCGAACATCAGAGTTCCCAGTTATACAGAATCAAACACATGGACCTTCTTCACACCTGACCTCCAAGGTCTGCTGAGACAGCTGTGTAGAATGATTGTGAATGTTGAGATGTGTGACGGGATCAAGATTATTATGTACTCTTTATCTTCAACACGCAATGTCAGGATTCCAAGTCTAAATGAAAATAATGCTTCCTACTTAAAGTGGTGTGATGGTTTGGTCTGAGATAATAGCCATCGTAGACTCTTAATCAATGTCAAAGATCAGTTAAGCTTCTATTCAGTGGTGTTGAACATGCCAGAAAAATCACTGCGGTTTGCCTCATATAGTTTTCCAGATAAGGTCAGGGAAGTATAGAAACAAGAGGCATGAGAAGCCACAAGGTATTTATAGTGATTTGCCAGTCCGGTCTAGAAATTCCTAGCCTGATCGTTGCTATGTTTACTAAGGAAAAGTCATGCGATACGATCGGGCAGAAGTGAGTGAAGATCTAATCTAATGTGCGCAAACTAGTGTCAATGCTATAACTGCCTGGGTATTGACAGGGCTTGGGGCGGTGTTTGTCTTGTTTTCTGACTTCTTGTTGTTGCACTAGGACAATTAAAATCCACAGCATTTACCAAGGGTGAGAAATTTTTATATTTCTGATTATTTCCGTTATTGTTGTTATTTATAGCGCATGTAGTGGTAGGATTAACAATGTTAGGCTTTTTGGGCTGATCATTCACACCGTCGGTCATAGCTCCACGATTCTTATTAAGGACCTTTGGTCCTTGATTATTGTTTGTGTTGTTGGAGTAACTAGGATTGTTTTGATTGGGAGTGACTAACTTCCCATTTTCTCCATAAGTCTTACGACCACTATCAATGGCCACTTGGGCAATCCAAAGAGCACCCTCTAGCACCTCTTCATAGCTCTTTAGCAGGAAATTTTGAAACTCTTCCTTTGTCTCTCTATTAAGAGAGTGAAGGAAAAAATCATAAAGTTTTGTTTGATCCATATTTGGAGCGCTTGCAAAGGAGTAGAGAACTTATTGCCACCTTTGAACAAAATGGGTTGAAGAATCATTGTATTCTTGCTTGATATGAAGGAATTCCCTTATTCATGTTCTCAAAATCTTTAATAAACTCTTATATGAGTTGCTTGAATGAGTGTATTGAAGCCTCTGGTATCCTATAGTACCAGTCGAGAGCAATACCTTATAATGTCTTAGGGAAAATTTTCACTACGAATACGTCCCATGGGAGAAACTCTCAAATGGCCATTACATAAGCCTTGATGTGGGCATTAGGAATTCCCTCCCATTTCAACTTCAAAATATCAGAGAAGGTTCTTGGGAGCATGAATTTCCAAATGGAGAAGTCTAAGGGTTCCTTGGGATATTCAGAATAGGTCCCCATTTCATATGTTTCCACCATTGAGGACCTTTATTGGGGAGGTGGGGGTTGCATCGGTTACTGAAAGGGCATAGCATAGACATTTTTTGGGGTATATGGCATCCCTTGTGGTTGTCCATATGGACCTGGGTAGGTATACATGTCCCCCTATGGAGATTTAGAATACATGTGGACATAGGGGGGTTGATTACCTTGATATGGAATTGAAGGCATGAAGCCAGTGAACGTTACATTTTCAGCTGGTATGGAATTTGAGAATGCACTTTCAGCTAGTTCTTATTGCATATATCCATATGTGGCTTGGGGGTATAACCAAAGCACTCATCCCCGTAAGTAGATCTTTAGGGTTTTGAGTATTCATGTAGACTAGATAATTTTTTGTAGTAGTTGTTTTCCCATAATTCTCCAGGTAGGAAGGAGTTCGTGTTTTCCCTACGTATGAATTCTTTGTATTTTGGGAAAGCTCTAACTCCTTGACTTTGTCTACCAAAGCTGAAATGACACCACTCGTTGAAGGGGCAGTGCTTTGCCTAGGTGCCTTTTGTTGAACCCTCATAGGTTGTTGAGGAGTATGGTATCCTACTATGAATTGTTCACGATGTTGCCACCCCTCATTGGTAGTATTGTCGGTTAGTGGAGGGGTAATGTTATTGTTTTGAAGCAGGACATAACCTTGTCCTTGTAACCTATAAAAATATTGGTTCATGTTTTTGATGTGTTGTTCAGTCCTAGCATATCGCGCTAAATACTCCTCATTTAGATGGGGAAGTTGATCAGATTACATACTAATGGGTTATCAAAACAATACCCATGGAGATGAACTTGCTTCACCAGTGAAATTAAAATTGTTTAAACTTGATTGTTCATGGGGATAGGTCTGAGTGACCTGGTCGATTTCCTCAATGCATATAGAGGAACCAACATTGGTTCCATGAAGCAGAGGGTTTTGAGCAGATGAGTAGTTTTTTGCCCGTGTTGAAAGTGATGGTGATGATTGCAGTATACCTGATTGGTAATGGTACATGCCAAAACTCGGGATGGGCCAACCGAACTTGCTGTATCCTGACATATTTGGGGGGTATAACAATACTCATAGAATAAAGGATGGAAAATAAAAGTGGAAAATTTTAGAGACTAGCTCCTCACATCAGGTTCACCAATTTGTATGACAGAAAATCAACACATGACCTTCTTCACACCTGACCTCCCAAGGTCATGCTGAGACAGATGGTGTAGAATGATTGTGAATGTGAGTGTGGTGACAGGGATCAAGATAATTATGTAATCTTATATCTTCAACACGCAATGTCAGGATCTACAAGTCTAAAGAAAATAATGCTCTCCTAACTTAAAGTGGTGTGATGGTTTGGTCTGAGATAATAGCCACTCGTAGACTCTAATCAATGTCAAGATCAGTTAAGATTCTATTCATTGGTTGTTGAACATGCAGAAAATAACCTGCGGTTGCCTCATATAGTTTTCCAGATAAGGTCATGGAAGTAAGAACAAGAGGCATGATGAAGCCACAGGTATTTATAGGTGATTTTCCAGTCAGGTCTAGAAATTCCTAGCCTGATCGTCTGCTATGTTTAATAAGGAAAGTTATGCGATAATATCTGGCAGAAGTGGTGAAGATCTAAATACTAATGTGCGCAAACTAGTGTCAATGTATAACTGACTGGAAGGCTTGTTGGGTTGTAGTACCTGAGGATCACAACCAAAGACTCATGGAGACTGTGGCCCTTAGATAGTCATGCGTGTAATCAAACCCTATTTCCAGGAGCAGTCCAATAGTCGTAGGTTGTATTAGTAGTGATATTTAGTGTATTGAGTTGTTCTATTTTTTCAAAAAATGTTATAGGCATGCGTAATATTGTTAAATGTAAGATGGTATCAATGCCAGTTATCAATTCTAGCTCGTTGGGTTGTGGGACCAAGGGATCAAAACTTTATGTTTTTTCCTGTTGTGGACTGTTGATGATCATGTAGAACGTGATACAATGATTTCTAATAAGAAAAATAATTACTAAAATAAATCTAACCTATGTTTTTTGTGGTTTTCATAATATTTTGGATCAAAACAATGAAAGCAAACTAATCTATCAAAGGAAATATTTTTTGTTTTTATATAATCTTTAAGAAATGTGTCCTAATATAATAAATAAACCAAAGACAAGCAATCATCCGTATATAGTTTTTTACTTGTGCAAATATATGAGTCTAATCTGAATGAAATAACCTAATCTGATCAAAACCCTCTAAACCCTACCTTAAAGATGAAGAACAAATCATGACCCTAAAAAGGGCTATAGTTCCTCACAACTTCCTTGGTAATGTTAAAGAGGAAAAATTACTAATGATTTGATTGAAACGAATGATTTTATACTCTATTTGATATGAATGAATTTCTACTCTATTTTATATGAATGATTCAACAAACAAGGAAAACAAACACACAATTCTAACATGAACAAGCAAGAGTTTTGGCAAATCTAGTTGTGTCTATATGTGTCCCCTCAATATGTTCCTTTCTTTCTCTGAGCGTTCATGTGAGTCTAAGAGATTGGGAATGCAAGAACAATAGTTAGGAGGATGGTGCTTAAGCAATGGTAGCTTGATGGTAGTCCTAGATGCAATACATGTAGAAGAGAGATAGCACAAGAGATCAGAGCTTGGCTATGCAATTCCTAGCAAGATCATAGCAGCAATACAATGCAAGATACACAAAATTCTTAGGCCCATTTTGCTTGAATACAAGCATGGAATATATAGGAATAGAGGATGGGAAGTGCCTTCATGCACAAGGCAAGAAGGAGCAGTTCCAACCAATTAAATCTATTTAAAAATAGAAGGAAGAAGTAGAACCAAGCAATCAAAGATAATTTTACACAATTCAGGCTCACGGATGCATGCAAAAAGTAAAAATTAAGTGAACCGTCGCATGTTTAAACGCGCGTTAAGAATCTGGAAAAAGCGGAAAAGGACCACCGCCCTGTACAGGGTAGTGGTTTCAAGACCGCTACCCTGTTTTGGGTTGTGCAGTTTTCAGAACCGCCACCCAGGAAAGGTAGCGGTCCTAGCACTGAAGTCCAAAACATGCACATAAAGAGTGGGAAGTTAGAAGAAAGTGTGGAAAAGACTACGTATGGATGTCTAGGCCACAAATATATAATGCGAATGGAAATTGGATCTCGAACACCTTCTTGAAAGGACATGAATCATCATTGGGGACTTTCGTAACCGTTTTTTCTGACAATGTAGAACATGTAAATATTGAGTGCATACATATATCCCCCTACAAAAGAGGATTTGACGTGCCTCCTCCTCCAGTTTCATTAAAACCCATAGATGATCGTCTAGTTAGTCCAAGAATTTTATGACAGCATATGCGGTGGACACTTTAATGGTTTAGTTAGTTGCTAAATAGATCCTACATGCATGGGTATTAAATATTGGTCTACACTTAACTCAATACTATTGTGACTATGTGAAGAAATGTAAACTCAAATGTCAAATAGCATTCCAATCTCACACATATCCATAGGCATGCTAGATCAACCCGCTCAAGAGGATTTTTCCCTTTTTCACTATAGGGATCTTGACCTATACTTGCACCAATCCTCTAACCCCTGTGAACACATACACTCAAAATGACATTAATTCCATCATCACATCATATCGGATATTTTTAAACATATGGATGGAACTCATTTCTCTTTATCTCTATTAAACCTAATAAAAAAATGGTGAATTTGGAGCTCTGGATCATCACAGGTGATCATGTCGCTTATGAGAGTATTCCTCATAAAACCATCACAAGATAATGGAAAATGCCTTCAAAAATAATAAATTTCAAAAAGCTTTTTTGACACTTACAGGCATCAAGATTAGCTTTTCACTCTTGCCTTATTATCCATAAGCTAACATGTCAAGCCGAAGCATCCAACAAGTTCACTCTTAATAGGGATCCTCATGAAAATTGTTTGACTAAGACTGAGTCTCTAGAAATTGGCATCTATCAAGGCATCCCATTCATATTATCAAAAGTGTTCATATCAAATCCAAATTTTGAGAACCCCTATGGGTGTTACTCCCGTTCTCCCTATTATATGTCTAGGACCGCCAGTCATTCAAAGCATCTCGGAATTCACAGTTCTGCCATCCTTGCATGGCGGTAGTCTCTCAAACCACTTCATCCCTGTATTGGGCAGCATTATCTGAACAAGAATGACCTAAACATAGCTAGAAATATTAGACTTGAACATCGTCTAACTACCCTATAATATATCAGCATCTACCAATAATGAATCAAATGATCCTATGACAAACATCTACAAACTCACGTGACTTTAACTATTTTTTGGTGATCTTCTTCTCAAAGAGAATCAACATGTACACTAACATGGAAAAGAGTAAACATGGGAAGTTTTCATCTGAACTGGCTTGGTATCTGTATATTATCTAACTCAAGATAATATGGGTCTTCTCTAGAGGCGCGATATCGTTGGAGCTTTCCTTGATGGTAAACCATGAAAACGATCCTTCTTAATCACCTTGCTACTTGTTGTCATTATATTGTCCTAAGATATCGGACTCATGAACACCTTAGTCACACTACGATCTTCGTCCAGGGTCAACATACACATCTTATCACCCTTGATGAAGTGTACAGGAATCATGTGGTCTCTTTCATTAGTATACATGTTACAGACCTTGAATATGGAGCACCACAGATTTTCTCAAGGAAAATATGACATATTGGGCCACATACATGGACAGAGTTCCCTGTCTCATCAAGTTAGGAAGAACCCCATGAATCATTACGGTCTCATTGCCATCCCCTATAGCCTATCATACGTTTATGACACGATAAAGATCCTACGTGTAACTGTCGCATGTTTAATTATCCCCTTCTGAATGTCGTTACCTAGTGCTGTGGTCCCTTAGTTCAAGTATACTCAAAACTATCTATTGGATGGATACAATCAAAACTATAGTGCGTCATCCCTTGAAGTGACATATGTATCATAAGAAGATGTATTATGGGTCAAACAGAATTTGTAGACCACTCCCTTGAAGGATGGCTACCATGAAATCAATAGTCAGTAAAATGTGTAGACCACTGTCCTTGCAAGGACGTGTAGATACCCTAATCAAAATACACAAAAGGAATTCCCATATTGATCAGTCCTCGTATCAAAAATGGCTATCCCACATCGATATGCCCTCATACCAAAATAAAAAAGTAACACATGTGTGATGAACAGCTTCCTATGATCAATCAGCTATGTCCATACATCAAAATACAAGCTGTCCCGCATACAATCAACTTGTACCAAGATGTATTCAAAAAACTGGGTGCAAGAGATGCAATGGGGACTATAATGTGTGAACTTGTTTCCCCATGCTCGCTATTATACCAACCTTGCAACATGTCAAAAAAGTGATAGATACCAACTATCCCACATCTATTGTACGATCATAAGGTAATGACTATGGTCATGTGGTGTAGATCATATATGTGAATGCTATAATGTTGACAAATGTTGCAGTATGCAGTATCATATGTCGATGCTAATTATTTTGGGGGGGATCATGACACTGTATATATCCCCCCATAGTAAGTGTAAGATAAACATCCCAATCATGTAATGTCATCTTATCCATCAAATAGTTCTAGGGTCAAATTGATACAAATAAGCCTCATCTAATGTTATCACAACCAGTATCTAAGATAACATCAAAATCACATCAAGACAGTGACTCAAGTAATCTAAGTAAATATACATTGTCACATGCATCTATATCTGCATCAGGGGTTATCAAAATCCATAACTAAACTCATGAAGGTGTGAGGTCCTGTCGCATTCACTGAATCTAGGATCCATCACATGAGCAATCCATTACGTAAAAGCCTCATACAGCAAATATTGTGTGCTGTGTGACATGAAAAGTGTTTGTACGTCATCAGAGAGGCTTCAAGAGCACTCTTATGGTCAAAATGGTATGGGGACTAATATTCTAAAACCCTCTTGTTTAGATTAGTGAACTAGTATGTAAAGGAAATAATTAACTTCCAGTCATACTGCAAGGGTTCGTATGGTACTGCGTTGAGATGATCACTGGAATAGAGATGACAGGCACAGACTATGTAACTCCTCCTCGCTGCGAGTATCAAGTGACCCCTACAAATTAAATAAACTCAACATGAAGGGGTTGGATTAGTAAATAGCGTTCTTAATGGTGGAATTCCTAACTAAGCACTACAGTCTTGAGAAGTAAGGACTTCCTATGATAGATGTCAACCCTCGTGTGTGTGATAAGATAAGATGTGAAATCATATCTTGATAAATTGCTCTTGTAGAAAGGATCGCACTTTATGAAATAGTGAGAAAATAAACATACTACTAAAATGTAGTAAATGTGTGCATGGAAATTATAGATTCTAATCCTATGAAGTGTGATGATAAATAAACCAAACCTACATGGGTTGACTTGTGACCCAGGAGCTACAAAGGATGCAATTTTAGTTTTACGGTGACTGGGGCTGGATGCGACTAAAGATGGTGATAGTAAGGATGCTTAGATCTGAATGGTCCCTCATTGAAGGTATCATAACTTGATAGCTGATGATGGTTCACTTGTTTTAGATGGTCAGACATGAACCCCGCAGAAGGTCTAGACCACTAAGATCATATGAAAATCTCAAGATGGCAAGAAAATTAGGAAAACGTATGGTAAATGTAAAGCATTAAGAGCAGATTAGGGCACCCAGAAGGGACCAGGGCACCTTGGGTGCCCCAGTCCTGGCTGGGTGCCTTAGTCAGGAATATGAATAACATAGAATGAAAAAATAGATTGGGAAAGTATGGTTGGAGGATCAGAAGTGATGACAGAAAGAAAAGTAAAATGGCCAAAGGACAAGGGTTAATTAGTACTTTCTTTACTCAAAAGCCATATGAATAGTAGTATGAGACCGAGACTAAATATTGACTCAAAGTGTGTGATTTAGTTACTACATATGCAACTACCACTTTTAGCAAAGTGGTGGTTGCAAAATTACCGTGCTGGTTACACATTCATCACTTGCCTAATCGGTGGTTGTGTAACCATCACAGTGGTTACGCAACCGCCACTTTGTGCAAAGCAATTTCCACCCGCAAAATGTGGGTCATACCCTTAAGGCCTAAACATTCAAAAAATGGAAAAATACATCAAATTAAATGAAAAAATAAAAATCCTACATGGTGCCCCCCTTGTGGTCATTTTCAGTGTAAATTTATCTAAAATTACCCCCCTATGGCTAGTTTTTACAAAATCCTACATTTTTGGGTAAAAATAAACAAATACAGATAACTAACATGTTCGTGACCTAACACTTCTACCGCTCATTGTGCTGCCATCTTCTTGTAGTGATTTTCATTTTGACTGTAGTTATGTGAAATAAAACGGTAACATGTTATCCAAAGATCAATATTTCACTAAGTGGGTAATTGCAAATTATTTCTATAAATAAAAAAATTGATATATATATATATATATAATGCTTTCTAATATTATTTCAAGTGTGTGTTTTGTAGGGAAAGAGCATTGGTGCTGGTATATCTCCTATCCTCATTGACATGGTAAGTCCTCTTGTCATTTTGATTTAGAACTTTTTGTCAATTACATATTTATCTGCACTTGATTCTCATTTTTCTCTTACAGGTTGCGGGAAGCTTGGATTGGCGTAATTTCAACACACGGACATGTCAAGTATAGTCTCTAACTTTCCCATTTGGGAGCGCCATACTCGTACTTCACATTTTATGTCTTTTCATGGCTAAAATGATTATCCTAAGGGGAAATTTGTACGCACCCAAATTTTCATGGTGTTATATTGTTAGAATAGTAATCATCCCCAATTATGATAACTATCATTTCTAGATTAAATGATGAATCCAAGTTCAATTTCCTCACTTTTCACTTACTTTTATGACTTAGTATTATTTTCTTCTTAGTTTCCTGGCCTTGCATGCTTCCGAGACACTTTTATCCCCATTTTTCCTTAGCTTTCACCCTTTATTTACGCAACCTCCATGGAGTTTGTGTAACCACCAGTCTACGTAGACCGATGGTTCCATGCACATTAATCTGAGACTTTAACAATGTTTTTTGTACACATGTTGTTTCCTCCCAAGTTCATTTCTTGCACATTTCTTAACCAAATCAGTTGCATTTGAGCTTGTTAGATGTGTATAGACTTCTTCTTCTATACTTAGTATTCTTAGTAAGTTAACTACCCTTTCCTATGGTGATGTAGAACTTCTTGGTTGCCAAGTGTGATGCACCATTTCCCTTCCAACTTTCTTAAAAAAACAAGTTTTTTCCCGAAGCATTGGTTGGATTCTCTTGAGTTGTAATTACATTGTGACTCTACTAGAATATTTCCAAGAAGCACAAAATAAAACTCAGAGCCTTTTCCTCGTTATTCTCTTGCCTACATTACTACCAGATTGCATGTAACCAGCTAGTTCTAACACTTTTACATCTTCTTTTGCATACCAACCAACACAGCTCCATGTACTACATTAGAATCATCATTGGAAAATAATCTGAGGGGGATCAACAAAAGAACAACCAGCATTGGATATTGTCTTTGTTCTATATTTCCAGGTGGGAGGGGTATTTAAACTCCTAGAATATTTCTTTCAGTAGCTAAATTTCAATTCATAATCAAATCAGAATCATTTTTTGAAAAGGTATAATTTACAAGTCATTATATTTCCTATAAGTAGCTTCCATTGAAAACTCCTTCTCAACATATCCATGTACATTTTCCTCGGAAGGTTTTGGAGGAAGTTTGTGTGCATAGAGATTTCATTTTCTTCATCATCAACATATATGTAGCTTTCCTTTTATCCATTAGTTATATTTTACATGCATACAAGAAAAGCTTATCTTGAAATCTTCTTCCCTGCTTATCCATGTGGATCTGCAAGGGAAGTGAGTTTGAAGAATATTTTCTTTGTGTACTTTTCTTAATTTCTTCACATTGAAAATTCTTTTGTAGGGATTTTAGTGTTTTACCAGGGAAGTTTCAAGGGAAGAAATATCTTCTGAGAAGCTTTTAATTCTTCCTGTGATTCTTAGGTAAAACTAGAGGAAATAAGATCCATATTTATAAATTAGAAAAATCCCATGTTTAAACTAGATTAAGATTAATTCATCTACAACAAAGAAATAGAAACTCCAGCTATTTCACTATTTAGTTTATTTCATTTTAGAGTAGGAGTAGTTTTAAATTAATTAGAAGAAATTCCATTGTCTGTGCAACTCCCATTTATTTATTTCCATGAAAATAGAAAATCTTCAAAAACATAGATTAAAATAGTTAGATTTATTTGTTTGTTTTATTTCCTTTCATTTAAAAGTCTCTGGAAAATACAAAAACAAGTAGATTAGATTAATTGCATTTATTTAATTAATTTGTTTCATTTATTTAATTAATTAGTTGCAAATAGATTTAATTAAATAAAAGTAGAGTAATCGACTTTTTTTAATTTGAATATATTTGGACTCTTTGTTTAAAATAGGAACATATATTTAATTCAATTGGAATTAAGACAAGATCCATACATTTCCTTAGTGGCTTCGGTTACCTAAACTTAACCTTAGCATCTTACGGTTTCTTTGTGTGTTGCGTTTATTTCCGTAAATCATTTGTTTCATATCCACATGACCATCCAAGGCCCAAGACAACAAAGAAAAAGAGTGTGTGATCCAATAGTATTGCAACCAAAAACCATTACAAAGTTGACCAGTATTGACCAAGGCCTTAGAAAACTCATTTTTCATACCACTCTAGTCCCACCTAGCATCATCTAGCATCTGATCACTTTGAATGACATGATGGATAATGCCAATGAGTTCTAGTAAAACCAGCTAGTAGAGACTAGAATTGTCCTTTCCCCATCTCTCGTCACATATTCAAGACCATCTTTGGAGAGAAATGTATGAGAGATGAAGGACGCTTCCCTCAAATTCCACAACCAGTTTGAGGTTTATTTGACCCAAATGATATTGATCAAAATATTCATGTGGCCATTATTCTGAATCGTTCCATTTCACCTTAGTAGGTTAGACATGATTTCATTTCCCTTAATAAGGAAATATTTGTTGTTCCTGTTGAGGACATTTTATTTCCTTTATTTTTCCTATATCTATCTTCCTCTTATTTCATCTATCCCATATATTCCTATTTATCCATTCCATATCCATCTATCCATTTAATTTTGGTTGTTTCGACATGACCTTGAGAGGTCAAGTGTGCCTTGACTCATGTGTTGATTCTTAAGAATACATGACCTTTTGTAGTAACCAAGATACTTGAATCGGGTGCATTTCAATTGCAAGTGTTGGATGGCACCATGTTACCTGGTTACTTCAATGGGAGTAGGCTAAATAAATACTATAAATAAGCTTCTTAGTGTTTTTAATAAGGTAGTATTGCCACTTAGATTATATTTCCATTTCTTTTTTTTTCTTTATTTGTTTTGTTGTAATAAGTGTACTTGCGCATAGGCAATTGATTACTATCTCTTGAGATGATGCGCAGAGGACCGTGCATACTTTTAGTGTGAGGTGAACTAGGTGGGAATGCATGAGAAAGTTGAAGCATGTGTATGCATCAAAATAGAAAAGTGGGATACAGTTTAAAATGTGCGTGCAAGAAAAATAAAAAGCTATGCAGGTGTTGATGATTGAGTGGGTGTTCAAAAAATTACTCAAATTGAATACCACGTGACAAAAAGGCTACATAGTGTAACATGATGTAGGTAGTAACGAGATAAGTTATTTTGTATATATCAAGGAAGAAGAGTTATGGAACAAATGAGTGTGCATGAGGATGTCTACATCTTGAAATTAGTAGCGTGTCAGAAGGTTACGAATGTCGTGCGTGGAAAAAAGTAGAGAAAAGTATAAAAAAATCAAAAAAACATAATTAAATTTGCAGTACAGTGGTAGGTGAGGAGTAATAAATGCCATAAAAATTTAGAAATCTATGAAAGGGTATCTGAAGATATTTTATTTTCACCTTACCTTTTAAATTTATAAGAGTGTGAACTTGTGTGAATTGGTGAAGAAACTTGAAGAATTGAGTCACCAAGATCGAGAAAGCACATAACCAAGTTTAAAACCTCCTTCAATTAGAAGTTCGAATCTTGAGGAAGGCGTAGAGGCTTATTTTTAGCAGAGTATGGTTTAAATTCTTAGAGCTGTGGTTTGGGAGAATACAAGGATGTAGAATTGGTGATAGGGCGTAGATTTGGTTGAAGGAGACAAGTTTTGAAAGTAAGGAGAACAATTGAGCAAACGGATTTTAGGCACGGAACTATAAGTTGAGAAGTTTGAATTTTTTGAAGTTAAGGACATGGCACCAAAGAATGCATCAAACATCTCACCCAAGGGAAAATGAAAGTGAAAAAGTACAAAGAATCCCATAGTTGAGGATGCATCAAAGGAATGGTACTCATAAATTAAATACCCATAGGGCGTAATTATGGGGCAAGCATGGGTGTACCACATATGGATGAGTAAGGTTAGTGACTATAATCATCACTTCGATGTAAACGAGCGTGAGATTGAAAATGAGATGATCCAAAAGACAAATGAGAGGACTCTTGATGGGAAGCCAATTTATTATGACAAAGGGTACAATGACTTAGAGAGCATAGGGGTTCTCTAACTCTATGAGCTCCCTTACTTTGGCAAACCTGAGTGATTATATCAGTGGTTAATGTCATGAGTCCATGAGGACTATTTAAATTTCAAAAGAAGAAGGATTTTCCTCACCAAATAGTTAATAAGAAGAGCCATTGGTCTACAAAGTTTGAGCATGAAAATAGAGACTGGTCTAGATGATGATGTTGGAGTGGAGGTCACTTCCGCTACCTTAAAGTATCAAAGAAGGGTTCGCATGATGAATATCATCAAACTGACTGACCCTATTGTAATATGTGTCACGTAAGTGATCACTAAGTTTGGAGTGCAAGAATTATGGACACAAGTAAACAGAAGATGGATGACAGAACCACATACAACATTGTTGGCTTTATTACTAAGGGAATTATCGAAGAAGCGTGCATTAGAGAAAAAATAACTTGGGGAGAAATTTTTCTTTTGATTATCTTTTCAAAAATTGGGGTACCTGATGGACCAAATGATAATATATGGAATTTCCCCCTAGAAGATAAGTCCCCCATGAAGATATCCGCCAAATACACATGTGATGGGATCAATAATGCTTGCTAGTTAAGGTTAGAAAGATGGTCTAGGTGACTGTACAAGGAATTTGGATAGGAGTGGCACATTCCAAGTGAGTTTCCCTCAATTTTGGAAGGGAAGGTGAATTTTTAGTATATCAACACTTCTACCTCAGGAGAATTTATTTGAAGACTGGAGGAAAGAGCCCTTGGTGGAAACTTCAATTTGCCTTTATAACAAAGTACTTCCAAGCAGTTGTGAACAGGTTCTTTAAAGCATGCAAGCTGAAATTTGATGCGGATAAAGTGGATTTTTAATATCATAGGTTACGTAAGAAGTATGTCTACCCTAGGAATAAATTATATGTAGAAATTATAATATCAATATCAAATTCACAACTTTGACAATATGCAATGAGGAGGCTGAAAAAAATTATACCTACTTGAATTTAAAGCTATCTGATGGTAAGTATGTAGATGTAGAAGATCTTACACTTACATCACAACCTAAGGGAAATAAAATGGTGGGAAAAAAATGATGCATGAGGAGACCCCTCCTCACTGGAATGAAGAAGAATAATAAGATATCAAAGATGAGTCACACAAGGGAATAGGGACAGGCACAAGTACATCTGGGGAAACCAAAAAGTCAACAAAAAATCCAAGTCCCAAGAAGAAGACATGCATGGAGAAGAAACCCAAATTTGTTTCAAGTGATAATATTGAGAGGGAAAGAAATTTTCTGAAGAGATACCACATATATCTCCAATAATTCACACTCTGGTAGATATGGATGAGGAAGAGTGTGATTCATGTCATAACAAAGGGTTAGAGAAGAATTATGAAGCTAAAGGGTCAAGGAGGGATGGTGAGGAAGGACCAAAGATGGATGATGAAGAATAATTCCACGGCAAGAACCTGATAGAAGACACACATGCAAAACCCAAATAATAATAACTTCATGTTAAGCATGAGGTTGATGTTGAGCATGTGGAGGAAGAAAAAATGTTTAAGGGTACCCTTATAGGGGAAGATATAGGCATGGGTGAATCAGGTGATGCACTTCACTTCATTGTATAGGAGGTACCCAATGGATGTAGAAGAAATGACATAAATCACTGGAACATTCCCCAATATCCCCTTATGCAGTATAAAGATGATCCTTCAAAGGTCCTATGAGTGCGATATCAAAGTTCGGTGGCCATAGAAGATCTCTTCTATTGGTCATTATTTTACAAGAATGAGGACCTTCCAAACACCATAAATATTCTCTCTAGGGCATATCGATCACACATGGAGGATATGGAGTTTGAGGTCAATGCATAGTCACAACTAGAGACTAGGATTAAGTCGACTCCAAGAGAGGCTTTCCCCATGGTCGACACGCAGCTACTTATAGATGAAAAATCATGTAATACACTTAATAAAAATTCATTATAAGTGGGGATATGGGTTTTTGATAAGGATTTCATGATAAAGAGATTGTGTGAGGAGATTTAGGAAAATGATGAAAAAATTGCGCAGTTGAATTGAGATTTGAGAGAAGAGAAGGGGAGAATGCACACAGCCTATAAGAAATCAGAGTGCATTACAAATACTATGATTATCACGTATCCTAGCCTCATCATGAATGCCAAGGAATAATATGAAATGGTTTTTCACTACCTAGAGGACTTGGCATGGATTCTCTCTCATGAGAAAAGGAAGATAAGGGGACCAACAGTCGAGGAGTTACCCACACAGAAGAAAATGAGCATGGAGTAAATAGAATAAAATCTTGCACACTAGGAGGCACTAGCTACAAAGGCTAAGGAGGATATGTGAAGGGTGGAATTTGTATTTGATAACTGCCATGTATTTTATCAAGTCTTAAGTATGTTCACTACTAAAGATGATGCAAAATTGAAGGATTTTTAGGCTAAGAATAAAAACAATAGGGTGGAGTAGGAGAAGATGTTATCAAAAGTGGAGCATAAAAGAGATTTCATAACCGCTCTAAAGGTTGAGCTCAAGGATAGGCTGAAGGAACTCTTCCCTAAGGTTACATGTAGGATGGATACGATGGATGATGTAGCTAAGCAACTGGAGAATTTGATCACGCAGCTAAAAGGGAAGATTGATGAGCTGACCCCTTTAGAGGTCCCTAATATAATCAATGACATGCCCATTAAGGAAACCATTGGATCTCAAATGTGCACCCATGCCTGAATCATAGAAAATTAGGGATTTGAGACAACATGGGACTGTCTCCAAGTTGTGGGACTCGAATTGAGATAGACCTCCAAAGAAGCTCGACTTCCTTTACTTACTTAGATGCTAAATTACTCCTAGGAATTGAAATTCAACTATATATCTCTATTCTAACTTTCCAAGGGACTAGGGTGAGAAGGAGATGCATAAAACATAAACCTAAACTAAAAGAGGTGATAGCACAAAAAGAAAGGGGATGAATACTTAGGCAAGAGAGAAAATTGAAGAAAACAATGATGAAGAGGGCCAAAACAATAGCCACATATCAAAATTATGTCCCAAGTTCATGATTTTACGATGCACAATAGACATAGGTCTCTAAAACAATGCATACAACAAAATTTTGAATGAATGAGAGGTAAGGGAGTGTAATAAAACAATAGCTAAGGCTAAGGTAAGCCATAAAACAAAATATTTATTGCTAAGAGATCATGCACAGATCATCACGATATAGGAGGAAGATGCAAAATATTTACAGAATCCAAATCCAAGGCATGCAACCCTTACAATAATTATGTAGCATAAAAATTATGCCTTCGTATTCCCAAATCATCTACCCTTACCACTAGGCATCAATTTACAATATATAGAAATTAGGAGGAGAAAGAAGAAGAAAGAGAGGGAAATTTTGAATTCTCTTTCCACTAGATGAACAACTTCACTTAATTTCTCTGCATGCTTTGAAAAAGAGGCTGAATGCATCTATAGATCCATCTCTGCATGTCAAACCCTATAGGAGAATGAGTGAGTTCCCATAATTCATTAAATATGGGTGGTTGAGCCAGCTAACATGGCATCTGTGTGAGATGAAGATGTTTTCTTAAGGCCACATCCACCAACTACCCTTTAAATTTGAAAATCAGATTCCTATTCATAGATTAGGCCAACAACTTCTTATTGAAATGAAATTTTCAAGGATCGGGCCAAGAATTTGAGAATTATCATGATTTTTTCCTTGCGCGGAAATTGTGGTTATCTGCGGCTTTTGACTTTGACATAGCTCTCTCTCATGTCACATCTTTTTATAATCCCTTGCAACATTTTTGAAAATACGGATTTTTATTTTTGGTGCATGGAATCAGCTTGTATTTCTCCTTATCTCCTAGCTTCTGAAACCATTTGCTTCGTTATGTGGTATTGCCAGTGTAGTGCGGCTTTCTGTAACCTTCTGCGTATATCATTATATCTCTGCGGCTCTTCCTAGACTTCCACGGTGTGCTTAAATTCTTCGCGGATTTACTAATTCCATCCATGAACATCTACCAAGTCCATACCTATGTAAGTTTCTCTATTTTTTCAAGGGTTGTAAAAATAGACAACATTTTGGTGACTCATTGGGGTCATCTTCATGCTAGATGAGTTAGACTAAAAACTTAAAAATGACTTGCAAATAGGACTTGGATTCCAATTCTGATTTTAGTTGCTCTGCATTTTATTTTCTAAGATGACTGCAACCAAACCTTGACACTTTGAAATGTATTACTTCTACAGTCTACCTAAATGTTGAAGACTGTGCAATAGGACCATCCCAAGAAACAACAATTTGGAAAGCACTTAGGGAAATAAACCTATACGACCAGCAATGTAATGTGTTGAAATCACTTGGAGGAATTGAGATTATATGTACAATGATGCAATAAAAATCTTAATGAGAAGGTTTAAGATGAATCCCGTTGACTGAGATTTGAAACATGTTCCCATCAAGATCAGACAACTTGAATGAGTTAGCCACCTTGTAAGTGGTTATGATATGTGTTTGACTCCAAATAGCATCAAATTTGGAGTACCTCCTTGATTTAGCTTGATTCACATCCCATTTCAAAACTAGATCTCCAACCTTGAATGTTTCATCTCTATCCTTTTTATAAAACCATTATTTGGTTGATGCATGGTGTTATTCCATCCTAACCATGGTGGAATTTCTATTTTCCTCTATTTGCACCAATTATGCCATTCTAATTTCCCTTTGATCTATGCCTTAAAATTCCAGCTGTTCAGCTACCTCAAATGAAGGAAAATCAACTAATAATGACAATATTACTTCTTTACCATTTACCAATTTATAGGGAGAAGTGTCAATGGCCTTCTTTTTCATTACTTTTTCCACCCAAAGTGCATCTTTCACCTTTGTGTGCCATTTTCTTTTATTGATGCCCATTTTCCTCTTCATGATTCTTATCATCTTCTTATTAGTAGACTTTTCCAATCCATTACCTTAGGGATAATAATTGGAATAATTTTTCAGAAAAATCCCATGTCCTAAATCCTAATTAGAAATATTTGATCTTAAGAAAGCTTTAGCATTATCAGAAATGATGGTTTGAGGAATGCCAAACCTTGTAACAATTTCTTTAATAAATTTCAGGATGGATGATTTAGTAGCTTCCTTCAATGGCATGGCTTGAATCCACCTGGTGAAATAATCTGTGGTTGTGAGGACTCATTTATGACCCACATTAGATGGTGGAATTATCATACCAATGAAGTCAAGACCCCATTTTGTAAATGGCTGATCTGTTTGAATTAGATGAAGTGGCATGACAGTCAATCTTTTCTTTCTGATGAAGAGCGCACATTCTTTGCATTTCCTAACTAACCTGTGGGCATCTGCGAACAATGTAGGTCAGAAATATCCTTCTTTTATGATCCTCAGGGGTAGTTTTTTTAGATAAATGTCTTCCTAAGAATCCATTATAAAACTTAGTTAAAACCTTATCACATTGTTTACCTTTAATGCACCTGAGCAACACTCCATTAATGTTTCTTTTGAACAACACATCATTAATCAATACATGAGGAATAGATTGCATCCTTATGTGTCTCCTCTTTTTTTATTCAAACCACGAGGGTATATACCAACAGATAAGAACTTTGACATATTAACAATCCAGCTATAATCTTTGAATACATTTATTTCATCTTGTTTTCATTCAAAATCATGCGGCGGCTCATCATTTGAGGTAACTTCATTAATGAGGGTGATTTCTTGAGATTTTCTAATGTCCAGAGCCAACTAATCACAAAGTTCTCTTTCTCTTACCAATTTTTTGGCTTTAATGGTCACATCATATTCCATGATCTTGGTTACCCATCCAGTTCATTTCTCACTAATGTTTTCTCCCATAATGAAGTCTCTGACACTGGAATGTGATACTAAAACATTTACATGTCTAGTAGCAATCATACTTTTGAATTTCTTCAAGGATCTCATGATAAAAAACACTTTTTTTTCAATGTGATTGTACTTAAGCTCATAATTCTTCAGTCTTTTATTGAAGAATTCCACAGGATGCTTCATTGCTTGATCATTCAGCTGTGTCAAAATTGTGGCTATGTTGTATTTTTCCCCATGAGTGTATAGGATAAAATCCTTGGTATAATCTGGGTTAATCAATCTTGGGGCCTGAGAAATTTTTTGTTTTATCTTTTCAAATTTTTCATTTCCTTCCGTGGCCTACTTGAATGTTGCATCCTTCTTGAGCATGAGATTAATAGGTCTTACCAAACCTGCAAAGTTAGGAATGAAGCACCTAAAAAATTTTATCTTGCCAAGAAATGATTGCAAAGCCTTCTTATGAGTTGGCAAGGAAAGAGCCCTGATAGCTGCAATTCTCTCTGGATCAATAAAAATACCTTCCTTTGAGACGATATGATCCAAAATATTTCCTCTAGGGACTGTAAAATTGTATTTTTTAGGATTCATGGATATGCCAAACTCCCTAATTATTTCAAATACTTTCTCCAGGTGCCTCATGTGATATGCGTTCTGCTTAGAGAAAATAGTAACGTCGTCTAGTTAGACCAAGACGAACTGATTAATATATCCTCTAAAGGCAATATCCATTGCTCTTTGGAAGGTGGAACATGTGTTTGATAGATTGAAAGGCATATTTTGATAAGGAAATGCTCCCCATTTGGTGGTGAATGTGGTTTTATACTGATCCTCTTCTTTCACTTTGATCTGGTTAAAACCAAAATAGCCATCGAGCATGTAGAACCTCTTAGCTCCTGCTACTATCTACAAAATTTGTTTCATGGAGAGAAAGGGGTAGTGATCCTTTAGAGAGGCCTTGTTCAAGTCCCTGAAATCCACGAAAAGTTATATTTCACCATTCATCTTCCTTACTAGGACTAGATTTTCCGCCCAAGTAGAATACTTGATTGGAAAAATTATTTTGGCCTCAATGAGTTTGGACAATTATTTTCTCATGAGGGGTTCAATCTTGAGATTAACTGGCCTTTGTTTCTGTCTAATTGGCTTGATGTTTGGATCAAGATCAATGGAATGTTGGACTATATCTAGATTGAATTCCTTTAAATCTTTATAGTCCTATAAAAATACATCACTGAACTTCTGACACAAGGAAATGAAAGCTTACCTTTTGTTTTCATCACATACCTTTTCGAGTAGAATTTTTTTGCCTGGATTAATTGAAACTGGCTGAAAATCATCCTAATTTACCTCCATGTTATTTTCCATCCCCTTGAATTCATCATTTGGACTGAAAATCCACTTTAGAGTGACTAATCCCTTTGGAAATTTGTTTGATTTTAGTTGAATAATCACATCCCCATATACTTCTTGCAAATCGGCTTGTATCTTTGAGGAGAAATCTGCTTCATTTTGGATGAACTGCAAAAAAAATTCATCATTTTCAAATACCTATCAACGATTCTAATTTTCTGGAATAGACGGCCTAACCACTATTTTTATACGTTGGGCATTTCCCTTTATCAAATCTTCAGCAAGTGAGAATTAAGAGCCAAGGGCCGCCATTTGGTCTGTGTCTTTGTTCAACTTTCAAGACACAACCTATAGGTTTTAATGGCATAAAATCCCTCAATAAGATCCCTGACTCTATGCTTGTAATATTTCAACAGCTTATTCTTTGTCACTCATCGATCATGGACTTGGTGAATGACCAATTCATTGTCTCCAAAGACCTGTAATTCCTTGATTTTTCTCTTTTCCATAATCAATAAACCATGCACTAGTGATTCATATTCCACCACATTATTAGAGCATGAAAATTACAATCAGTGAGCAAAGAAGAAATTTTCTTCCCTTGGAGAAATGAGCACAACACCCACCCCAAATCAATTCATGCTTCTAAAACCATCAAAGAACATTCGCTGTAGTCCCAAAATATCTTCCTTTACTTGTTTGAATTTCGTGGGTATTAAAAATTCCTCCTGGAGAATGTAATAAGTTCCTAGAATAGTCTCAAGGGATTTAAGATCTTCAGCATAAGGGTCAAATTTTTTATTCCTTCTCAGCCCATTCATCCATAAATAAATCAGGCATGAGAGGAGGAGTAGGTTTTTCTTCTGAAACTGAATATTTATCATGTTCTTCTTGTATTAGGTAGTTATATTGGATTAGGATGGGGTCAAATGGTTCAATGCAGTAGGAAAAGATAAGCTCAGCTTGAATTGTGAATTTTGTTCCATATCTAGTCCTTAATAGCATGTGAGTCTAATCTGAAGACAAATAACCCCTACCTTAGCAGTGAAAACTCTAAACAAACATATGGCAAACATGGGAGGCAAGTCAATTCCTTATATGTCATGAGTTATAGTGATACTTAGGTAGGCATGAAGGGTTAACTAAAGATATTTTGTTACTCCCAACACACTAACAGTTGACCCATTTAATTGTAAGACTCCCCTAGAGACAAGGATATACTTGTGACCTAGGATATCAGCAATATTTTTAGGCATTACAAAGGTACTACACCCAAAATTAATCATACAATTGTGTATCAAGTATTTACCCAAAATTACAAATATGTAAAATGGTGGAGTCTTAAAAGGTTTACTTACTTGGTCCTCCCTTGATTCACATACATTCACCATGGCAGGATACTTTTGCATTGTTGGATAAATTTGAGGGATTTTTTTTAGGGCTTCACACAAAATATCCTTTTGTGATGGAATGGCTAATGCATCCCACATTGTTACATTAATATTGGTCTTCTTCATTTTCTCTACAATGTTGAATGGAAAACCCATGGCTTTTTGGATGTGCGGCATGTTATTTTCTTTCTTTTTTTGTGGAAATATTTAGATGGACAGGTTTAGTAGAACAATAACCTCCTTTTTTGTAGAAAAATTATCAGGCACCATAGGTGCCTTTGACATATTTTCTACTTCATTCTGCAGTTTCTCAATGTTCCTTTCTTCTGCTCCAATATGTGGATTTTCTTTGTTCGGCCCAACCTCCTTTGCTTTGTCTGTGGCATTGCTCTGACTAGAGGAAGGTACAAACTGAGATTCCAAAATTTGATTCTTATGTTGTGTATTATCAACTACACTTATTTGGGGTCATTTAGAGCTGCTTGGCACTTGATTAAGTGCACAAAATTCCTCATATCTGAATATCATAAGGTTAGCGTTAGTCGTGGCTTGTTGAACATCTTCCACACTGTGATTTGGTGCTTTAATAAGTGGTTCTTGTTGGCTGGAAGAACCTTGAATCATGTATGCTTGAAGATGCATTTCCCTTTCACAAATGAGTTGTTCATGGGGTAAATTGCATTGAAAGCACCATTCAGTTTCCTGCACCATGTTGTTTTGTACTGGAACTAAATCTTGACTTGAACTAGGAGGAGGGAGTTTTTTTGGAGGAGGGATTTTTTCTAATGGGAGAGGAGCACTTTCGTTATTCCATCTATTATTCAATTGGTTATGTGTATATATTTTATTAGACTGGTGACTTATATATGGTTGATATCCCTAATTATAAGATTTCCCTTGATTTTGATAGTTTTTGTAGGATAGGGCTTGCTATTTATCTAGAGATATAACTTTGTTTGTCAAATTTATAATCAAATCCTTCATTTCTTCATCCTACTTTTTCTAGACAGGAGTTTGTGAGGTGTAAGCAACAGGTTGCAGATTTGGTAGGGGAATAAGAGCAATAGAAGGTTGAGTAGCTTTAGGAAGTTTAGGATATAATGACATGGGTGGCCTAGGATCTAATTTTCTAGCTTGTATTAAACTATTTTTAGCTCTGATTGCAATTGCATAGGCTATTGGTAGAGTTTTCCCTCCCATGGATTGTATCACAAAATATTTATAAGAGTTAAGAGCTTTTAAAAAGTAAATAAATGCACCTTCTGCAACAGGTCTCACAAGAACTGGAATTCAATTCCAAGTTCTCTCGAATCTGAAGTTGAAATTTGTCCTTTGCTCATTAGGTGCTCTCTTGTTTGCAGTTAACTGCTCCAATAGAGATAGGTTGTCTTCTCTTTCTCCAAATTGGTCATAAAGGGCTAAGCATAATTAATCCCAATTTTGGATTTTCCCTTCCCCTATGCTCCTTAACCATTTTAGATCTTTTCCTTTAAGTGATGAAGTCAAAATTTTGACTGCCACATCCATTTTAGCAACTTCCTGGATAGCATAGACATTTGCAATGTCTTAAATGTGGTCAAATGTAATGGTGTGATTTTCTCTAGTGAAGTATGGGATATTCTTCAAAGCCACTACTGGAATCATATTCTAAGCATTCAAGGTGAGCGGGCTACTACCTGTGAAGTTTGCAAATGGATTTTATTGTTGAGGTTGTTGTTGATGAGCCATTATAATTGGTCTAAGTACTATTGTTGACTACAAGAAGGGCCTACCAAGTGGAGGTGTTGAGAGATTTTGATTTGGAGGAGATGGAGATCTTTGAATCTATCTTCCTCTTCTACCTCTTCCTGGGGATAACTGTAAATATTCAAATATGCCTTCTTCTCTTGTTCTTGACTGTGTTTGGATCCTTCTCATGAATCAGGGACACTTAGATCACCATTACTGTTGAAACTAGCTAATATTTTGAATGGAGTCACCATATGTGTTATTGTAGAGCCTCCAAAGGCTAGAGCTTCACCAAGATACACATAAAAACTTGACAAAAATGGAGAAATTAATTTCAAAAATCATCCCACCGAGCGTGCCAAAAATTTTGGAGCTTAAATGTGCACATGTGCCCGAATCATAGACAATTTAGGATTTGAGAAAACATGGAACTATCTCCAAGTTGTGGGACTCGAACTGAGATAGACCTTCGGAGAAGGTCAACTTTCTCTACTTACTTTAGATGCTAAACTACTCCTAGGAATTGAAATATAACTATCTATCTCTATTCTAAATTAATCTCCACATGCCATTCCCTGTAGAAGGAGGAATGAGCACCCATAATTCATTAAATGCGGGTGGTTTAGCCAACTAACATTGCACCTATGCGTGTTGAAGACATTTTCTCAAGGTTACGTCCACCAAATACCCTTTAAATTTTAAAATCAGATTCATATGCATAGATGAGTCCAACACCTTCCTATTGATATGAAATTTACAAGGATCGGGCCAAGAATTTGAGAATTGTGATGATTTTTTCCTTGCTCTGAAATTGTGGTTATCTGCGTCTTTTGACTTCCATGAAGATCTCTCTCATGTCATGGCTTTGTATAATCCCTCATGGCACTTTTGATAGAGCGGCTTGTTCCTTTTGTTCTTTGGATTTAGCATGTATTCCTCCTTGTTTTGTGGCTTCCAAAACCATTTTCTTCATTCTGTGGCATCTCCAATGTAGCACGGATTTCTATAACCTTCCGCGGATATCTTCAAATCTCTGCAACTCTTCCCAGACTTCTGTAGTGTGCTTAACATCTTCACATATTTACTAATTCCATCCTTGAACATCCATAAAGTCCATACATGTGTAAGTTTCTCTATTTTTGTAAGGGGTGTAAAAATAGACAACAACAACCAAGGAGTTGGAGATTTGGAGAGAATTAGAGAAAAAAAATAGATAAAGAGTTTCTAGGCATCCTACCTCTTGAGAAGAAAAGTGCTCAATTATTTAATTCTTTTGGTGCAAGTCATATTCTAATTCTTTCAATTATGGTGGACATTCATTGATTTTTTGGAGATATTCTTTTATTAGTGTTATCGAGGACAAAAAACATACCTATTGTTGGGTAATGTTGGTTGGCAAATTCCTAAGTATTGAAGAGTAGAGTCAACGCGTAGAGATGCATGCGCTAGGAAATGGAGTATCACACAAGGAGTTGTGCGTAGGTAGGAAACAGGGTACCATGCAAGACTACACACACATACAGAAAGAACAAGGACTTAGCCATTTTTTGACCCAGGGATAAAAATAGAAAAGTGGAGATGGTGTACCGCACAACTAAAGATCTAGAACCAGAGAAAAGAAAGGATACTTGGTAGCCAAGTAAGGGAAAATAAAGCACGTGGATCAATTCAGCCAATAATAGGATTAAAACCAATAATATAAATAGGATAATATATTATTATCTACCTTTCTAAAAGCATACAAGATTTATATGCATGGTTATTTTTGAGAATGTAATGCATACAGGCTATTTTTGGGAGCATGCCTATTTTTAAGAGAGTGCATGAGTAGTGAAGGGAAAGTCCTCACCCCTATACATACCTTATGTATGTCATTTTTCTAGTGGTTCGTCATAGGTTGAAGATTTAAAGTGCAGAGCAAGTATGTTGCCTTGATACATATATAAGGGTTTTTATGGCCACGTGCACGGTCCTAAACACTATTGTAGTGACTGGTTATGTATTCATCTTCCATGTTATGTAATTGCTTAATGGTTTTTATGGATAATTGTGGTTAGATAATGGTTATTGACATGTCCAAATATGGTGATTTGACCGTACAATTGGTGTTATTGTTTATTAACGTGGATTAAGTATTTCCTTATTATGATTACTTCCAATTTTCATAGTGATGATAGTTATCTTTGTATGAATGGTTTATTTGTTATTTACATGATGATTATGCGTGCTAAATTTTTGTCAAGCATAACAAAGGAGGGACCTGGTAGTTGCACGCACTTCAGGTGAGCATTCAAATCTATTTGAATGAGGTGTCAGCGTGCATAACATATGTGCGGATAATAAAGACTATAATGGCCCTCCACCTGATGCTTGCAGAGATAAAGGTGTGTGATGATGCTCTAAGACCGGTGACGTATGAGATAGATGATGTATCAGTGAATGAGACCTAAGAGGTGATGAGGACCTATGTGAAGGAACCTGAGGAGGCAATGTACACCTATGTGAAGGATATTGTGGAGGTGATGTGCACCTACATGAAGGAGACCACAGAGGTGATGTGCACATATATGAAGGAGACCATAGCAGTGATGTGTACCTATGTGAAGGAGTCATCCAAGTGGCGGACCTAGACTGATGGGATGGACTAGTAGACTGACAAGACCATCTAGGTTGAACATGAATAGGAGATCTAGAATAATATTTTGCCTTATATTTGAGAGCTCCATGGGACCTAGATTCTCTAGTGAGTGCAATTGTAACCTCAAGTGGAGGTTGTGGCCACAGTGTGCATGGAGGAACACCCTTTATGGTGATTACTTGCTTGGTTTGAATGAACTTTAGACACAAGTGATTCATAGAAACTATAGCTTGAGTAGCACGAAGCTAGAGAAGACCTAAGAGCATGTCACACCCTTTGATAGAATATGCCACAAGAAATGGCACAAGCATGGCAATAGAACCAACTGTGAATGGAATCTTGACATAACCGTAAGATTTAGGAACTAGATATGAAATATGTTATAGCGGATAATCGATAGCAACAAGAAGTGCAATAGAGTATACACACATATGAATCGATGGATCAATAATTTTACTATTGATAGCATGTGGTTTGATAGAAGAATTGATATGTAATGTGTTAGAAGAGAATGTAGCATGATAATCATGATCAAAGAATGTAATTAATGGTGGAGATGCTTTAGCATGAGCAACTAGAAAATTGAGAGCCCTTGATGAAGTAGGAGGTTTGGCATGATATGTATGATTAGCTAAAGATTCAGCAACTTTTTTCATGCTTAGGAAGAGGATTTTTGAATATCTTGAGTGTGCAATTTTCATTGACTGACGTAGAGGCCATAGGCTCTCGAAGCTCAATAGCATTGTTGTCGATAAGATCTTGAATAAGATGTCTGAGTTTGAATTATCAATCAGTAGAATGCCCAACTCATTTATGATAGATGCATCTGAAATTTTTATTATAGGTGGGCCCTTTAGGTCTAGATGGATCTAGATAGAGTGGTGGAGGAAGCATAATAAGATTTCTCTCAAAAAAATTTGGTAACAGAATATGTAGAACACAAGAAAATGTTTTAAATATATGCTTTGGAGGCTACCATTGAAATTTTTTGGGAGTAGAAAAAGAGTTAACAGTAGATTTTTCTTCATTAGATTTAGTATATGGATTGAAATATGATTTTATTTTAAAGTGCATAAAAGAAGAAGCTTGATCATGATATTTAAGCTTTCCCATAGATAATAACTTGCTTTCACGTAGCTTAAGTGTATTGCATAGTTGATTGAATCATGGAGATTTGTTAAATATGACACTCTCTTGTAAAGGAATTAAGAGACTTTGTACAAACATATCTTGAATTTCATAGTACGCTAATACATTAGACATCTTAGCTATGTTTTTCTTGTATTGTAAAACATAGTCCTCTATATTCTCATTAGATCCTGGTTTGATTTATGCAAGTTACACATAGGATATATTAGAACCGATATTGATTGAAAAATGAGTGATAAAAGCATCGGATAGATGTGTAAATTATGTTAACTAATGGACAAGTAGATCGTAGAACCAACGCATAGCATAATCTTAGAGACTTATAGAAAATATCTTTGTTAATAAGGTGTGATCATCCACATAATCTATGCATGCCTCATGAAAGGCTCGGAGACGCTCTTGAGGGTCACCATGGCCATTGAAGGTGGGGATATTATGAGTGATGAAATTTAGAGGTAGTTAATAGGAAAATATGGTGGGTGTGAAAGGAGTGTTAAGAATAAAATTGGATTCAAGGGATGGAGATGTATGAGAAGTAGCCTACTAAAGTTTCCAGATTCAGAATTGGAGATCTTGATAGAGAGAAGCTAGATCTTGAGTGCCAGCAGAAGAGACTTTCCATGTGGAAGAAATGAGAGGCAGAGTGAATTGGTTTTTAGGAGTAGGGATAGATACGGGGACATTATAAGTAGGTTGTAACACCCCTGTTTTTTTATAGTTGTACTTTAATTATGTGATTGGTTGGCATATATTTTATATGATATTATACTTGTTTGAGGATCATTGCTAGATTGTATCTGAATGTTTACTAAAATAACATCACTTATAAGATGATATAATAGACTTATAATCCTTTATTGCAGAATATGTACTTATGTTTTGATAGAATTATGATGTACTTACCTTTCTGTTACTGACATGAACTTAGTGACTTCATCTCTCGGGTAGTGTTATCCAGGTTCTAGAACGTTGAAGTGATAACATTTAAGGGTAATTTATTTGATTGTTTATTTTGATTGATTCTATTAAATTATATTATCAATATATGATTCAGAATAACACCTTGGATCAATTTTATTGATCCAAACTATTATTTTGAATAGTCATACTATTTTGGTCAGGTATGTTTGGGTTTCACTGCTTACTATGAAGGTTGTGATTTATTACACTAATCCTGGTTCATTTTTGATAAATGTTAAGGGGCATAATTATATTCATTTATGTTTACATATCCTAAATTATAACCTAAAGTTTGATGGTTGAAGGTTGATTTATTTAAACCTAAACTATATAATACCTATGTCTCATTCAAAACACTAACACGTAACCTAAACACTACTATGGTTGGCATTTGGAAGAGGGTTATGTTTCATGGTAAGTGGAGTCAGGTTCCCACCAACTCATACCTGGAATTTTAATTATCTTTTATTTGTATGGCCATCGCCATCTTTTGGCAGAAAATCCGGTCAATTTTTGGTCTCATCCAAATCCTTGGCTAAAGGTGATAGTTAAGGTTTTGTAAATTGGTTGTTTGTCTCTAAAATAAAACAGTGGAAAATTAGGTTGGTGGGAATATAGGGGAGAACTGACAGTCCTTCCCTAGCATTTAATGTCATTTAACTCCAAAACTTCCTTGGAGAAGACAACAGTGGTTTTTGAGGGAAAAGAGAAGAGTTTAGTTTCATTTTTTGTTTCATATCAAACTCTTAGAGCTATGCATGTCTATGGCCTACTTTCCTGCATGATCTATTTTTAATCTGCATTCAATATTCTATTACATGTAGAGAAAATAGTGGAAGCTATTATTGGATTTTGTTTATGAAATGGGAAGAATGGAAGAGATTTGGGGTTTTTTGATCGGTTTCTGGCTTTTGCGAAGATTTTTGCATTCGAGCTTACAGGAAATAAACTTGGAAAGCTTGAAGGATAAAAGGAGCTTTACCAAGCATGATAGACTCTAACTCTTTAAAATATCTTGCTCTAAATAATGTTTTCATGAAAGGAACTATGCTTTCAGTTGAGATTCATTTTAAGGTTTTGGGTCTTGTTTTAATTATTCAAACTTGGTTTATCTTCTATGTTTTCTTCATTTTTACAATATGGATTATATTATATGATTGTAAATAATGGCATAATCTTATACAACTCTGGGTTGTGATTTACATGTTGTCATGCCCATCTTGAGACACCGGGAAATAGGTTAAAAATTTGGTAAAAAAAAAAAATTGAAGTGTGAACTAATGTTTCACCTAACCATTCTCACTAGGTTTTTAAATTCTCAAAGATATAATATTTTAACCAAATTGCTAAAACCATTATTTCAAGTTAATTTGATTTGTTTAGCTTCAAATAATTTTTACACATTTAAAAATAATATAAATGTCACATTTAGTAATTCACTTTCATGAGGAAATAATCTACTCATTCATAATTAAAATTTCATTCCCTACTCAAAATTTTATTCCCACAATATTACTTAAATTCAAAAGTGTAGAGGGTCACTTAAGGACCCTAGGATCAAGTCCATCTTAACCCTTGATCTCCCTTTTGCCCTAAGATTGCCCTAATTTCTTTACCATTTCCTCTCTTTTACTTTCTCATGTTATTTCCTCTTGTTTGGGTTTGTTTCTTCTTGTAGGTTGCTGGGAGGAATCATGGAGTTTGTTTTCCTTATTTTGTTTGCAAATCTTATTGAAGTTCCTTTGAAGTAGATTCAAATATATACATATTGATTGTTATATATTATTTTCTAAATGTAACAAGGATAGAAAATCCACTGAATTATTCCAGTTGTATCTGTATATATTTACATAACCAAACCCAAAATTTCCATATATATACCTGTACCTGTAAAAAAACAAATAAAAGAAAAACGATTGTCCTTTTTTTTTGTTAGGGGAGAGGGGAAGGTGGCGGACCTGAGGGGTAGGACTGGTATTGATGGGGGCGGATCTGGTGAGGGCATTGGGGAGGAGGAAGGTGCAGCCGGATGAGGGAGGCACAGCAGAGGGCAGGCGGAGGTTGGGCGTGGCACGGCAGGGTTTTGGTGGAGGGCAGTTGCAATGCGGGGTGGGGCATCGGTCGGCACAGCGGCCATAGGAGGGGCGTGAGGGGTTTGTGGGGGGGCAGCACCGCCCCCCCCCCCCCCCCCCCCCCCCCGAGACAGTGTAGAGGTGGGAGGGTTTGACCCCCCACCATTTTTGTTTGTTTTTTTTGTTTATTCATGCAAGTGTGGGGGGGTTCGGCCCCCCCACAAATACAAATATATATAATTATATATATATTTATATGTTTTACTTTAAACAAATACGTATATAATATATTGTTTAATATATTGTTTGATATTTATTTATTTATTTGTAACTATATTTATTAGTTTATTATTTATATATGTTGGTATATATATATATATATATATATATATATATATATATATAGCTCACTTTTAATTTTTGAAATTACTATTTTATTTTATATATATATATATATATATATACATTATTTATATATATAATATAATAAAAAAAAATTTTGAAACATTTAGATTAATATTTTGTAGAGATATTGCAATGTTGTATTTTAATTGTTAACTAAATGAATGCATTATAATATATTCATATTATAAGCTAAGAGACTAAAAGCATCCAAGTTGTAAGATGATGGATTATATTTAATGTTTGTAGCACATCTTTATCCCAAGATCTGCTCTTTTTAAGTGAAATAAGGAAGGGAGTTTAGTATGATAGTTCACAAAGAGAAGAAGCTTGTAAAATGTTTACAATTTGTAAGAAATCACACACATTCAAGGTTGATTTTCTATTAAGAACAAGCCATTAAATCTTACATGGAAAAGAACCAGGACTAGTCATATTTCTAATGGTAATATTACAAACAAACAACACAAGAGTGATACTTTCTTTTCAAAGGCAATGCTAAAAGATTATTTCAGATTTTAAAACAAGTAAAACCTTCAACAAGTAATATTATTTCCTTTGTAATAACACCTTCTCAATAAACAACATTTCTTTATCAAAATGATATTCAAGACAAAGCATGTGGAAGGAATATAAATATTTAACAAGATCTATTTTGCAAACACCATCAATACTTCATATCTCAAAATCATGCTCAAATACATAAGGACACAATCTATCAACTCCTTCCCAAGATTGAGAGAGGGTTTTCAAATACAAATGAAATACAAAACCTCCAAGTGTTTTTTTGTTAAATACAAAAAGGAAGAGGAAAAACACAATAAAGAGGAAGTTTCTACAAGCCATATCCCAAAAAGGGTTACAATGAGCTAATTTCCACAATAAAATGAAAATGACAAAGATCTTCAATCAACATCCAACTTCCATCTCGAGATCCAATTTCCATGTCTTCGCAAAATCCATGCAAGGAGAAAAGAGCTTGTTTGCCACCCAGCCATAGGTATCATTACATGCCTCTCCCAAGGTTGGGGTGCATGCTAGCCTCCCCCGAGCCCATGGGAAGAGGTCAACTAAACAAAACTTGCACAAGATGGAGGGTGAACTAACAATGACACAAGCACACAAAAATAATACACATACAAACAAGAGTCCAAAATTTACAAGGAGGAGAACCTATGTTCTTCCTCAAAAGTGGGGAAGAGAGGAGAAAGTTCTCCAAGAGTTTTATTCCAAAATGCTTGCACAAAGCAAAAAGTTCCATACCCTCCTTATTGCTCCTAAATTCAATCAAAACCATCCTTATTCCTCCACCCTTTCTCCAAGTCCTTCTTGGAAGGATTTTCAAACCCCAAAGGGGTTTCCTTACCAAGAATGGGGAAGGAGATTCAAGCCAAATGAATCAACTTCCCTACCTCAACCATTGAGGGGAAACACTAAGACCCTACAAGGCTTGTCCATGAAGCCTTGAGGATTGAGAGGGAAAATTCCATCTCTCTTCCCCCACACTCCAAAAATCCATCATGCCATATGATGGAGGGAGTAAAAACAAGCAAGCAACCAAAATCTACAGATAACAAATAACAATTTCCAAGCAACCAACTGACAACTAAAAATAAGGCAACACAACAATAAGGCATAATATCCTACCTCATGGAAAGGTCTCCAAAAAGCTTTCCAACTTCGAGTTTCTCCACTCTTAACTCAAGCAAATCACAAGCTTCAAATCACCCAAGCATCTAAGCAAGAAGTTCCAAAAAGGTCCCTCTCTTTTCCCATGAATGGGAATTTAAAGAGGAACAAACAAGCATCCTCACAAATGAGGGGGTGACATGTGTCACCCCTCCTTCTACAAGGTCAAAGATGCCAAAACAAAAGAGATAAATGGTAAAATTATCTTTTTGCCCTCTTCTCCCAAATGCCCCTAAATGCTAGCAAGACAAAATTGGTGAAACTTTTAATAAGCACTCCAATCCACACCCCTTACATGGGTATGACCAAAAAAGAGGTAAAAAGGGAGGGAAAAATCCCTCTAGCCTTGAAAATAAGCCCCCCTACCCATTAGGTAGGGTCCAAGGGTTCATTTTTGTGTTAGGGGAACTCCCCAGCTACAAAGGGGTCCCAAAAAATGCCCAAAATAACCTAATTTCGGGTTTTGCATTTTTGGCACAAGGGTAGAGGGTGTGGGGACCACCCAAGGGTCTCACATGTGACCCTAAACCCTTGTGGTTAAATGACTGATTAAACAAAATCAAAATTTTAAAAGAAAGTAGGATTATTAACTCCCAAAACAATTTTACATCATAAATAACTACCCTAAACAAAATTAATAATTCATGGCACAATACATTACAAAAATTGAGGTCACTCATAGTGCCCAAAATAATAATCTCCTATACTAAGGTTTCACACAAATAACATGGCTAGGACTCAGCCCGTGGGCTGCTTGTGCAAGATTGTGTAGCTAGCCTGAATTTCCACGTTCTCCTGTAAACCTGTCACCTGCACACTCATTGCACACATTAACCGTACCTGTCTGATGAAATATAAAACAATGACACAGTAATATATCAATAACTTCTAAGCTAGCCTAACATCCTACTGAAATCAAAATGCGACAATGTGCACAATTATACTCAATATTCCAAAAGTTAGACAAGATGATAAAGTGACAAATAACCATGGAATTTCCACATGCAACAACTATCCATCAATATAATTATGTTCCAAACACAGCATCATATCCATTGGTATCCATGACATCCTAAGAAAATGCGACAACATAGAATTTAAGCTAAATTGGCGCTATACGCCTGAATGTCCACACATGTCTAATAAGATCAAATCTCTAATATAGTGTCCACGATATAACAAAACTCTATCAAAACATGTCTATGAGCAAAGAAACAACACGCTGCTGAGCTATAAAAAGTGTGGGCACTACACATGTTTTCGTTCTTACGGTTTTCAACCCTTGTAAAGGTAATGGGTACTTCTTGTTCATCTTTTTGATGAACTTTCCTTCCTTAGGATATAGTTATCAAGTCGATTTGATTTATACCAATTGTATACTGATGTTACTATTGCATAGTATTATCAGTTTCTCTTAGTTGAAAATATACCCTTAACAAGTATTCATTTTAGATGCATCTCATATATGCACACTCTTAAGGGTTGATCTGGGTACTCATTTTTTTGTTATATGAAATTTTGTATGGAGATTTGCATGTGAATCAGTAACACAAAGTGTTACCACTTTGTCTTACCAAACCTTTAACTTCTGTAACTTTTGTTGAAGCCTTTGGTTTTTAGCTTGTGTTTATATGAGTTATGTTGTTTGATAGACTTGGACAAAGTCGCATTTATTGGTTTATAAATATATGGTTGTATGTTTATATTATCTAATATGATTGTTGGTGATGATTAATTCTAACTAAGAAGGTTGTATGGACGACCTAAACTTCTACTTATCTTCTCTTGACTGTAGCTTGAAGTAGTGATTCTTTGTAGCCTCTTTGTTAAGTAGTTTCAAGGAATTATTAAGCCATGGACTTAATAAGTTGATAGGCTTAAAGTATTAACAGCATTATGTTTTATATTCCTTTATTAGTCGAATCCAGTATCACTAAATTGTTCTTGAAGAAATGGTAATGGTGGAATTTTGGGGTGAATGTGTTATGGTTAAAAGGTAGGAATGAAACTTACCTATTTACAAGTAGGATTGTATAACCGTGCTCAGTTTTCTTCTTATAGTTATGTTCTTAAATGCTGGATTATTTATTTCTTATATTTATAAATCTTATAAGATAAAGGACTTTTATAAAATTGGTATTGATTTAGTATGAATCGATACTAGAGCTCTCGTAGAGCCTGAACTACTAATTATGGATTGATCATAGTTTGACCTGATTATATGTTACTGTACTTTAGGGTAATGATAAGATATATGGATTCTTATCTTTAATATCAGAAAATTACTAGCTTGAAGTAACAAATTTATGTAGTATTACCTATAGTTTAGTGAGTTCTATAGGTATTAAATAATGAGTATCCCAATCGGTCATATAGACCCTACAGTTATGCTTGAATAATTTATTAGGTTTATAACTTATATTAAATGTTGAATAAGTTATTGGGGGTATAACTCATAATGAATGATGAATAAAATATTGTGTGTATCTTATACTCAAAGTAAGATAGTGATACTAATCGTATGAAATATACCTAACTATTTCATTAAGTCGGGGTGTTTAGTTTTTACTTGACTGTTGTTAATATAGTTAGGAATTGATTGTTTGATCAAGTTGTATTTGATTAGATTATACTCGAATGTCTTACAAATTAATGCTGGTATGGATCCTACTTGATTGAAATACTTAGGTTACTATGCACTCATTATGTTGTGTGTTCCTTTTTTATCCTTAAAATAATTTCAATTAAAAGCAGCATTCCTTTTATGAAATTATTAGGTAGAGCATGTTGTTCTAAATATTTAGATTTTATCATGCCAGTTTATATGAACTAACAGATGTTAACAATCTTGCAGATGGAATTCGTGAAAGGTGAAAGCAGGATGAAGTTTAGAAGTTGCATTTGTTCTATTGATAGAATAAAGAACAATTATGTAACTTTATTGTATTATTCATTACTTGATGTACTTATGTTACTCGGAAATTAAAAAACGATGATGGCCCATTTATTGTATTTGTTCCAAAAAAGGGAATATGTTGATTAAAGTTGTCATAAGAATGTTATGTTATTTAGTTCTAGAAATGAATAAATAAATTTCATTTTTATTAACATTGTCTTACGTACTCCTTGAAGTAAATGTTTGATATGTTATCCGAACTTTATCATTTTATCATTTAGAAACAAAAAGACAAATTACATTAGTTTCTCCAATTACATGGGATGTAGAGCCTAAACTAATGAAAGATAAAGATGTTCCTATATGATTGAATATTGTTTATAACCTAAAGGAAGTGTGGATTATTGTTTAAGTACATTATGACTGGAGTTGAGTTATACATATTATGTTGTAAATGACTTAGGTGAATATAAGTTATATTTAGCAATCTTAAAGATGACATATTAAGGTTGACTTCATGTTCTTGATGACTGTTTTGTTAAGAACAATAGTTATTAATCAAAAATAACATTATGTAGCTATGTACATAAAGGGGTGAATTATACATATATGACTTCTTATCTATAAAAAAGGAAATTGATTGATGTTTGTAAATACATTAATATTATGTCTTGGAATTAAGCTATTTTCAGAATGCTTAAGTTTAATATGTTTACTTCTTATGCATGAAAAAAAACAAAATAATGATAGATGTGTGGAATCATGATTGTTCCTAAGGGCACATGTGTGTATAAATAATAATGTACGACTATTTTCCTACATTAACACAACTAAAAATAAAAACATGGCACCTACCTATTTATACCTAATTACTAAATAAGGTATGTTCTCATGATTAGACATTATGGAGATTTTATTCTGCAACTTGCACTAAATCGAATTAATGATTACTATCCTAACTTAATGAAAGTCGTTATGAACTCTCATAGATCTTTAGGTATGACACCTATCGTTCATAGTAACTTAGGTGAGATTAACAAGCTGGGATTTATTTTTAACTAATGAAACTTATTAAGATATGATGTTTCTTTTAGCAAAACTTGATGATTTGTCGTAGCATAATTGTTGTTGCACAGTACCTAATGGACCTAATGACATAGTATCTATGCCAAATCTCCCCTAAATGTGACTTTCATAAAACTTTAGATCCAAGTAAATGATAGATACCAATTTGAGATAAGAGTATGGCCTGATACCGATGTCATCTTATGATGACTATGGGAAAGAAAGTGGATCCGAAGTGACATAAGTCAATTCGGATACGCTTAATTTTCCTTAGTCACCCTAAGTTGACTTATCATCACTAGCCTATGCATATTATCCTTAATTAGTACCTAGCACAGATGTTGGAATTGATTGATGCAAATCAAATTAGTCCTAATCTAGACAACATTTTCGAGTGTGGTGAAAGACATATTCCTTTTGACGATTATGTCATCCATGAATATAAGCATGGAAAACATGTCTTAAAACTTTAGCCAAAGTAACACAAGTTGTTGATTGTATTGTCTTGATTTCACCTAGACTAAAGATGTAAGATATTTGATGGGTTATCCATAACAGAATACCCAGATATGCACTTTAGAGATTAACACTTGAATGACCCTGATTAATTAAGGGAACCACAAGTATACTTTGTGTACACATTTGAATAAATTAGATATGAGGGATCGGTTTAAAACTGACTCATAAAATTTGCATATGCTTTACTATTGTAGGATGGATTGACTAAGATAATGTTGGTTCTAATTAATGTGAATTTAGAATAGTGAAACATTATGATAAACGAAAAATACCTTGTATTGAAGTCTTAAAATGAGGATGTTACATAGGTGGAATGGTGAAATGAGGACGTTGAGTAACAACAGGAATAAAAGTGGTAGTAAAAGCAGGAACACTAAGCTCAGATAGATTGGTAGCCTCCTCATGAGCTATCAATAAGATCATATATAGATCTTGTGGATGTTCAACAAAATGAACGTTAAGATCACAAAGGTATTCATCACTGAAAGGTACAACCATGATCGAAAGATGATCAAAGACTAAGAATCAATATTGTTTTCAAACAACGGGTTCATTAAATGATTTAAAAAATATAGAACTTGTAAAACCCTAATTACAAAGTCACATGTAATAAATAAAACAATAAAGCACATATATAACCTAAGAAATAAGCTAGATAAAAATGAAATCCTAGGTGCAAGAAAGGGAAAGAGTGACTTAATTTATTTCATAATAATTATGAAGAGTGTCGAGATGGAAAACAGATGAAATAGGATGGCAAACTATCGTAGCCGGACCCAGAAAATTTTAAAACTAATGGGATAAGCTGGACTGGGATGCCTGGACTAGATCAGGTGAGCTTAGGCACTGGAGACCTCTTTTGGGCACCCGTGACTGCAAAAGACCTCAGAAAATGGTTTTTTCTATGTCACAAGATGCTCTCTAAATTTTGTTGTTGGTCTCCTGTGTGTTTTTGATTGATCACAGAGTTCACCTGAAACCTGTGGAACAAATGTTCTCCCTTAAAACCCCAAAACACATAAAATCTTTAAAATAAAAATATGTAAATGGGGATTCATACTGACCTCAAAGATCACCTGACAGAGTGAACTTACAATCGAGCGTTGCACTACATCTCAAACTCCATGTAGTTCTAGGTGTGTGTGTGTGTGTGTGTGTGTGTGTGTGTGTGTGCAAAAGTGTGCCCTAGGAGGCTCTTGTGCAAGATACACTTGATAGCAAGCAATAGCTATATGTAGTAATGTAAGTAGATGTGTGGATATCGAAATTAACTTCCCCTCCTATGAAATGTAGAAGAATGCACTCCTTTCTCCCTTGAATGAAGTTAGATGGATGTTTTGATGCTCTTGAAATGTCTTTGGATGTAACGTTAGGTGATAGTAATAGATGCTTAGATCTTGGTCCCTTGTTATGATCACATAGCTTTATATTTATATGATTCCCTTGTTTGAATTTTGTAATCAACCTCTAAAAGGTTAACCACTAAGAAAATAAGATGCCCAAAAGATAAAAGAATCCCAAAAGGGGTGAGTAAGATACAAAGAGGTCGGGATGTCCAGAAGTGATGGGGGGCGCCTGGGTGCTGGTGTCCTGGTTGGGGCATGGGTTTCCAAAGCCAAAAAATATAAAGAATTGAAGATCAAAATGGGAAGTGAGGTGTGCAAGACAATAGAGAAAGCAAGAAAGAAAGCAAATAAGCCAAAGATAGATGTCAATTACTACATTTCTCGCTTAGGAATCGTATGAATAGTGGTATGTGATTAGGACCTAGAAATGTACCCAAGTGTGTGATATAGTGTCTACAATATCAAATATATAGACATATCTCTCTGATATCGTAGTGAAATTAAATATATTAGATATCTACTTGAATAAAGTATTTGTAATATATCGATATTATTGCATATACAACATCATCAATAAATCTTATACATAGTATCATTATTTGATACTATGTATACTATAGAATATCAACATTAGTATAGTTATAACCACTGTATTATATTTATTAAAAAAATCATATTATATAATAAATTTAATATAGATTTAATTTATATATTTAAATTGCTTGAGATTTTTTAATAAATTAAAGTAATTAATAATTATATTAGATTTGTATATTAGTAACTATTTATTTTCCAATATTTTAAAGATATGGCTCGATCGATATTTCAATTCAAAAATGAAGAGAAATGAAGAGAATGCAAAAGATAATATCAAAGAGAATATCAAAGATGATAATAGAAACAAATGACAGATGCACAAAAAGAGGAAAAAAGAAAACAAAGAAATGATAACGATAGACAAAGTGTTGTTATATGCAGAGTCAAATTGACAGTTGAAGAATTGGAAGCACAAAATCAATTACATGTTGATACAATGAGAGGAATTCATGCACGTACGTATCAAGATGATAAATATGTGTTGAAAACAAAAATACAAAGATAAATGTGTTCAAATCAACTGAGTGAGTCTAAGAGAAAATAAATACAAGAATGAAATCATCAAGCAACTCAAAGGTACTATTTTTTATCAAATGGTAATGTCCATGTCAATTCAGAATAATTAAATTCAGATGATAGATTGTGTGCTTGAAACACTGAGAATGCACATCGAGATACAATCATTGTTAATGTTATAAAAAAATTACAAAATAACGATCTAGAAGAGGAATAAATATCATAACCTAGAAGAAGAGGACGAAAGGAGATCCACAAATTGAAAGAGAAAAAAATATACCTAATCCCATCAGAATGCTTGGGACACATTGAATAGTTTTCAAATGATTTTTCGACATGGTCTAGATAATCTTATTTCTCCAAGCATGTGCTACAGTTGTCAAGAAAGCTATATTGGAAAAAAAATGTTTCTCGACTTTGATGGATCCCAATCTAGCACCCCTGAGGGGAGAAGGCCATATGTGCGTGACGTGGGGGAGGGGTGAGGAAAAGAGGGAGGAGACCCACCTATTTTTTTTGTGTTACATCCGGGGACGGGGGGCTTCCCCTTATCACCCAACCAAGCCTTTTTAGGAGTGACAGGGAGGCACGTAACAAAGAGTGTGGATGTCCACCTGCTACTTCTAGCTCTGCCTAGGCAAGCTTGAGAGAACCCAAGGTGTAGCCTGAGAGAAAAAGATATTGAGGATGCATCCCAAGACCTATGAAATCAGTCGGGTAGGTCAATTAGAAGCCAAGTGTAGGCACCAAATGCAATGTTCACTCAAGAGAGTGGTCACAAAACAATGCAAACACTTTGGAACTACAAAACAAGCTAGTGGAGACAGATCTTAAGTAGTCTCAAACATCACTCCTAGAGAATATTCATGGGTTCTAGTGTGTTGATGCTTAGTACCTTTATTACATTGAATAACAATGTAGACACACTTGAGATGTGCACATTTTATGTGTGTCTCGCTAGCAGATATCATGCAGGATATGCCATGGAGCTGAAATCTATTAGGAATAACTAATTATTAGTGCTCACATTATTATATAGGTTAGATTAATATTGTGTATATTATTAATAATGACTTAATATAACTCATATTAATAATATAGTATGTGAATTTAAATAATGTAAGTGAATTATTTGGTTCATAAACCAGCTCACGTAGATAAATTTGTGAGGATATTGTGGGATGGGGTGTTGAGAGATTCTCGGAGAAGTTGAGGATTCTATGGGATTCAAGATGAAGGTTGACTCCTTGTTTTAAGGAGATGCTCAACGTATATAATTGTATACTCTCCGATTGTAAATTATCCCCAATAAATTCAATTTCCATATTCTAATATTCATTATTTTATTTCTCGTATTATTGTGCGTTTTTAACAGTGGTATCATAGCAGATGATATGGATGAATAAAATAAGCTTAGGGATTTTAAAGATTTAACTTTTCCATTTATTCACAAAAATTATGTTCTAGATCTTGAGTTTCAGTAGGAGAAAATGTTTAAGAGTTCTCATAAAGTACATATCCCTCATCTTCATACATTCAGAACTGTTTTGTATGGCACATTATATCTAGAACTATGCTTGAGCTTTATCCAAAAGTTATCATATGAATGTGGTTTTTGTTTAGAAAATTGGAGTTACCTTTCACTTTCCTATACTTGTCAACATTATTATTAAAGTCGTGATTTTTTATGTTATATAATTTTCCTTCCACACGTCCATTATTACGCCGAAGGCATTCCCACTATGGGAAAGGAACCTCCGGATGTTTCTACGACTGTCTTAATTTTGATGATTTGATGGTCGTCTGGACATTTCTTCTTTTTCACCTATTTTTAATAGTTGTTTTGTGCATACCCAAATCTCAATCTCTAAATTTTTGGATATGGGAAACATGGATGGAGCGGGTCAGAAGTAGTCCTCCTTTGAGCCATTTATTGAATGCCTCTCTGTTTTTATGAATTCCTATATGGATTGTGCAAAATCATCTATTATTTTTGTAATTTCATCACAAGAGAGTTGTCGTGGAGGACTCAATTTGGCTTTTCCTGACACCGTGTTCTCACAAACAGAACAGATTAAAGGAATTTTTATTATTTCACTTTCGGACCTTTTTTTCTCAAACATAGCTAAATCCTCAGCGAGGTCACCTCTGCCAGTTAAATATAAATTAACTGGAACTCCAATGGATGGCCTTCCCAGCTGTATTTGTGTGAGTTTCTTTGGCAGAAATATGTGTAGGGAGTGTAGAAGTGATTTTTCCATCAGAAGATATACTATAGTAAGGCGGCTTATTTTCAGTAGTAGAACTAGATACAATACTGGCAACATTATTTCTCCTCATTACTGCAACGTTGCATCCACAACTGTCAGTAATGTCTTTCTTATGTTTTTCCAGTTTTCTATTTTACAACAAGAAATACCACAATTAGTTTTCTTCTTCTTCAAATTATTGCATTCGCATTTACTTACAATAATTCAAAGAAAATTTGAAAGCATAGGTATATAGAAAAAGACCTATCCAGCACCCTCAAATTAGTACGAAACTTTTTATTGACAGAGTATGGACTATTTTTTGTGGTTTTAATTGTATATTACTCATTAAAAATTAGGAAATTATAGATAATAACACAGCACTCTAAGTGTCACACACATTTGAAGTCAAGATTATAGTTCTAAAGATGACAATTTTGTCAAATATTATAAACTCCATGTTTTTTATCCTAATTCTTAAAATGTTGTAACATAGCATGATTCTATTCAGCAAACCATTTTATTGCTAAGTAGCTCCTAAAATTTTGCAGTTGTACCTTCTAAGTAAATTTTGGAATTCCTCCTCCATGTGACCACTAAGTTATTTAATACTCTCCTCTTTTCTTATGGCTAATGTCTGCGTTCAAGTACCTTTATAAGGAAGCTTTGACCTATTCACAAGTTAATGGCAACATTTGGAGACATTCTATTCTATCTAAGATACCTTTTAATTATCTTGAGATGATATTAGTTGATTATTGTATTAATTTTGTGAACTCAAGAATGATAGTAGTTGGGGATTGAAGTGAAATTTGTAACCAGTTTCTTTAATTTGTTATTTTGTTTAGGTTTACAAATGGAAGTGCCTTTGGTAGATGTGAAAGAAGATTGACCACTTTCAATCATTGCTATGGCAGCGGTTGTGGGTATTCCACTTAATACAAATCCCAATCTTCTTTTGGGGTCCCATGCTACATTCTCATTTCCCTCTGGGTACGTTTAGTATACAGTCAACAATGCAATTTCCTCCATTTTCTAAATTCACTTTCAATAAGTTCTAGGTATATGTATACATAAAATATGTGTTTTGTACTTCTACTACTGTGTCAATGATTTCAACTCTAGATTTTTGTTTCAGTTCTGCTATTTTTCTTTTTCTTATTTTTAATTGGTGGTTACGTTTTAGTATAAGTATTCATTGACAATGATAGAATATAATGAATTGCCCTAAAAATAAGAAGTATTTGGAAAGGCATACGTTACTTTTTCGAGAAGTATTTAGAATTTTAATCAAATTATCCTTATAATGAAATCCATGTCTATACAATTCTATTTCTATGGACTAAGGTTTCCTCTAAATGAGAATGAAAGTGACTTAAAAACATTTTATAAAATATTCAGTGCAGGAAGGGCTATTTTAAACTCTTTGTGATTACAATACTTGGAGCTTATATAATAATTCTTGTATATTTGTTACAGAGATGAATTGCATAGAATTGGTGTATTATTGAGATACCTTGGCCACATTACAACTCTACCTTATTTTTTCAACCGTGATGCATTTGCAATAGCAAAGGTACATCTCATTACTATTTTCTCTATTAACAAAAACATCAATTTTAGAAATTTGGAAAAGCATGTTGCTTTGAGTAATATCTAATTATATGATTGGATGTTTCCCTTATCTTATCATCTAATTTCATGGTATTTTAGAAACTCATTATAAGGATGAATCCTCCTAGGTTGGTTGATTTTAACAATTTGGGCTTCAACTTGTAAGACTATGAAAGAATGTCCATTAGAGATATTTACAGTTTGTAATCTTAAGCATGGAAATCGGTAGAGGAAGCTATGAGGCCACGAATATTGATTACCCTAACTTTAATTCCCTCAATTGTTCCAATAATCTTCTTAACCTCCTCTATTCAAAACTCAAATGCATCTGTAAAACAATTCATCTCATCAAAATTGAAATTGACGGTTGCGCTCTTAACAACTCCTGTCTTCCCAAAAACCAAGATGGTACAAGTCTTAGTGTGTTTTATGGCATACCAATGGATAACCTAGATTTAATGTATTTTAATCATCCCTTGTTGCAGGCATACTTTGCTTCTAATGCAACTACTATAGCTTCAAGGAAGACATCTCCTAGATTGAACAATAAAGCAGTGCAAAAAGTTGTATATTGTCAATTTTTCATCATTATTATTTCCTCTTTTACAGTTGCAAATATTTTTTCAATCCTACTCTAATTATTTTATAGTAATGAATAGTAGAGAGAAGCCACTGATATTTGTATGCTATTAGAGTATATAAATATTTCTTCAATCTCGCTCTAATTATTTTATAGTACAACATGTCTATGGATGGTAGAGAACAACCACTGGTATTTGCATGCTATTGGAATATTGGAATATATATTCTCTTTTTAGAAAGTACATAATCTTCATGATTTCAAGAACATCAAATTTCCAACTCTCTGGTGTAGTTTTTGAATCTCACGATGGTTGACATTATAGGTTGAAGCTCTCAAGGGCTCTGATCACAGGGTATCTATTCGTTTAGATGAACAACAGAAGAAGTTAAACCTGCCAATTCTTCCTACTACAAATGTTCGGTCTTTTCAATGTGTATCTCATAATACTTTACAATAGAGATTAATTTAATTTATCTCTGCAGAGAAACGACATCGTAGAGTACTTTGGAGAAAAACTTCAAGGATTTGCATTTATTGTTAATGGTTGGGTACAATCTTATAGTTCTCGTTGTGTGAAGCCACCAGTTATCTATGGTGATGTTAGCCGCCCAAATCCAATGACAGTATTTTGGTCAAAGTATGCCCAAAGTCTTACCAAATGCCCCATTAAGGGAATGCTTACAGGTCCTGTGATAATACATAATTAGTCCTTTGTAAGAAATGATCAACCCATGTAAGGATGATATACTGTTCATTGCGTACTTGTGGTTTTTTATTCTCTTTCCTTTAGATTGAACTTTTAGAACCTGTTTTTGTAGTTGTTTTGAGTTCTTTAAACATGTTTTGTAGATTGGAAACCTCTATGCAAATTGCATTAGCTATAAAGGAAGAGGTTGAAGATTTGGAGGCAATTGGTATTTAGGTATACCGTTGTAATTATTATTTACAATTTTTTTGTTTTAGTTGATGTTTACATCTAACCTTTACATGCAAGTCCTATGTTATTTTGCTTGTAGACTACAGGGCAAGTTCTCATCCTATCATGAAGAGATGAGGTGGGATTTTAAAAGCATGGGATTTATCATTTTACCAGCTATGTATTCTATAATCCACATGCTCTGAAAACATTGAAATCATCTCCCTAAAATATTAACCGTAGTTCAATCGAGACTCCATTGTAAGCCATTGGATAATAGGGGTTGTGAAGTCCTCCTACAAATTTGGCATCGTATTTGTCATTTATAAGATTGTATGTGTTAGCAAAAAGTAATTTATGTTTTCTTGATTTTAGTTTATATATTCTTTATTTGCATGTTATTGGAATATATATTCTCTTTTTAGAAAGTACATAATCTTCATGATTTCAAGAACATCAAATTTCCAACTCTCTGGTGTAGTTTTTGAATCTCACGATGGTTGACATTACAGGTTGAAGCTCTCAAGGGCTCTGATCACAGGGTATCTATTCATTTAGATGAACAACAGAAGAAGTTAAACCTGCCAATTCTTCCTACTACAAACGTTGGGTCTTTTCAATGTGTATCTCATAATACTTTACAATGGAGATTAATTTAATTTATCTCTGCAGAGAAACGACATGGTAGAGTACTTTGGAGAAAAACTTCAGGGATTTGTATTTACTGTTCATGGTTGGGTACAATCTTATAGTTCTCGTTGTGTGAAGCCACCAGTTATCTATGGTGATGCTAGCCTCCCAAATCCAATGACAGTATTTTGGTCAAAGTATGCCCAAAGTCTTACCAAATGCCCCATTAAGGGAATGCTTACGGGTCCTGTGATAATATGTAATTGGTCCTTTGTAAGAAATGATCAACCCATGTAAGGATGATATATTGTTCATTGTGTACTTGTGGTTTTTGATTCTCTTTCCTTTAGATTGAACTTTTAGAACCTGTTTTTGTAGTTGTTTTGAGTTCTTTAAACATGTTTTGTAGATTGGAAACCTCTATGCAAATTGCATTAGCTATCAAGGAAGAGGTTGAAGATTTGGAGGCAATTGGTATTTAGGTATACTGTTGTAATTATTATTTACAATTTTGTTGTTTTAGTTGATGTTTACATATAACCTTTACATGCAAGTCCTATGTTATTTTGCTTGTAGACTACAGGGCAGGTTCTCATCCTATCATTAAGAGATGAGGTGGGATTTTAAAAGCATGGGATTTATCATTTTACCAACTATGTATTCTAGAATCCACATGCTCTGAAAACATTGAAATCATCTCCCTAAAATATTAACCGTAGTTCAATCGGGACTCCATTGTAAGCCATTGGATAATAGGGGTTGTGAAGTCCTCCTACAAATTTGGCGTCGTATTTGTCATTTATAAGATTGTATGTGTTAGCAACAGGGTTCATTTTAAGAGACCTCCTGGAAATCGGAGGTGGAGAATACCTGGCGAATATCCCTAGAACCGGTTTCACGGGAAGGCGAATTTTTTGGGGGTTGTATGAAAAAAATTCACCTGATTATCAAGCACTGCGACAGAAGGCTGCAGACGCGCGACAGGAGATTTTGCTGTCACGCGTCAAAAAAATGCAGCGACGCGTGTCAATAGACCTTAGTGACACGCGTCAATAGACCTTAGTGGCGCACATCAATAGGTCTATTGACGCACGTCACTAAGGTCTATTGACACGCGTCACTAAGGTCTATTGACGCGCGTCACTGCATTTTTTTGACGCCCGACAGCAAAATCTTCCGTCACACATCTACAGCCTCCGACCTCTGCTTTCTCATCAAAAAATCTCCATGTCGCACATCAATATCTGTTGTACCTCCTTGTCACGCATCACTAAGGCCTATTGACACGCGTCAACAGGCCTTAGTGACGCACGTCAATAGACCTTAGTGACGCGCGTCAATAGGTGACGCGCGTCACTAAGCGCGTCAATAGGCCTTAGTGACGCGCGTCACTAATGCCTATTGACGCGCGTCACTAAGGCCTATTGACGTGCGTCAACAGGCCTTAGTGACGTGCGTCAATAGGCCTTAGTGACGCACGTCAATAGGCCTTAGTGACGTGCGTCACTAAGCGCGTCAATTGGCCTTAGTGACGCGCGTCACTAAGGCCTATTGACGTGTGTCACTAAGGCCTATTGACGTGCGTCACTAAGGCCTATTGACGCGCATCACTAAGGCCTGTTGACGCGTGTCAATAGGCCTTAGTGACGTGCGTCACTAAGGTCTATTAACGCGTTTCAATAGGCCTTAGTGACGCACGTCACTAAGGTCTATTGACGCGCGACAACAAATATCCTGTCGCGCGTCTGCAACCTCTGCCCTCTTCTTACTCATCGAAAAAAACTCCATGTCGCTCGTCAACAAAATCTTTGTCATGCATCTACTATGTGTCAATATCTACAGTATCTCCTTGTCTGCAAACCCTCCTTGTCGCACATCAATAACTTACCCCCTTGTCGCGCGTCTATAATACGGGATATATCATATTGTTGAAAAATGTGAAGTAGAAGTGTTCTACCTGGCGAATAATCTAGGTTTATATAGGGGATATTTTTCAAGGGTAGGCGAAGCCGACCCCTAAAAAAAATTAAAGTGTAATTTTTAGGCGAACAGGTCACTGGCCCGTGCCAAAAAATTCACCTTTTCAAAATTTTCAAAAATGGAATATTCGCCATATTACGAATATTCGCCACTAAAATTTTCCTTGGTTAGCAAAAAGTAATTTATGTTTTCTTGATTTTAGTTTATAGCTTTACTTTTCTCTTCCCAACATACATTACCTTACTTCCTTTCCTTTGAGGAATAACATGGGACTATATTGCTTGATAAGTTCTGAAAATTTCTAAGTAGAAGTCTGAGAAAATTCATAACTTCCCTCTGTTATCGGCAATTGATAGGATCATGATGGAAAAAATATATAAGATTTTATCTTTACAATTGTGAGGAGTATACAGTCTTGAGAAACATGAATATAGCATTATCCAAGATGCAAATTTGGTGAACGATGTATTGTAAGATTAATACCCGTGACAATAGAACTGGTAAGAGGTATCTTTCAAAGGGGAAATACAATTATGGCATAAGACACATTTTACCTGACAACTAGAGTCCAAGCCTAACCTGTTCAGAAGCGTACTAAATAATTGTGTAATGCCAATTTTCCCCTCTATCTTTATAAGTTAATCTTATTTCTTTGATTCTTTCTTTTCCCTTCAAAGCCTGTGTGTCTTGAATAATTTGGATTATCAAAAGAGGGAACTTGATTGCAAGGGAGCAGAGGCTGACTCTTTTTCATCTAGGGTAAGTAATGATTATATTCTTGCTAATTGAGCTTAAGGTAAAGACACAAATGCAAATTTGTTTAAATGTAATGCTTCATCTATATTCCCACACTTACAAAATCAATCACACCCCTTATCAACATCAACTACAAAAGTAATAACTATCCCTCTAAAACAAATAACAAATATATTGTTCGGCGTTCACATTGCATTGTGCACATGCGATTGCTAGTAATATACATTACTATTTCCATTTTCCAAGTCTTATGTGTGGATCAATAAACCGTGTCATAAATTTTATTTTGTATTTATGTCCACGTGGGTCATATCATATGTTCATGTTTTATGTTATAAATTAAGTCTCACGTTTTCTAGTTTATGTTTTATATAGTTTTTTTAATTTTTTTAATTGTGTATAGTTTTAAAGCTAAAAGTAATTATATATTACTTTATTTCATTCCCGTGGTATATGGTTCAGGTTTGAAGTTTTTTTAAAAAGTATTAATATTTTTGTCACACTTTTACTTTTTGAAGTTTTTTTTTAATTCATGGTTTTTTTAAATTATTTGCTTTAATATTTTGGTTTATAATTTTAAGTTTTGGTTTTAATTTGTTTAATAAGTTTTAAGTATTTTTTAAATTATGTTTTTATGTTTAAGATTATATTTTTTTATAAATCAATGTGTTGAAGTCAAGATTTATAGTCAACATTGTTTTTGTTCATAATTTATTTTTTGTGTTTCAGTATTATTGTCTTATTTGTCGTCCTTTGTTTAAAGTTGAGTCAAAAAATTTACAGTCATTTTTGTGTCATTTAGGTGATCATTAGGAAAATTGTTAAAAAAAATGTTCCCAGTATTTTCCCTGGTCACATTTTCACTTGTACACAACGACCAAGTTTAAATTGAGCGGAGGCTTTTCAAATTAAATTTCAAAAGGACGATTTTATGAGTTAAGCAGGGACATCATGGAGGACGGAGGCAATGGAAGAAGGAAGTCAATCAGCGAACTCTTTCCAGCCACAAGCGACAAGGCTACACAATGAAGTTGCGGCATTTTTTCAATTGTGTGTTTGATTTCTGCTGTGTAAAAATAAGAACAAATGGATCATACATATTCAAAATTGTAATGTGTGAGCAATTTCTTGTCTTTTCCCCTAGATGTAAGAAGGTGCTAAGAGTTGAAAGAGTATTGTTATATCTAGGTTGTTGGTTGACCTTATAAAACCATCGTTTGTTATGGTTGTTGGTTAACCACATGTAAACCCATCATTTGTTTGTAGGTTGTTGGTAAACCGAGTGTAAAACCATCTTGTTTATTTGTAGGTTGGTGGTAAACCGAGTGTAAAACCATCATAGGTATTTTTAGGTTGGTGGTTAGCCGAGTGTAAAACCATCATTGGAGTTGGGTAGCAGTACAAGATAATATTTTCCCCATGTTCGCACTAAGGGGGGGAATGTTAGGAATAACTAATTGTTAGTGCTCACATTATTATATAGGTTAGATTAATATTGTGTATATTATTGATAATGAATTAATATAACTCATAATAATAATATAGTGTGTGAATTTAAATAATGTAAGTGAGTTATTTGGTTCATAAACCAACTCACGTAGATAAATTTGTGAGGATATTGTAGGATGGGGTGTTGAGAGATAATGGGAGAAGTTAAGGATTTTATGGGATTCAAGACGAAGGTTGACTCCTTGTTTTAAGGAGATGCTCAACCTATATAATTGTATACTCTCCCATTTTAAATTATCCCCAATAAATTCAATTTCCATACTATAATATTCATTGTTTTATTTCTCATATTATTGTGCAGTTTTTAACAAAATCTGCAAGACATATAGGGTATACAGGACAATTTTTTAGGGATATAAGATGGAGATGGGGCTATGAAGAATAAGGTTAACAGAACAAGAGGGTGAAAATGGATTAGAAGTTCTTAAAACTACATCATGATACCTTTGTTATCTCCTAAATATGGTAGTAAGATAAAGACAGCTTTCCCAAAGTCATCTGTCATGAGGAACCTCCAAGGAAGACAAACAACACAATAAACCCTAGTGATCCAGATTATGCCCCTGAGACTGGAACCCCATGTATAAGTTATGCTAGATGTTTAAGAAACAAAGTACCCCCAAGAGCAACAAACATTCACCCAATCATGGTTAACCAACAAGGAATTTTAAAGATTCAAAGAATGATGCCTGATAGAACCACTAAAATACATTATTCTTCTCATCATCCAAACCACATATCCACCAACTCAGTGTAAGCATATAAGTTCTCAACCATAACCCACATAAGATTTATAAGGAAAACACACATCACCAAACTTCCAAATCAATTAATAAGAGAGTATGACAAAAATAATTGTGACAAATTGTTTGAAACATATCCATTAATAGTGAAAGATAAGGGATACATATGTAGATGCTCTAAAAGCATGCTAATGGTTATACAACGGCAACCATCTTAGCATGAATAAAAAAAAATGAATAGTCTAGCATTGCTTACACAAAAATACAAATTCTCGTAGATAGAGCACTAGTACAATCTCCATAAAGCACCTCCGAAGAGTTCTCCCTTCCTCCAAAAAAACCATCTCCATTTTTCTAGACCCCAGATATTGTTTTATAATGTTATCCTCATAATGGTTCTTGTAAATATTCCACATAATTCTTAACTCATTCACGCATGGGATACCATTCAAAACTTCCAAGGAATAATAAGGAATATTCCTCCTTGATGGCCTTCAATTTTTTCCCATTGTGTCATGTCACCATCGTGCCAGCACGATCAAGGAAACTTATTACACGTCACACTTTTGATGATTTGATTTTCCATTTGATAGCATTTTTGATGAGGCAAATAAAGGCATTTAATCGATTATACCATTTTTAAATATATTGACTCTTAATCGCCACTCGGGGATATGCTTTTTCATGAGTGATTTGCATTGATGTATGTCAACTTGTGCCAACTGATCCAAACAAGATATGCAAATCAATTGCAACTCAATGAATCACACACACCACTCCATAGAATTTTACCTCTTTAAAGTTGAATTATTACCCCTTCGGGCCTCAATCCATTAATCAGATTTCACATTCCTTTTCCATAATTTTTCCCTGCACATTATTCTCCTATCATAGCTTCACCAATTATGGGAGTAAGCCCTTCTGATCTAATAATCAGGAATTTGGAATATTTCTTCCAACTAGCTAGCCCCAATGAATCTTTCATTAGGCTAGTATTTGACATGCCAAACATCCAAGCCCATCCTATCGAAGGCTCATCTTAGAACATACTAAAAATATATTTTCTGAGCAAACACGAAGAAATGTGAGCTTCCCTCCCTATTTTCCAAACTCTTCATTTTCACCTCCTTCACCCTAACACTACCTGAGCGTAGAACAATTGAATAAATTATGGTCCCACCATCTTCCTAATTTCCATGATGGAAAAAGGTATATAGAAAAATCCTACTACACTTCCTCCCTTTTAGAAATGAAGCTTCCCCACCATACTTTAACATATACATCTCAAGGGGGAAAACATTCCCTTAATCGGCGAATGGATGAGGCTAAAAAATGGCTTTCTGCATTAGAGATTGTTGTGGCTAAATTTCAAACTAAGGGAATGACAGTTGGAGATCCTCCCCTGAATAAATAAAATATTTCCCAAAGTTACTCAACTGGTGAAATCATATGGGCCCCTATACGTCAACCATCAATAGGTCGAGGCACAAAGGGTTACTTGAAAGGGGGTCAAAATATTCACAAGTGGGTGATCTCACTCAAGAATAAAATGGAGCTATGCCATATTCTAAATGGGACGCGGGTCAGCGTAAAATAACTAATGGTAGAGGACATGTCAAGGGGTTTCGCTAGTGACATTCAATTTGTATTCAGTGTTGTTGGTCACAAGGAGTTTAGACACTATAAGGATAAGCTTCTGGAACGCCTCCCATTATTCCCAGGGGAGATTATGAATATAGAAAATTAGCATTTTATTTCATGTGTAAACTTCGGTTTTTTGTATATGCTACGAAAGGGTAGGGGCACCTTAATAGAACCCCATTTTGTTCATAAAATCATTTATTTAATTTCTTTCTTTCAGTTTTATGTTCTACGAAGTGTTCTTTTGGATCCAGTGTTCTTCAAAGAAATAATTCACTCCAAGCTTATACATACTTTAACATAAAATTAACCTATGTAAGAAACCCTTCAAACAATACCTTTCACCGCATTCACCAATAACAACTTTGAATCACCCCATAAGAAAAGTTCATTATTGACTACTCAAGTGATTTTGTGCCCCGCCATGGAAAATAAAGCATTTTCTTACAACTACAATATGTGCCAAAACACACGAAATAATGTCGAGTGCTAACTAGTGACAAGACCGGGAAGTCGGTCCGCGATAGAATTCCCACTTAGGAAAAAAATGTAATGTTAACTAGAATTTCATGTGTCAGGTTGACCCAATGTACCCCTCTGGCATTCATAGTCAAGCCAACACCTTTCATACTTGACTTCTCTGCCCCTTCTCCTGATCGCTCGTCTCATTTCTTTTCTTTGCAACAAAACCTCAGGGTCGAGGACACATCTTGCATTTCATATAAACATGCAACAGATGCAAAGTGTGATTTGCATTCTTCTCACGACCTCCATAACTCATGAATTATTTACTTTCACGGCCTCTGGGGAGGCACCTGTATTATATGGGGAAAAAGGATTTCACGTAGTTTGAAAGAACCAATTCGAAAATGCGATCAAAACTAGTCACATTGTGCCTAAATATGGCATGACAATTACGGGTACCAACATCGGCACTAACTTAGGGATGGACTCCCCCAGTGAGTATGTGAAGAACCCAAGAAAAATCATGGAAGAATAATAGCAGATGCATGTCCATTAGGAAATGGAATCCACCAAGTGAACACATTACTGCAGTATAGCACAAACAGAACAAGCAACGCAAACCACTGAAAATGACAAACGAACTAGAAAACAATACATCGTATAGATGAACCATTACAGTCCAAAGGACCCAAAGTCTCACCAGAAACCACCCGGGTCCTAGATTGTGCGTGAGTCATAAATTAAGATGCAAGAACCAAGAAAATATTCACCGAGCACAATTACGAGGATGGAAAAATTAAAGACATTACTGAAACAAAATCCAACAATCACATGCTCTTTCCTATACATAATCTAGCTATATTCACAATGATAATATCGTTAACTAAAATAGTAGATTGGTCATATTCGACTGGTGGGGTGTGTTGATCAATGTCTCTCTCCTCTTCACGTAACTTATAATATGATGATATCAAGAATCTCTGGTACATTTTGAAATGCCTGATGTATTCCTATTTCTCATGTTTAGTCAAATCAAAATTCAACCAAACCCTCCTAATTTTAAAGCAAGAATAATGACTGAAATCAATATACTCACCACCATTTAGATTTCCCACAGTCATATATGTTGCTTCCCCTCCTGGGGGCAAATTTTTCACTTCACAAAAGACACTCTTACCAGGTAAAGAGACGACACTGGCAACCGAGAACCCCCCCTCTTTCACCAGAGATATAGGATTTACTTGCAACTGAAAATCATTCCTAAGACAAAAACTTCCTTGTTCAAATATTCCTGGCAAGGATTGAAAATCAATCAACTGATCAAAAGACAAAGAATCACTATGGTTCAAGAATGTTTTTTCGATCAAGTTGATGCATGCCTATCCAAAAGAAAAAGATGTGTTGATATGTTCCTAACTTTTGCAATCTGACAAAAGATGCTCAAACTAATCAATATCACCAATGTTGTTGAGATTAGATGACAACCATTCCTCTTCTGGTGGATCAAGATCCTATTATTCAGCTTGTTGTTGTAACAAGACAACTTTAGTTAGAATATGGATATGAACGCATTAATGAATTCAGTTTTGTGTGAATGTTATAAATCCATGTATGCCCATTGAGGCTACACACAAAAAAAAAAAAAAAAAATAGAGTTGTAAGAGGAAGAGTTGTGCTGATTGTAATTTCTAGATTTGAACAATAAGAGAATCGATACCATTGCTCCGTGGATGTTTCCCTCTTGAGGGTTTTACCATGTAAATCTATGATTATGGTTTGTGTCTCTTTTTGGCTATTTAATTTCATTTACTCGCTTTATATTTTGCTGTGCTTAATATTTTCATGGCTATATAAGTTTCTAATTAGTGGTATTAGAGTAAGGTTGGAGGGAGGCCACGAGGGGCGAGTTTGAAGGGTGAATTCATTCACTACATTGAAGTGTGATGGTAAAGACATAGAGTGCTAAATTCAAGATCAAGAAATTTGATGGTAGCAATAACTTCGAGTTATGGAAGGTCAAGATGCGGGATATACTGTGTGTGCAGGGAGTTGTGAAGGAGCTCGCAGGAAAAGCAAAGAAACCCATGTGATTATGGAAGATGATGACTGGGACGAGATGGAAACTCGTGCTCTTAGTGCTATTCACCTATGCTTGGCCAACGATGTATTATTCAACATCGTGTCTAAAACAACAGCAGCAGGACTCTGGACAAAACTGGAAAGCTTGTATATGAATAAATCCTTGACGAATATAATCCTCCTGAAGCGTTACCTATATACCTTGCGTATGAAGGAAGGTATGACAATTTCAAAACATTTAAATACTTTTAATACTCTTATTTGTAAATTGGACAGCACATGGGTGACAAAATTTTGAATGAAGATAAGACGATAACATTATTAAGTTCTTTACTTGAATCTTGGGATCATTTCGTAACCTCTATTAGTTTTAGTTCTAAAGAGGTCATTAGCTTTGATGTTGTTGTTAGAGCTATGATATCTGAGGAAACTCGAAAGAGATATTCTTTGGAAACTTCGACAATAGAAGTTATGATGGCTAGAGGCAGAACTACTGAGAGGGGACAACATTTGAAGGGCCCAGTTAGATCCAAGTCAAAGGGAAAAAAGAGCAAGTTGAAGTGTTGGTTCTGTAACAAATCAGGACACCTCAAGAAAGATTGTTGGAAACATAAAGAGGCATCTAAGGAGGAGGACTCTACAAAGGAGGCTAACATAGCTGAGAAGGACTCAGGTATGGTTGATGAGGTATTATCTATGTCTATTTTCTCATAGTACCATTATGACTGGTTAATTGATTCTGGGGCATCCCATCACATGTGTTTGCATAGGAATTGGTATTCTACATTTCAATCTATTGATGCTGGGGTAGTTTACATGGGTAATGATGTTACATGTAAAATTGTTGGGATAGGGAGTATCAAAATTAAAATGTATGATGGGATTGTTAGAACACTAACAAATGTGAGACATGTGCCTGACTTGAGAAAGAATTTGATATCTTTGGGAGTTCTGGATTCTAGTGGACATAAGAGTTCATTTCTAGGTGGAGTTTTGAAGATATCAAAAGGTATATAAAAGGTATCTTGATAGTCATGAAAGCTAATAGAGTCAGGAACCTATATAAACTTGAAGGAAGGACAAAAATTGATCAAGCAGGAGTTGTATCAGAGGATGCATGTGAATCCACTCACTTATGGCATCAACGAATGGGTCATATTAGCGAGAAAGGAATTAAGGTACTTGCTGATCGTAAACTTCTTCCTAGTTTAAAAACTATAGATTTAAAGTTCTGTGAGCATTGTGTTTATGGGAAACAAGCTAGATAGAAGTTTAAACCTGGAAAACATACAAGTAAAGGTATCCTAGACTATATTCATTTAGACCTATGGGGTCCAGCTTCTGAAACTCTCATATGGAGGATCATCATATTTTGTTAGTTTTATAGATGATTACTCGAGGAAAGTTTGGATCTATTTGTTAAAGAGGAAATCTGATGTATTTAACACTTTTAAATAGTTTAGAGCTTTAGTTGAAAATAGCACAGGTAAATCCGTTAAATGTCTTAGAACAGATAATGGAGGGGGGGGGGGATTTACTTCTAAGGATTTTTAAAATTATTGCAAGAATGAAGGGATCAACAGGCATAAAACCATTGTGTACACTCCACAACAGAATGGCATTTCTGAATGCATGAACAAAACTCTTCTTGAGAGAGCAAGGAGCATGCTTAGTAATGAAAAGTTGCAACAATAATTGTGGGGAGAAGCTTTGCTTATAGCTTGTTACCTGGTTAATTGATCACCATCGACAGCAATTGATTGCAATATTCCACAAGAGGTATGGACAGGTCAACCATGTAATTATTCTAGTCTTAGAGTTTTTGGTTGTGATGCCTATGCACTTATTCTGAAGAGTCAACATTCCAAGTTAGATCCTAAGTCACAAAAATTATTCTTTTTTGGATATGGTGATGGTGTGAAGGGGTATAGATTATGGAATCCTACTACCCATAAGATCATCATAAACAAAGATGTTATATTTGATGAAATTTCCCTCATGAAATCGGATGGAAAGAATGTTATGAAATAGGTTGATGTACCACAGTCATAGACAAATTCAATTTGATATACATTCATCCATGGGTGAAAATCATGAAGATGTCAGTGAGAAGGATATTCATGAGGAAATCACTCAGGAGGATGAGTAGATTGAAACACCTCAGGAAATTGAGGAAATACCATAACAAGCTCTACGAAGGTCTACATGGATCAGATCAGTTCCAAGCAGGTATGATGATTTTTTCACTTCTGTTTCTTTAATTTATAATGAGGGAGAACCAAGTTGTTACAAAGAAGCAATAGAGGTTTTAGATAGTGACAAATGGAAACATGCCATGAAAGAGGAAATTTATGCTTTGATTAAAAACAAAACATGGGATCTGGTGGAACTTACTAAGAACAGGAAATCAGTTGGTTGTAAGTGGGTATACACGTTGAAGAAAGGTGTTGATGATGTTATTTCAAAGTACAAGGTGAGGCTGGTCACAAAAGGGTTTTCTCAGGAAGCAGGTGTTGACTTTCATGAGATTTTTTCACCAGTTGTAAAAATTGTTTCTATTCGTATGGTGTTAGACACTAGTTGCATTGCATAATCTTGAATTAAAGTAGCTAGATGTTAAAAATGCATTTCTACATGGAGATTTAGATGAGGAAATTTACATGGAACAACTGGAAGGGGTCGTTCAAAATAGCAACAAGAGGTTTTTTTGCAAACTCAAGAAATCATTGTATGGCTTGAAGCAGTCTTCAAGACAATGGTACAAAAAGTTTGGATTCCTTCATGGTGAGCCATAATTTTACTAGGAGTGAATATAATCATTGCGTTTACTTTAAAAGGTTAGATAATGGCATGTTCATTATATTGGTATTGTATGTTGATGATATTCTTGTTGCAAGCAAGAGCATGATTGATATCAGTAGGTTAAAGGTTTAGTTGGCTAGGACATTCGATATGAAGGATCTAGGAGCAGCAAGACAGATATTGGGCATGGAGATACACAGAGACAAGAGGAAAGGCAAGCTGTGGTTATCACAAGAGAAGTATGTGGAGAAAATACTTTAGAGATTTGATATGGATAAAGTGAAACCAGTGAATATCCCTTTAGCTTCGCATTTTAAAATTTCTTTAGGTTTGTGTCCTAGTAATGATGAAGAAAAGGAGTATATGTCTCGTGTACCGTATGCTAATGCAGTAGGAAGTTTGATGTATGTGATGGTTAGTACTAGACCAGATATTTCACATGCATTTGGTGTTGTCAGTAGATACATGGCAAAGTCAGGTAAAGAACATTGGGCAGTAGTGAAATGGGTGCTTTGGTATCTTAGAGGCACAAGCAGTTAGTGTATCACTTTTGATGGTTGTAGTGATAACGTTTTCGGTTATGTTGAATCTGATTTTGTAGGTGATTTGGACAAAAGAAGATCTACTTCAAGTTATGTCTTTACTCTTGCAGGTGGTCCTATTAGTTGGATGTCAAAGCTTCAAAGCATTGTTTCTTTATCCACTACTAAGGCAGAGTATGTATCTGCTTCACATGCTTGCAAAGAGGTAGTATGGTTAAAAGGTTTATTGGGTGAGTTAGGACAGTTTCAGAAAAGTTTACAAAAAAATCTGTGATAATCAAAGTGCACTTTATTTGGCTAAGAATCCAGCTTACCATAGTAAGTCGAAACATATTCCAGTTAAATACCATTATGTAAGACATGCTGTTGATGAAGGACAGGTGATTCTTGATAACGTCCACACTCAAAAGAATTGTGCAAACATGTTCACGAGACTAGTTATATTAGAGAAGCTTTGGCGGTGCTTGGATTCTCTTGGCTTGCAAAAAAGGTGATGAGCAATGAGCAAGGTATCAGGTTAATTGTTGTCAAGGTGGAGATTTTTGAGATTAGATGACAACCATTCCTCTTCTGGTGGATCAAGATCCTATTATTCATCTTGTTGTTGTAACAAGAAAACTTTAGTTAGAATATGGATAGGAACACATTAATGAATTCAGTTTTGTGTGAATGCTATAAATCTGTGTCTGCCCATTGAGGCTACACACAAAAATAGAGTTGTAAGAGGTCCAAGAGCTGTGCTGATTGTAATTTCTAGATTTGAACAATAAGAGAATCGATACCGTTGCTCCGTGGATGTTTCCCTCTTGAGGGTTTTACCACATAAATTTGTGTTTATGGTTTGTGTCTCTTTTTGGCTATTTAATTTCGTTTACTCGCTTTATATTTTGCTGTGCTTAATCTTTTCATGGCTATATAAGTTTCCAATCAATGTGACCCGTATGAAAGTATCCAATAAAATCAATTAACTCATTAGATATAGAATCGAGTTGGAGATCCATACCATGTATTCTAAAATCACTAGGGTAGTTTTGTTTACTTGGTGAATTACTCCACAATTTATATTCCCTTTCTTGTTCCAATAATGTATCAAATAATGAACACATATCTTCTCTTGGAGGAATTCCCCCTTCATACTTAGCAATCATATCATTTCTTAACCATGTAGAGGCATGAATGAGGGAGTTATAACCCTAGTTTAACTCCATTGCATCATTTCCTTCCAAGGGAGAGAAACGTACCTTCATGAGGGCCACCCAAAATTCATCGGTTGTCTTAGCACATAAAAGGTCAGTTGAAGAAACCTCATTTCTAAAACTTTTATGATTACCCAACACTTGGTCTCCTTCTATGTCTGACTCACATCTTACAATGTTAATCAAGCCAACATGTTTGCATGGAGTGTGAATCATAAAGCACATATCACACTACATACTAACATGATTAGCACATTCAACTCTCAATACATCGTCATCCAGAAAACCATGATCCATTATTACTTTCTCTAAGTCCAATTACCCTCACCGAATTCAATTTTGTCAGAGGCTGATACTTCACTGCTTCCGTGAATAATTTTACCAACTGCTTCGATATCATTCTCAACACATTCATTTATAGTATATGTTTACCTTATATCTTTAATTTCTTCATTTTTTAGTGCTCTAGTCTCCTTTTCAGTAAGTAATTTTCTTCCAGTGTTGTCTAATTTAGAAAGATGAAACCCAGGGTCATCGCCAAATTGAGTTCTGAACATTCCCACCATCTTATCCCAAGAATGCAATGAACCTTGAGGAAAATAATTGAACCAATCCCTAGCATCCTCATTCAATGTATGCACAAAATATTTCATGAAAACATCCACGTCTTTTATTTCATATTATTGCATAATTTATTCAAACAAACCAATATATTATTCCCCATCAATAGTGTCACATCCTTGAAAACAAGGTAACCTGATTCTGATGTCATTAGGGATATTATTAGGATACCCAAGCATGCCCTAATTTCTATAGGTTTTAAAGTGTTAACTCTAAACAGGGATTTAGGAGAGGAATATGTCATGTCATTATTAAAACTTTCCAATGATAGATTCATAAAAGATGAATAAATGGCCAAGGCATTATCCCATAAACATTGACCAAGACTGGTGATATGAAATCATTACAAAACTAGAGATACAAACCATGAATGAAATATGTCCATGAAAAACACTGGTCTAATCCAACTGAATGATAGAGGATTCGCCACTAGATTCATCACTCTAGAAAATAAATTCATCTTTGTGATAGTAAAATAGATTTAGTTCAACTCAACTTCATTTCTCATAACCTCTGAATAGCCAAAAAACTAAAAAACCATAAATCAGGATGAAAACCCAGGTGAATGTCAGGAAATAAGGGATAAAATATGCGGAATAATCCCTCACAAAATCGCAACAGTAGAAACTAATATGCAGAAATTATTACAGATCTCAAATAAAATTGCAAAATAAAATAACACAACACAAAAATACAGTATTTAACGTGGTTCACCCAATTTGGGCTATGTCCACCAAGAATCACTTGCTCATATTTTATTACAAGCCACCGCTCTCTCAATACAATACCCAGATTCGTTTGGAGCTATGCTCAACAAACTCTACATAATTCACACCCGAATTCAAAACACATCTGCAATACATTTGCTTGTACATCTATCATATGCATAAGACCATATAAATAGACAACTGCTTAAGCAGTTTTACAAAACCGTGGGTATCAAAACCATGGGTAAAACCTGTCCCATAAACCTATGGGTCAAAAAACTCGCCCATATGAGAAGAGCACATTTCCCGATATGTTGAGTGCATTTATTTTTTAGGCCAAAAAAATTTACGCCTAAAAAAAAAATTTCAAGGGCTGCACCCCCGAACCCCTGCTACTAGGGGCTACCACCCCCGGACCCCCGCTCGGGGCCCGGCCCGGCCCCGAACCCGGGCGAGGATACATGAAAAGCATATAGTACTCTTAGTGTATAGTCTTCAACACTTTCACACATGAAAACAGGCTCCACAACCTAACAGTGAATTTTTCTCAGGTCTCTGCAAATGAAGCCAATTAGCATGTTGGATCCCAATCTAGCACCCCCGAGGGGAGAATATCAAAAGTACGTGATGTGGGGGAGGGGTAAGGAAATGAAGGGGTAGATCCACATAGTTTTTTTTTGTTACATTTTGGAACGAAAGGTTCTTCCCCTGCTCACCCGACCAAGCCTTCTTAGGAGTGATAGGGAGGTGCGTGAAAGCGAGTGTGGTTGTCCACCTAGTACTTCTATATCTAAGAGAACCTAAGGTGCATCCTAAGAGAAAAATAGGTCAAGGATGCATCCCAAGACCTCCAAACTCAGTCATGTAGGTCAATCAGATGCCAAGTGTAGCCACTAAATGTAATTTTCACTCAAGAGAGTGGTCACGAAACAATGCAAACACTTGGGAAATCCAACACAAGTTGTTGGAGAAAGATCTTAAGTAGTCTCAAACATCACTCCTAGAAAATATTCATAGGTTCTAGTGTTTTGATTATTGGGATATTTTTTACAGTGAATAAAAATGTAGACACACTTGAGATGTGCATATTTTATGTGTGTCTCGCCAGAAAATATCATGCAGGGTATGCCATGGAGATGAAATTTGTAGGACATATAAGGTATACAAGACAATTTTTTAAGGATATAAGATGGAGATGGGGCAATGAAGAATAAGGTTCAAAGAACAAGATGGTATAGAGGGATTAGAAATTGTGCCTACCACTACATCATGATACCTTTATTATCTCCTAAATATGGTAGTAAGATAAAGATAGCTTTCCCAAAGTCATCTGCCACAAGGAACATCCAAGGAAGACAAACAACACAATAAACCCTGGTGATCCATCTCAATTCCCTGAGAATGGAACCTCGCGTATAAGTTATGCTAGATGTTTAAGGAATAAGGTACCCCCAAGAGCAAAAAAAATTAACCCAATCATGGTTAATCAGCAAGGAATTTTAAAGATTCAAAGAATGATGCTTAATAGAACAACGAAAATACACTATTCTTCTCATCATCTAAAACCACATATCCACCAACTTGATGTAAGCATATAAGTTCTCATCCATAACCCACATAAGATTTATAAGGAAAAACACACATCACCAAACTTCCAAATAAATTAATAAGATAGTCTGAAAAAAAAAATTGTCTTTTACAGCCTACATGGGATAATTTATTTGCATTACCACTGAAAGATACAGGGATCACCTCTAAAGGTATGTCCATCTAATCCTATTAATGGTTGGTTACAGAGTACAACCATCTTAGCATGAATCACATTTAATGTAATGTGTTGGCTAACAGTTCATGCAGGAAAATGCAAATTCTTGTGGCCAAAGCACTATTGTCTTATATCTCCGCATAACACCTCCAAAGAGTTCTCAATTCCTCTGAAATTTTATTTTGTCATATTTTTCCAAACCCCCAATATCAGGGTTGTGTATCTAACGTTAGTTCTGTGGGGACAGAAGGTTCTTTCCAATATTCCATAGGATTATGGAGCTCATGTCATACCTCATCCAGGATTTTGTGAAATGTTTGGAGGGTTAATGAGGATTGTTTAGAGGGTCCTTGGTGGAATTCAATTTTGATGGTGTTAAGTCCTGTCACAAGCTTGCCGACACAATTGAAGGGAAACTAATTACATGTCACACTTTGTATACATAAAATAAAGACATTTGAAAAACCCATGAGAATCACAACAAAAAACCTAAAATGTAAACAAATTGATCAAAATCTGAGGGCTATACCTCTTCGTGAATGATTTACATGGCATGGTATGCCAACTCGTATCGACTAATCCATAGCAGGATCTGAACAGTAATTGTGATTCAGGGGGTCATTCACATCAGTCCAGAGAAATATACCTATTTAAGGTCGACTAGGAGAAATCTTCGGGTGGACAATCCATTAATTATATGAGGGATACCTTTTTAATGAATTCTACCGTACACAGGTTTGCTCCTATTATTTTGTCTCCATTTCTGAGGACCATGATCTTTTCAGTTCTAAAACTCGCAAGCATAGTTTTAATAGTTGCGCTCGTGGTTAACTAAACCCAATGAATCATGGTTCATTAGGCTATTGGAAATCAACATGCTAAGCCTATAAAAATCCAGTCCTGCACTGAAGTGCTGGTCCCAAAATGTACTAATGAGTGTGGTTTATGAACATTGACGCTCATGTTACCTAAATTTCAGTGTTTCCCTCCCTATGTTCCAAACTTTACATTGTCCACCATCCTTGGCCTGCAACTTACCACCTAAGCACAAAATAGTTGCAAGATTTTAAACTTTATTAGGTACGATCATCGTCTGATAATTAGCTTTATGATGTGGCTGTAATTTACTATTTTTGATGTAAAAGCCTAGCTACATTCAAAGCCTAGCACCAACTAAAAACAGAGCTTGTCCACCATGTTTTAGCATATGCATCTTAAAGGTACAAATTACTGTGTTAAGTCATCGATTAGAGGATCCTCGATTAAGGGATTTCTAAAACTCTATGTTTGTAATATTTCAGTAATAAATTCTTACATATATTAAAGTTTGGGGATCCTCACTTGATGTATAACTAACTTTAAATCACCAAAGCAACTTACAATCGGTGAAATCATGACGGGCCTCTTTTTTTGGACTATTAACAAGCCATGGCATTAATGCTTACGTATTCAGATGCATTCACAAGTACATGAAAATTGTGTGATCTTACTCGAGCTGAAAAATGGACCTTTGCCACATTATCAATGAGTCGTGAAGTGAGCATCAAACCCACACCTTATGGCGAAGGCTTACGTCTTGGGGCTCCATCAAAGTGACAGCTTCAGTAACCCTTTTGTTCAGTCTTTTTTGTTTTGAGGAGTTCAGACAAGGCAAGGATACTAAGCTTCTATAGTGCCTCCCATTCATTCTTCTTCAGGGGAGATACATGCCATATAGAAAATTATTCCTCTGCTTCTTTAAAAAGATCATAAGCATGTTGGCTTATTGAGTTTTTTCATCCATAAATAGATTAGAAACACCATCTAGTGTAGAAACCCATGTGTTGTAACATCAAAAATCAGATTGATCTAGCACTACATAATTTGCTGCAGCAATTGAAGTTTTATGAAGTGCTCAGTATGAAATCATTTTTCTTCATTGAGGCTAATGAATTTACGGTCCAACTTTAGTTCTGTATATTTTAGTAAAGAAAATGAACCTATGCAAGCAATCCTGAAGAACAGATAACCTTTCTACTGCTTTTATCGAATAATCTCATTGAATAAGCCTACAGGCAAAGTTCAGGGAGGTAAGTGCTACAACAGATTTAGAGCCCCATCTTGATAAGATAATAAATCATTTGGACAAACATGTGCAAGTTACCTGCCAAATTTGTGATGATGCCAAATGTCGTTAGTTATTTTTCCAATGATAAGTTGCAACACACTTGGGTCTGCTATAGGTTTCCCCACTTAACAAACCCAAGATTTTTCTACAATTATTTTTGGCATTACTGTGTTGCTCTGTAGTCACTCTCAACCATGCCACGTTCCAGGTTGAACTAAATGTATCCCTCCAATAATCAAAGATCAAATAAACATGGTGGTGGTTTACTTGATACTCATGAGCATTTAACAACTTAACTTTTCTACCCCATTCACTTAACCTCCCCATCTCATACGGTCTTGCTCCATTTTCCACCCAAGACCATGTCTACTTTCTGAAGACACATCTTGCATTTCACATAAACTTGGTTACGGATGCAAAGTATGCAACTTAGCAAGCTTTATGAGCAATAACTCTTGTTCTCCTGGAATTATTTCCTTTCAGAGAATCCCAGGGAGGCACATGTAGTATATGGGAATAATATGTTTTCACGAATTTTGACCTCACACGGAATATTAAAAGAAATAATCATTTTTTGAAACACGCAATCTAAACTAGTCACCGGTAGCATAAACTTTGGCATGAAAACTTGACTCTGCTTCAACAAAACGTTTGAAATTCCTGAGGTATGTAACAGTCTGTCTGGGACTCATGATGCAATTGTTTTTGTTACTCCAATTTTGAGCATGAATTGCTATGTTATTTTAGGCCAGAACCAATAGAGTTGTTTGCTATTTTTCTATGTGAACTTAGTTTTTTTATCAGTGATTATAGGAAGAATAGCCCATGTTTTGTGGTTTCTCTTTATCTTGAGGATTTTCTTGACACAACATGAGTTGTAACTACAATAAAATATTCCTCTCCAAAGACATGACTAGATTATGTTCTAGTGGTATCTGAGTATAAGCTTCTTGCTTCCCACCCTCCATTTTAGGATCGAATAATGGATTCAGACTGATGTTGTACAACAAGGCTTATATTCAAGAATGTATTATGAACAATTGAGCAAGTATATAATGAACTCTAATTACAAGGTTCACACCATGACAAGTCTAAAACCATATGTTTAGATGGAATGAGAGCGCTAAATGAGACTCCAGGTGATTTTTGATGAAATTGTCTTTCAACTGACTTATGGTTCATCTATAGGGAGTTCAATATTTGTTGATAATGCTATTGTATTCTGCACGATTTAGCTGATAAGGAGCTTGATGAAGGTCTGCTAAGATGTGATTAATTTGTTCTCAATTGACGTTAACTTATTTCCCATTGTCTGTAACAGCCTTTAAATTCATCGATGAGATATGGAGCTAATACATGCATAGGTTCTATAACTGATAATAAGCTGAGGAACAAGTGTCAAATACTGCTATAAGAGGCATTGAAGGCCTTGGTGCTAATCTTCTCCAACTGGAATAAGGTATGTTTTCAGCCCTAATGGATTACATGATATCTAGGCTACTGGGAGATTTTATTTCTCCCATAGATGAGGTAAGTGCAGGAAGTTGATGGACAAAATATAGGGGTCATCCGTGGATGTCATATTACAAAAAAACAACGAAATCTCAACTTGTAGGGATTATTAGCTATACATACACTCTAAATTAGAAAAATTTATATAAATATGAATCGTAGCATCCGGAATCTAGTTTCTAAAATACTAATTTTTTTAAAAAACGGACAAGTTTAGCTATATTAAACACTTAAAATTATATGACTTAGTTTTTGTTTTTGAAAAAACCTATAAGATTGTAGTCCGTTTGCCCACAATTTGGATGACCAAATCTTGTTTTTTTTTTTTCTTTGGTGAAAAGTTAGATGTAGTTGTCTATCTTGGGATGGATTTTATTTTGTATTTTTTTGAGCAATATTTTTTTTTAATGATTTTTTCCGTGAAAGTGGTCTAAAAATATTTAGAAAACGGAGCACTTTCCATTTTCCCACCATAACTATATCAAAAAATATCGAAATCAAATGTTTTTTTTTAACATGTATAGAATTTCTCCACGCTTGGGATGGTATAAGTTTTATCACATTTTGATAAGCGAAACAAAATGTTACAGTCTTAAACGTAGACATGAACATTCACGGGGAAAAAATGTCTTAAAGACCTATTGTTAGTAAAAAATTATAAAATGATATTTATCTTATTCTATTCACTTTAAAATCAATATTTCTACGAAGTTAACAGTCTCCCCTACATGATGGCACCATTTTTGTGAAATGTTTTCAGTTTTTTAGCATGGTTCAAGTCTATGGAAGAGAAAATTTGAAGTTTTTTGACCCCTTTACACTTCATAATGACCTTCCATAGCTTTGGTTGGGGAAAAACAAATATTTTTCGAGCCTTAGGGTCAAATTTGAAGATACAGATAGGACCGCGATCGTGGTTTATAAACCGTGATCGCGGGTTTTTAAACAAGAACCGTGATCGCGCTTTATAAACTGTGATCATGGTTTATAAAACGTGATAGTGGTTTATAAATCATATTTATACACATCCCAATGTTCTAATTACCATGTGATTTTTACTGTTTGACTTTACCGTACGAATTACTGTGAAATTCTGTCATTTTCTGCACATTTTTCTTATCACCGAAAGTAAAACATCATGGGAGACAAGAAACGAAGTCAAAAAAGGAAGTCATTAAGTAAAAAACACCAAACGAATTAGAGGCCAAAAAGATTTCAAAATGTTGAGCGAATGCAGAATCTTCGTGAATCAAAAAGAGGTTCATCTTCAACCCCTACTATTGTAAGCAATGAGGAACCAGGTAATGTTTCTACTGTCAATGTTGAAGTTGAATTAAATACTCGTGATGAAGATGTTTTTACTTGTCAATGTTGAAGAAGAATTAAATACTCATGATGTAGCAAATGTTGAAATTGAAGGAGACAATGAAAATGTGAATAAAGAAATTCAGGTTGAAACTGTAGACAAGTAAAAATTGACAAAAAACACCTCCTACGATTTTTTCCATAAGAAACCTAATTATTTTATTGAAATTGATGAAAATATTTTGAAACCAATGTGTGACAAACTTTCTGAATGACAAATTAGAAGAAAAGCCACTAGAAATTTGGGATAATCATTTTGAAATTTTAAATGATTCCCAAAGATGTCAGTTGTTGGTTAGTTTGATGAAATTGAATAAAATGAGACCTACATTAAACACCTTAGGATTGACAACATCTAATATACATTGGTCAAACCTCTACAATTGTTGAAAACCTTCATGATGCATATCACACTGTTGGTGTCAAGAGACGCACTAGGGATAGTAATATTGTGCGTCGTGTACTTGCTACTAGTGTTGTAAGTGAATCAATAAAAAAAACAACGTTTGATTATGCAAACAAGTCGAATGTTGACAAGTTAATCGAAAAAAATCTAATGAAAGCAATTGAAAGATGTAATATCCTTCAATCACTCAATAACACCAATTTTTGGGCATTTTCTGCTAGAGCACCCGCGTAAGGAAAAATATAATATTGATGTCTATAAGAGAAGTTGTTATTCAATTTTGGCATGATAACACTAGAGTTTCACCTAATACAAGAGATGTTGTAAAACGGAGAGTTGGTTCTATTAATCGCGAACCACATCCAAAGCATTTCTTTAGATATGACTCAAACTCAATTTTTTCCGTAAGTTTGAACAAGAGCATCTAGAAATTAAAATTAGTCAACGTTTTTTTGAAATGTTAAAACCATTCTATGTGAAAATCAACCACGCTCGCACCACTTGTTGTTGTAGGAAACATGTTGAATTTGCTATGCATTATGCTAATTTTTTATGTATTCATTCTATTTTTCATTCTGAAACTATGTTATCCAGAATGTGGTGTTCAAGTTCCACCAATATCTTCCAGGGATTTCATTCCTATGATATTTTGTGAAAAAGAAGTCAGACAATTTTTTTATAGTCAGGATTGTTTAGATGGAAGTTGTGGTACATGTGGCGGATTACCTAAATTTGAAAGTTACATCCATGAGAAAATTGAAGGTGCAATAGGAAATAATTTAGTTGAGTTTGATAAATATAAATCAGTTGCATACCAGTTGAAAGATGGAAAAGAGTCTAAACGGTGTGAGCTAGTTACAGAACATATGTTTATTTTTCAATTTATGAGAAAATTTAAGGATGAAATTTTTTATGAGTATACTAGGCATACACACAGAGCTCGATGGTTGGATGAACAGTTCAAGATATGCAAAGAGACATTTCCTATTGGTACTATTGTTTCAGTGGTCGATTTTGCAGAGAATTACACATTGCAACCACAAATGGAGGTTCAATCACAATATTACAACTCAGTACAAGTTGCCATTTTTGTGCATATAGCATTTTATACATTCTCTTGACAGTACATAGAATGATCAGAAATTTTTTAAGAGAGTACCACTTTTATATCAGTGATGATCATACTCATTCTACTGAATTTGTGCAAGGGTGTTTCCAGTTATTTTATGGAAACTTGTCTGATAGGGACATCCACTTCAAACCAACATTATATATGGTCAGATAATTGCACGTCTCAGTTTAAGAATGCACGAATGTTTTTATTGGATGAGCAAGATGCACGTCAAGATGGGTGTACAACATATTTAGAGTTTCACTAAGGCTAGACATGGAAAAGGAGAGCATGACAGTGCAGGGCATGTGTGAAAAGAGCTCTTGCAAGAGAAGAGTTGAAGTACAAAGATGGTGCTAAATTAAAAGATGCAAAGAGCATAGTGGAATGGTGTATTGACAACATGGCTTGAGGTTCTCAAGGAAATTTCTCACAGTTCATAGATATTTTTGGTTGATAGAGGAACAACAAATTACTAACTACAAGGATTATATGACACTCACTGGGTCCAGTGATATGCACTCATTTTGTAGCTCAGACACTACTTCGTGGGCCACATGGACAAGAAAGTTGACATGTTTTTGTGCATCTTGTATCAAATTTGTCACTATCTGAGTGTGGTTCACAAGAATGGGTCGATGGATGGATTTGTAGGCCTCTAACTCCGCTTGCTAGTTATCAACCTCCACAAGCATTATGACTTGTTTCTGCAAATGAAGTTGCAACATCCAAGGACTTTGACGAAATTTTGATTTTGGTGCGACAAGGTATTTATGGTTATTTATTTAATTTTTGTATTGAGTTATGTCCATTGAAATTTTAATATGTATAATTTAAATTTGAGTTGAAACCTTTTTTTTTTTGTAGGACATGTGTTTGCAGTTATTGCGATAGAAGACAATGAAGAAGGAACAGACTATTTCTTATGTCGTTGCATCGAGGAAAGAAAGAAGTTGACTTCTCCTGTTATAGATGGCGAAGATATTGAGTACCCTACAGGGTCAGTGGTAGTTACTGGAACTTGGCTTCGGTGGTATCCATTAAAAAATTCCTCTGTTTGGGTGTTTGAAGACTTTGAGACACACTAGGAAAATACTCTTATATTCACATCTAGTTCTAGCAACAAATATTCAGCTATATAGATATCGAGGAAGGCCTAATAACAAGATTCTTTGGAAGGTTCAAGAGTCAGATCATGAAGCAATCTTGTCCGCTATTCAGAGTAGATCCTGATCCTGATGGTTCATTGGAATGAATTTACAATGCTCATGTCTAGTATATATAATTTCTTTGGTATATATAAATTTTTTAGTTAGATAAATTTAAGTTCATATATTTTATTAAATTTGTGTATTTTGTATATATCTAGTATGGTTTTGATTTGAAACTTAAATTTCTTTGACTAACACTTTTATGTGCAGGTTAGTGGTGCCAGAAAAGCTTCCACCTTCACGTGGTTGGCACTGTTAGTAGAGAATTATAAATTCTCGAAGCTAAGAGAAGCATTTCATTGTTTTACAAGAAAAGAGAAGTAATTAACAATTATTTATATACCTGTGGAGGGGGTTCTTGGCTCCGAAGGAGGTAGCCCAGAAGGACCTGCAGCTTAGAGAACCAAAAAGACACATCCCCAAGTGTTTACAAGACCATCCCTATACGTGTGCGTAGTCAGTCCGATGCCATGACCCACTGTTTGCAAAATATACCATTTGACAGCCTTACATCAGCTCAGACTACACTATTTTTTGGAGTCACGGAGATGTCTCTAGGTGCCACGGAGTCTGTATAGTCACCCGTCGAAGTTGAACGATTTTTTAGTCTCAGGGCTCTTGAGGGACTCCACCTGAACGAGGTAGCCTAGAAGCAACGATGTTGTCGCACACCAAAATACACATCCTCTAGCATTCACCTGGCCACCTAGACATTTCCACGCAGTTGGTTTGGTACCACGACCCACTGTTTACAAAATATACCATTTGACAACCTTACATTGTCTCAAACTACACTATTCAATGCATTTGCAAACAATAGGGCAGCGAGAGCACTAATTGGAGAAGCAAAAAACTGAGACAGGCTATTGTAGAGTATCCCTACATCTAAGGTTTAGGATCAAACGAGACATCTCTAGGTGTCCATGGAGTCTGCGTAGTCACCCATCGAAGTTGAATGATTTTTTGGTCTCAGGGCTCTTGAGGGACTCCGCCCGAACGAGGTAGCCCGGAAGCAATGACGTTGTTGCACACTGAAACGATTCCTCCTCTAGCATTCACCTAGCCACCCAGATGTGTCTGCACATTCGGTTCAGTGCCACAACCCACCGTTTACAAAATATACCGTTTGACAGCCTTACACTATCTCAAACTACACTATTTGACGTGTTTGCAAACAATAGGGCAACAAGAGCACCGATTGGAGAAGGAAAAAACTGAGATGGACTATTGTAGAGTGTCCCTACACCAAGGTTTAGGATCAGATGAGATGTCTCTAGGTGCCACGGAGTCTACGTAGTCACCCGTCGAAGTTGAAAAAAAAAATTGGTCTCAAGGCTCTTAAGGGACTCTACCAAACGAGGTAGCCTGGAAGCAACGACGTTGTTGCACACTGAAACGATGCCTCCTCTAATGTTCACCTAGCCACTTGGATGTTTCTATGTAGTAATTTTGGTGCCATGACCCACTGTTTACAAAATATATCGTTTGACAGCCTCACACTGTCTCAAACTACACTATTCGGCGTGTTTGCAAACAATAGGGCAGCGAGAGCACCGATTGGAGAAGGAAAAAACTGAGATAGGCTATTGTAGAGTGTCCCTACACCAAGTTATAGGATTAGATGAGGCATTTCTAGGTGTCACAGAGTCTTCGTAGTCATCCATCGAAGTTGAACAATTTTTTGGTCTTAGGGCTTTTGAGGGACTTCGCCCGAACGAGGTAGCCCAAAAGCAACAAAAATTTTGCACACTGAAACGACACCTCCTCTAGCATTCACTTGGCCACCCAAATGGTTCTGCACATTCATTTCATTGCCACAACCCACCGTTTACAAAATATACCATTTAACAGCCTTACATTGTCTCATACTACACTATTCAGCGCGTTTGCAAACAATAGGGCAATGAGAGCATCGTTTGGAGAAGGAAAAAACTAATAAAAGATATTATAGAGTGTCCCTATGCCAAGGTGTAGGATCAAACGAGATGTCTCTAGGTGTCATAGAGTCTACGTAGTCACCCATCGAAGTTGAATGATTTTTTGGTCTCAGGGCTCTTGAGAGACTCCGCCTGAACGAGGTAGCCCGGAAGCAACGATGTTGTCATGCACCAAAACAACACCTCCTCTATCATTCACCTGGCCACTCGGACGTGTCCGCATAGTCGGTTTGGTGCCACGACCCACTGTTTTCAAATTTTTTAACAATTATAACTTTTTCAACAATTACAACTTTTTCAACAATTACATCTTTTGCAACAATTACAACTTTTTCACCAATTACAAATTTTTCAACAATTACAACTGTTTTAACTTTTTCAACAATTACAACTTTTTTAACTTTTTCAACAATTACAACTTTTTTAACAATTACAACTTTTTCAACAATAGTTGCTCTCTTATTCCAAGTATAGTTAGGATTCCTCGTCCTACAAATAGACTAGGAAAACAACATTAGGAATTTCTTTACTAAAAATAGAGATCATTTGAATTCGTCACTGCCCCCCTAGACCCCCTATGACATGAGTGGGGGGAAGCCCCCCCACAACCCTTTGGAAAGTGAGCTAAAAATGTTGTCGTAAAGGGATCTAAAATTTAACTTTGTTGTCACATATCTTATAATATCCACCTTGATAACCAATCCAATTTATATATTACACGACCAACTCAGTGCATTTTCTACAAATGAATAGAAGATAACCAAATTATACTTAACTAAAATATGTTTTGTCTTATTGTGATAAGCTAGATTCTTAGATAATTAAATAGCACTTTGATTGTCACACAATACCTTCATCTTCTATTGATATCTTCAAAACTCATCCAATAAAAATTTTACCCAAATTACCTCCTGACAATTATGATAGGAAGCTACATATTCTACCTCAGTAGTTGAAAAAATTGTAATGTTTTTAAGCTTTGAAATCCAACTGATAGGTCTAGTTACAAGTGTAATAGCATAACTAGAAGTCGATCTTTGTTTTTCCAAATCACTTACAAAATATGAATCAAAATATCCACAAATTGAATCACCAATATTGTTATAGGTGATGCAATAATTTATTTTTCTTTACAAGTAGTGAAACTCCCACTTCACTGCTGAACAACGTTCTCTACCTAGATTTTCCTAAAATCTACTGACAACTCCAACAACATGTGAAATTTCAGTCATTGACATGTACATGTCATAACATACATAAAACTTATTATTGTACTAGAATATGGTACATGAGATATATGTTTATTTTCTTCTTATTGTTGCACCATAGTTTTTTAATTTTAAATCAAACATACATATAGAATTAATATACATAGAATATACATACATAGAAGGATATCATGTGCAATGAATTCGAATCAAACATAGAAGTAATATCGTTATGAAAACCAACACATTGATATATAATGTATCAAACTAAGTGTGCTAAATGCACATCTCTGAAAATATAAGTTCATAACATGTGTACATCTTGAACCAAGTGTGTCATACATATAAGACCACATGCACCCGCATAAGGCTATATACAATGTCCTATGAAGAATCGTGAACTAGTACCAGCTAGCCCATATATATATATATATATATATAGTATATATATATATATATATATATATAGTGTGTGTGTGTGTGTGTGTACATCCATGTCCTATGAATCTAATCATGAATCATCTTCCCTCTCTTCGCCCTACTAGAAGTAGCATGTCCATGACCTGAGGATGTAGTGGAGGGAGATGCCACTACGGATTTGATCTGTGTGGTCCTAGGCATCTCTAAGCAGGCCTGCAACCTAACCTACACATTCATAAATAACAAGATTTTAACACCCATATTTTTAAAATACATTCAAAATTTAGAAACTTAGAATTTAGTTAAAATACATGTGAAATCTTACCGCAATGTCATGATCCCTATCAATTTGTCGTTGACGCATGGCTGGGACAACGGTAGACTCATGAGAGGTAAGCTACATACAAAAAATTTCATGTACAAAATTTCATATTGTAGATTTAAGTAATATGAAATAATTCCTAAATAAATTTAACAAATTTGAAAAATTGTACCTCAATTAGTGGATCTGTAGATGCTATGGCAATATCTACAACAGATTCCACAGTCTACATAAATGGAGGAGTCTCTCTAGAAGTCATAAGCTATATAAAAAATATGTACAAATCAATATTAATCTACATGACTGCCACATAACAAAGCCAAAGCATAATCCATGTGAACTTTCACAATTAGAACTGGAAAGTGTACAGAGAAACTAACTTGCGTAAAAGTCACGTGAGGCATGCTAATAGCCTCATTTCCCAAAGCAGATAATGACCCGCCATAATCCTGCACGTATAAAAGACAAACATATATTAATATGTACATGTACAGGTGAAACATTATAATAATAAAAGTGCACAATCAAACGAAATTTGAAATTTAAGTACAACTTGAAACTTACGTTTGTAACATGCCCAACTACAGTAGCTAGCATGTCGATGTCGGATGTTTCCTTCACCATCTCTTGCTATTTAAAATAAAATAAAAAAATAGTTTTTACATGTATGTACATAACGTACAATGAAATACATATATATTAAAATCTCAAACATGAATTAAACTATTGTATATATATAAAATATTTATTTGACATTTACCTGTGAAATACCAGGATCCGTTGCACCGATTCCAAAAACATCTGCCATCATGTCATGTAGAGAAAAGAAATCATGTGATCTAGAAAATGATGTCTCGCCCGCAGTGCATACAGCATCCACATGATCCATAGTGGTGTGGTGCACTAGAACTGGCACCTCCACCAACATCAGTAGATGCAATCTACTCAGTATGTTGGGTCAGAGTGTCAGTGAGCTGCCTCAATGCATGTAGTGTGTCAATCTCTACAACCTCATTCACTGTAGGATGGATAACTGAATTTGGGGCATGGGGGATCCTTGGTTGACCTATGCGTGCACCAGGTGTACTCTGTGCAGAGCCATCACCTCACCCATACAAATCAAAAAATTCAAAATAGTTTGGGACCTCATTAAGCACAAAATCGCAATATAATTTCTTCAAAAAATAGAGGGGAACCTCATTGTTGTTGCATGGTGGATAATCAAAAACCATCCACCATCGGTCCCAAAAATTGTTCTTGATTCGGTCATCAAATGGCACCCAATGGATTGGGAACTGTTTGCAAGTAACTACGGGGGGGCATTGGTTCTTGGGTTAGTAAATAATGCACAAATGTGTTCTTTTCCAAAAAAATTGTCTTTTACAGCCTAGCATGGGATAATTTATTTGCATACCACTGCCTACAATCACATCTAAAGTTATTTCATCTATCTATTTAGTTGGTTGCAAAGTCAACTTCACCAATCAATGTTTGCAATGTGTTGGCTAAAGTCATGCGGGATAGATTTGTGGCATGATTTTTTCTTATATTCTGAATAAGGTTCTCAACGGCAATTTTATTTTGTCAAATTTTTCTAGCGATATCAGCTTGTGTTCCCGTTGGTTCAGTGGGGATAGAAGGAGCCACAGGAGGTGGATCTATGTTTGGATAAGGGTTTGGCAGAATGTTTGCAGGGTTTTGAGGATTGTTTGGATTCCTTTTTGCAGGATTACGAGCTCGCCGAGCAATTCCTTGACAAAACAAAAAAAAATGTATACGTAAACAAAAAATTGAAAACCCACGAAAATCACAAAAAAAACCTAAAATGCAAACAAATTGATCAAAATCGAGGGCTTACCTCTTTGTCTTAGTGGCATGGTTGAATTCTATCATGACCCACAAGTTTGAAGAGTACATTTTTAGGGGACTATTCAAAGTGCGAGTGCAAAGGTCTAGGAGTATATTGGTCAGTTGGAACTAGGAAAAATGATTGAAATGAGGAGTCGCACAGTCTATTTTTTTCTCAGAGTATCACCATTGTTCATTGGTTTGCAAACCACAAGCAGGTTTTAGGTATTAGAAGACTCAAGCCTATAATAAATGGTTGATGGCAAGTGCGATTTATAAACCGCAATTGTTACCTGAATTTCAGTTTTTATTCCATGTTAATATCCACCATTTGGTACTTACCCAAGGATGTTTGAAGATTAGATAGAAACATGGTTAAGATGAGTACATCCACATTTGAATGTAGTTAAACATTTGTTTCGATATAGGGATTATCGTTTCGGCCAACACCCAAGATTTAGGTATTACATGATGAATGATCATGAGACATTAGCACAAAATTCATCTGTATGTTTTTGTGAAAAATATCCTCTTATCCATATTTTTCCCCCTATGAAAAATATTGGATCAGCCACGACCCTGCACAGAAAGAACCAGAGAAATTCACGTTTGAATCCTGCAAACTTTGCAAGGATCTTATCTACAATGGAAAATGATCAGGTGTGAAATATAAAACGACCCTATGTAGGAGAAATTAAAAAGTTATGGATATGTCGAGCAAATATATGCCTTAAATCCATTAAACAGATTACATTAGGCTCAAAAATGGAACTAGGGTTAGGGAAGGCCGAGAAGTGTCAAAGGAACCAGAGACTCAAACGAAAAGAAACGCTGAAGATTCAAATTCTTCGGGCTTGAAATAGTTCAGGACAGATCCCAAAATTGACTATATGGAGGAGAAGACGGATTGTTTCCAAGTCTCCAAATGATGCACCTCCTAAAGTTAAAACCTTGAAGGAGGAGGAAAACTCAAACAAGCGCCAAGCTATAAGTGTACATGCTCCAATATAGTTGCTACCAGCCATGAAAAAAGATTCAACTTAGGGGAAGGTGTCAAGTGTCGGCTCAATGTAATTACAAAATGGGAGCCCAAGGTGGAGGCTCAAAATTTATGAGCCCTCCACGTAGCCAATGGTCAACAGATCAAAAGGAGATTCCCAAATATGGCTAAGTAAAGAATAATCAGGTGGAAGGCGCCAATGTCCATAACAGAACATTCAAAATTGAGACCCTAAAAGTAGAGATCAAATGATTTGCAGGCTTGTTGCTTGTCCAAGGATGAAAAAATGGGGGGCTAGAGTCACAGTTTGAATAGTCAAAGTAGAGGCAGGCCAGTAGCTTAAGGTGCCAAGATGGTGTGAACACGGTGTCATTTCAAAGGCCTAGTCTAAAAGAAAATCTTAAATAAGTGCCAGCTCACCACGTGTATAGAGCCCGAAAAGGTGATGGTGACCATTGAAAAGTAAAGTCCCATTAAGTTCAACGTGTCCTATCTGGACAACTTTGAAAGGTAAATTTTGGGGGCAATTTCTAAACATGCATGAAGCATCCACATGTCTTGGGTTGTAGATTGGTCAATGCCTCCAAGTTCCCGCGGAAAAGATCAGATGAAGAATACAAATGTTTTCTCAATAGGAAAACCTACGGACGCTGCCAGGTGTGATGCGCTATTCCAAGAGTGAAGGAAGGATTCAAACTCAAATGATCGCAAAGCTTGCCACGTAGACCCGGTACAGATTGCAGACTCATTTATAATATTACACGCCTGCGACCCAAAAAATTCAAATGACCATATTTTTGACTGAGAATTCATATTTTAGCAGGAGAAGATTTTTTGGAAACATCTTGATGCCCTCAAATGGCTTGAAAGGACATAACAATATCATTTTTTGTAGGCGTTGGATTGGGTTTTGCCATAAATGGGAAAATGTCTTCCAAGCCATTAATATGGGGGCTGGTTTCTCCAACTACCAAATCTGATTTGAAAGATCTGAATGTTGTTCTTCTTCAAGGTGTAACACTGAAAGACAGAGGGAAACAAGGTTGAATCAACAGATTTGGGGTGAATTTGAGAAAGGCATTGATTGATAGGGTATGAGTCTTCAAGGTAGGATTTAATGCATGTCCCATGGTAGTTGATTTCATGATTCGACTTTTCCCTCTTCTCTCTCTTATTTTTGCATAATTGGTAACACTAAATTTGAGATGAGAAGGTAGATTATTCTAGGGGTAGAAAACTCTGTCAAATTTGTTTCTCGACTAGTCATTTTGAGTGATAAAGCTTCTTCTAGTACACTGGCAAGCAATTTTTTGCCTCTAAGTGTAGAAATGTGGAATCATGTGCACCCATATAGAGCAATAACATGTGTTTTTTGTGTTTCTTCAACCCTGTTGATTATTTTTTGTCTCTTTATGCCTAACCCTTTCAAATTTGTGTTATGTGCATGTATTTCACATTTGCAGGTACAGATGTGTTTCATGGAGTTTTGATCATGGTTTAGGATCATGTTTGTGTATAAATTGTCTGGACCTATCTAAAATTCTCCCTTGTTGAAAGTTCCTGAACAGAGCATCTCACCCCTTTCCTGTGAAGGTGAGGTATATAAATTATGATCGTAGATGATTTTCTTTCACCCTGATCTGATTTCTGGGGATTCACTTGGAATGGAATAAGTTAAGATATTTTAGTTTTTCCTACATTAGAAGCTCATGGCGGGTAGTTTAGGAGCAAGAACTAGCTTTCTTATGGAGGGTCATCTCAAGGTCTGCAAGTCCCTTTGTAACCTTGAAAGATGATCTAATGTTATGCAATCACTTACTAACATTCCCCATTGAAGTAACCACTTCACATATTTTGGCCATTTGGGGATGCTATGATTGTACTAACATAATGAAAGGAACGATAACCAGATCGTACCAAGCCAAGAACACAGATGCTAATCAAACACCACGATCAATAAGATGAAAGTAATTCGCCAGAATAACTTTACATAAACCTTTGCAAACAAATGAGAAGTAATATCATATATTATTATGGAACTCAATGCAATACATTGAGAATGGGCCTTGCTTAAATAGGCAAGGAATAACAATCTAAGAACCAGTCAAGGTCGTAGATCAAGCCATAAATCAAGGAAATAACTAGTCATCAAAGAACTAGTCAAGACCATAGATTTAGGAGAGAACTAGACATCAAGGATCAAGGAAAGAACTAGTCAATACCATAGATCAAGGAAAGAACTATACCTAACAACTAGATAATATCTCCTAATATCTAAATAAGATAAAAGAAATATCCACACACATAAGTGGGTGAGGATAAATACAATAAAGGTAAATAAAGTACCTAGGTGAACATGAGCTAAGGTAAATACCTACTCTAACACCCCCCTCAAGTGAAGCTAGGGGCCAAAATAGAAGTGGCATGTCCACAGTATGAGTCCCGAAAACTAGGCCTGATGAGGTACTCATGTACAATAACTGGGAAAAAAGGGACACCGCAAGGTACCCAAAACCAGTAACAACAAAGTAAAGAGAGTAAAGACCCGCTCCAAGGCATCCCAAGAAGCTCGGCTCAAAAAACTCATACAATGCTGAAAAAGTTTGGTGTGCACTATGGTCTGAATCCACTGCTCAATCACAAAACTCAAAAACAACTGACACTGGGCTCCACCAGAATAGCTCCATACAAGGAGACTATCAACGGAGTGATGTCGAAAGTGTAAAAAAAACACCAAACATAATTTGATCAAGTACTGCAAATAGGTGTGCCACGATCCAAGAACAATAACCAAAGCAACAAGGCAAGGACACAAAATCTAGAGTGTCATGATCCAAGAAAAGCCAAGGTAACAAGGCAAGGACACAAAACCCGAAGAAGCAATATCAGCACCACACCCTCCCATACTGCTGAATGGGTGGAGTGGCATGCTACAAATCTGTATGAGTTGTCAAAACAACTACTCGAACACTGACAAACTAACACTGGAATTCACCAGAATAGATCCCCCACAAGAGATATTGTCAACATGCCAAAAGTGTCGAAAAATACAGATACAAAATCTTTCAACAAATAAGAGAGATACACTACACCTGCTAAAGAAAATGCTCAAAACAAGAAGCATCACAATGCAGAAGGTATAGAAAGTGGAGCAAGAGGCCGAATGGTGGAGGAGCCACGCCTATAGAGTCCTCTCAACGAATTCCTATGTCACCTCCACGAGTGATCAGATATCCACCCCAAATCAACACGGATGGATGAAGAAGATGCCTGCATATGACTTGGTGCAAAATGCACAATGGGTGCATGCAAAAGAACATCAGAATGTGTGTCAGGTTGATCATGTCTGACAGCTGAAATCTCAGGTTTCTCAATCCTGAGTGAAGGTGTAGAACTCATGTGTTGCTCATGATCCTCAGAAAGAGTCGAGTGAATAAAAAAGGAGCTCTATCAATGTGTGATCCCAATGAAGTATCTGCTCGAAAACCAATGTCATGACAAGAATTCCACTTAACATGTGGAATAGAGGAAACAATACCCTGTGAATGTCTGCCAATGACTCCTCTAGTGAGACCCATAGAACGGAGCATGTGAGAACTGAATGCAGTTTTATGCTTCTTAAAAAAGCCATGCAGCTGAGCAGAAGTAGGATACACAACATGTGGTACTGTAATAGGCACAGATGTAGAAGAGAATGTAGTAACAAGCCTCACATGTTTAGAAGCATCAAAAGCAGGTTCAGGCTCAAAGACTGGCAGATCAATGTCAGTGGGTACAAGAGCAACAACTGCAAGTGGACTAGGAGCATGGATATGGTTGTCCACAATATGATGGTGATGTTGTAGGCTAGCAAGTTTGTTCTGTAGGAAGTGTATTATTGTATCCTTATCGTGAATGAGTGATTGTAGAAGAGAATTTCACTTCTTGAGCGATCTATTTTCTTCCACAAATTTTACAATATCCTCTTGAAGTCCACATACTTCAGAGAAAAGCATACCATTCTCAGAATCCATGATAGGTACAAACTGCAACTCCCAAAACTTTAGGACGTCGGGCTCAGCCGAAATTGCGTCCACAATTGATTACAACACTCCTCCATATTTGGACACTTTATAATTATAGTTCAAGTCTCAAAATAAATATTTCCAATGGAAAGAGCACAAAAAAACAAGTACTTTTGCAAAAAATGGCACTCAAAACCGAGTTACTGATCAAAAGTTACAAGCTTTTTAATATTTTGCTCTGTTATTTATTTTAGTTGCCACTAAAACAAAATAAATTGTTGTTGCCTTCACCACACAAATAAAATTAAAGGGGCTGAAGCTAAGCACCTACTAGTAGGAATCACAAGCTTTAAGCCCTCATATTACCATACCATATGACCAAGGACTAAGGATTTTAATGGGTGTTTACATAACTTACTATTTTTGGGGGGTGTCGCATGTTTTCAAGAAAGTCACATCCAACTGCCGCTTCTGGTAAAAATTACTATTTCTGGACTATGTGGACAGTCACCTTTTCTTTCCGAAATTAGCGACCTGCGGATTTGCCCAAAATAGTAAAAATATGCACAGCATCCGTGGACCCCTACCAAATAAGGAAAGATCTGAAAACCTTTCTACACGTAAATCGAGAAAAATACGTTGCAACTGAAAATTGCTCTAGAAGATCTCAAAAAATTCAACAAACCCAAAAAAATAATACTGCGATTTCTTTTCTGGTGGGCACGAATACCGAGGCAAACCAACATGCTACTCTACAATAACAAAAAAAAACACAAAAACCGATTGTCTATAGAAACGACCGAGTTTATCGATCTTAGGGTTTTCACGCCTTCTAAATCCCATGGAAGCCTCTGTTTTGCATAAAAATGCACGCAGCAACAAAATACGATCAAATCCCAAATATATGAATACACAAATAATATATTTGCAAAATAAAACTTACAGACGGATGTCAACAGCAATCTCCAGCTCTGATGCCATGAAAGGAACGATAACCAAATCGTACTAAGCCAAGAACATAGATGCTAATCAAACACCACGATCAATAAGATGAAAGCAATTCACCAGAATAACTTTACATAAAACCTTTGCAAACAAATGAGAAGCGATATCATATATTATTATGGAACTCAATGCAATACATTGAGAATGGGCCTTTCTTAAATAGGCAAGGAATAACAATCTACGAACCAGTCAAGGTCATAGATCAAGCCATAAATCAAGGAAATAACTAGTCATCAAATAACTAGTCAAGACCATAGATTTATGAGAGAACTAGATATCAAGGATCTAGTCAATACCATAGATCAAGGAAAGCACTATACCTAACAACTAGATAATATCTCCTAACATCTAAATAAGATAAAAGAAATATCCACACACATAAGTGGGTGAGGATAAATACAATAAAGGTAAATAAAGTACCTAGGTGAACATGAGCTAAGGTAAATACCTACTCTAACACATAACCTTCAAGATATGTCAATCACAATCAATGAGCTAAGTGAGCATATGGAAAATTTACCTCACTCCCTCCTAGTTGATTGTTTGACGCAGTTTGGAACCAACTTGAGAGGTTCAAGGTCCTAATGGGAAAATGTCATGGTGAATTAATTGACATGTTGCATCCAATTGCATCACCTACCATTTTCTTCACTTTAAGTACAGCTAATGTGTATTATCCTTATCTACATGCAATGATGCCTAGAATAACACTGATAAATCCATGAGAATCCTAAAATTAGTGAAGATATAATTATACTGATTATCCTCATAAAGTGGCACACTACATGCACATGTGACATATAATTTTTCGTAAGGAGACACTAAAAAAGAAATGATAGTAAAATATTACTTGTCTAGATATGAATGGAAACATAGAGGTTCACCACATGTGCATGGATTCATATGGTTAGGTAGGGCAAAAAATATAGACAACCTTAATTGGACAAATGATCATGAACCAAAAAATGTAGAGAAATATTTCCATTCTATTTTTCATGCATGGAATCCTTGTGAATATCTACACCAACGAAACATATAAGTATGTTATCAATCCTCCCCAAATCTCTGTTTTATAACATCATTTTATTTACCCATTATTACTGATAATTTTTAATGTATTATAAATTATATGCAATACAAATTTTGTGCAACATTCATGTCTTCAAAATACAAAACAAATTACACAAATGGATATGGAACATGACTATGAAGAACTACTCAATTGTGTAGAATGACATACAATGTGTAGAGAGGGTGTTTGCCTACGTAAGAAAAGAGGAAGAATTGTTTATAGGTAAGATATTCACGCATTGAAATAGTTGCATACAAATTAAATAAAATAAGAGTGCAAGTATTAAAATGAGTTATTATTTCTTACTGGTATAATGCATCGTGGCCACTGAATCTTGATGAGTCAAAAATATATCAAGACTTGAAGAAAGGAGATAAAAATTTTGATCCTGAAATAAATGATGATCATATAGTAAATATGTACACAATCATTGCATGCTACAGTTGTAGAGAGAACATGTAGATTGACAACATGTTCTTTCTAAACATGTTGTTATTAACTAAATTGTAAATTATTCAACAAAAGTAGAGAATAATTATAAAATATATCATCAAATGTTGATGTGGCATGCAAACATTGAAAATCCTAATGAATTAGCAACAAGAGCATATAGGAAGCTTCTAACCAAAACAATTGTTGAAAGAAACATTGGTGCACAAGAAACATGTCACATGTTGTTGGAGCTTCCATTAGTAGAGATTAGTAGAGTATTTGTCAGTTTAAATTTTTCATGAGAGGTGTTCAAAAGGGTAGTTAATAATGATGAAGATGACTATGAAGAGAATATAATATCTTTCATTAATGTATACAAGAATAGGCCTTTTCCTATGGAAAATATTTCGCTTATTGACGCAACTAAATCTTGGACATATAATCTAACACAAAAAAGAGATAACAGAATGGGATGTAAAGACTATAATAGCTTATTGTGAGGATTATTCCCAAGGTTTGCCTCAACTCCATGTGCGTGAATCACACAAATGGGTCAAATTTTGTTGGTCATAGAGTTATTACTTTACAAGTCCATTTGGTAATATAGATTTAGAGATATTGGGCTTGATGATGATGTAATAAAATCAAAATGGGATTCATTCACTTATACTCCTTGGCATGTTGAGCGAAGTATTATTCTAGAAGATGATGAAAATTATAATGATTATGAAGATGAGGATAACCAACCTATTCAACAAAACACAATGGAACATGAGTGGAAAATCCTATCTAGGATACAACATGGTCACATTATAGAAGTGAAGTAAATATGTTAGGAAGAAGAGATCTTGATAGAAAAACACTATGGAATAATTAATATCGAGCTGAAGAATACACAAATAAAGCAATAAATCTCATAAGCACCATGGGAGATAATGGATCTATCATAGATGATGATATAGCACCACCTATGAACTATGGAACCTTAGGTTTTAAACAAAAAACAAGCACTTGATATAATCATGACACATTATAATCAAGGTCTAAATTCCTCCCCATTATACATGATAATCAAGGAGCAATAAGTATAGAAAAATCATATTTAACTAATGTCATTCGTCAAGATTTACAAGTTGCAACATTCCCTAAGTGTCCTCCACTTCTATTACTTGTACCAATAGGAGTAGCAATATTTAATATTGGTCCCTTAACAATCCATTCACGGCTTTGAATTCCTATTAAGGATTTTACAAAATTAGAAGGAACAAGACTTTCAAATTTCCGAGTAAAGATGTGCCACGTAAAATGCATACTAATTGATGGAATGAGCTTCATACGAAAAAATATGCTACAAATCATAGAATCCCAAATTTTTCAAGCATTTCCCGAAAATGCAAAAAATGAGTTTTGGAGGAATATATATGATTTTGGTCAAAGATTTGGGATAGCTGCCACTTGTTAGTGATAGATCACCATATGATAGTAACGGTATTGCAAAACTATTGTGGGAAGACTTTAAAATAGTTATTACTTTGGATAAGATATTTAGATATGAAGGAGAAAGTTAGGATCACATAAGGTTTCGTCAGCTTCTCACAAATCTACGAGATGCAAATCCAACAATTGATGAAAAGAACCAATGATAGACTAGATAGCACTAGTAATAAAGAATTTTACAATAGCACTCATTTGTTTTCCATAAAAGATATTGTGAATAACTACAACAATAGAAAAATGTATTCACTTAAAAGACGTGTTGCATGTAGCATTGCAACCAAACTTTAGGCAGTGCCAACACTCCACTAGAAGGTCAAAATGATGAACTTTCTTTGGAATCACTAATTTCCAAGGATGGAAGGGTGATGTTAACCTTCAATGTTTGGATAGAAGCAAGACTTGTAAATGGAGCTCTAGGATATATTTGAAGTATAATATACAAACCTGAAAATTCCCCGCTCAAGCCACCAACATATGTTATGATTGAATTTGACAATTAATCTAAAATATCATTTGAAAATGAAACTCCACATACAATTCTAATTACTCCAATACAAATGGGATGCACACAACAACTACCCATACGGTTGGCTTGGAAAAATCACAAGGTTTGACACTTTTGAAAGCTACAATTGACATAGGACAATAAGAAAGAATATGATTAACAATTGTGGCTATCTCTCATGTAAAGTCTTTGGAAGGTCTAAGAATATTTATGTCATTTACTTATGAACACTACGAAAAGATGAAAAAAGAAAACAACTTTTCAAGTGGAAAGATGAGGAAGAAAGACTAAAATCCTTTGAAGATAAATAATGACATGTACATATTACAAATTTCTTTCTATGAATATGAAATGACTCATTTCTTGATATGTTATGCATGTGCATGACACATTTGATGAATATTATTTGACTAATTAATAAATTCATTTTATCTTATTGCATATTATGTATTTGGACTATTTTTTAAATACTTCATTTATTTTCATTTGATGTGATATATGTTACACTTTTAATTTTCATTGAAAATTTAATATTATATGTTAATGCAAAATGGAAAGCCCACGGATGCTACTAGCATACCTATCTTAGATAAATCTATGTAAAGTGAGATTCAAATTCAATATAGGCTTTTTGAGAATGATATTTTTAGACATAGTTTACATATATTTATCTAAGATAGATATGCTAGTCATTCCTCAATAAAACCACCAATGAACAAATCACTTGTCACTACTCTTGAATGACCAAAAATATCTAAATTGCCCATTGGTTGTCACGTGTTAGTTTTTCCATCAAAATACTTCTAGTATAGAGTTGACATTCACGATTGGCGGAATTGAAAATTGTAATGACTAAAAATTTTGGTACGCAAAGAGTGGTAATTTTTTGCAGCGATTTATTTTGTATTCAAAAACTCCGAAGTGAGGGAGCTTTATACATAGTTTAATCTAATTTTTGAAAAACCACGCCACATATACATTTTTTGATGAAGTGTAGAGTCGTGCTTTAATTTGTTTATTTGATTTGCGTGGGGAAGAGAAGTAAATATTGAAATCAATTTACAAAGTGATTGAAGAGATTAAGTTGAACATCTTAATGTTTTATAGATAACAAGAAAGCAGGGAAGGACGGCGTTGGAGTTGTATATAAAGAGCTCCTCGAGATTGGAGTATGTTCCTGGCTGCCCGGCAATGGAGTCGAAATCATGATGATCTGTCGAAGCTGTGTCTTTCCTGATCTGCAGCTGTACGCGACCTGCAATCACCCTGCACACCACCATTGCTCTACCTCCTTCTCCTTCTCCTGCTCGTGAGCAGTGATCGTGTGCCCTCCCACTGCTTGCTGTCGTGTATATCTCAGAGTTGGGAGAGAAGCCATTCTTGATGAGGTTGCAGAGATCGCAACAAGGCAAAGCACAGAGGTGGGAAGAAGAAGATCCCAACTCGGAACAAGCGAATGTGGTGCAGTGGAAGCGGAGGAGTTCGTTGCCGTCTGCAATGCAACGGGCATTTGCATTTGCCTTTGCCTTCACCATCTCTCTGTATCCCTCGAATCTGTTAATCGTCTTTTGGGTGTTGTGGACTTTGAGTATCCTTTGGATTTTGCAGATGGGATTCTCCTTGTTCAACCAGCTCGATTGGAATATCATCTCCACCACATTGCGACCCGAATCTTCCTCGCCCACCTCCGATACTGTTTCATCGACATCACATCACGCGATTCAATATTAATACCATCTTCTAAATCTTATTCATTGGTTATACAATATACAAAAGAATCTTATAATTATTACCTGCATGTTTCATGATTTGGTGATGTTGTAGAGCCTCTGGCTTGGCGAATACGTGTCCACACGAAGGGCAAGCACAAATGGTATAAGCAATGCAGGGATCCACTATCATATGGCATTCGTAGCACCCCGCCCGCGACCATCTCTTCAAATGCATTCCTCGAGAAGCAGAGGCGGCATGACTACTTGGCTCCACTTCCACTTGCACATCAAACTTGCACGTGCCTACCAATCTCTTAAACAATGTCCTCAACGAAGCGGAAGAAGATGATCTCTTCTCTGCCATCATCATCAGATCAACTCTTTTAACAAAAGCGTAGCGTTTTATGGGGAGGCGAAGAAAGAAGAGGACAAATCCAAACACATGCGCAGCACAGACCCGGTTGTGTTGTGCAGGCGGTGGTTAGCCATGCTCACATGCATTATATTCCAAGAAATCCATTAATAATTGAGGGATCCAAGTCCCAACATAATCATAATCACGTGCGAAGAGACTACTTGTATCCCCCTTTGCCCTATCCATCATTTTAGTACTCCCCTTTAATCGCCTTGCCTTTCGCCAGCTTTACACAGACTTTTACACTACACAAATTGACAATTACTATAACATAACAAAAAGTCAAGTTGCCCATTTGGAATGCAAATATTTTACAAGAAAATAACACAAGCTCTAAGTTGCCCATGTTTGAAAGATAGAGTTTGTTTGCCCAAATAAATACAAGCGATCCCCACGAGCGGTGACGGCGACGGCGACGGCGACGGCGACGACGATGAACTCAATAGAAAGGAGACCATGAACATACCTTGTATATTATCTTTCTTACCCTGTTACAAACCCCGTAATACTATTTCTACAAGGTGGCTTTAAAAGCTCTCATACGGGTCATCTAATCTTATTATAGGTTACATGTTCCTAATTATGTGTATTGGATGTTAAACTAGTAACTAGCAATCGCGTGTGTACAATGTAATGTGAACGCCGAACAGTATATGTTATCTGATTTAGAGGGATAGTTTTTATTTTTGTAGTTGATGTTGATGAGGGGTGTGATTGATAGTATAAGTGTAGGAGTATAGATGAAACATTACATTTAAAGTTTCTATCTATACATTTCAAATTTGTTACAAATTCATACATACACATTTGCAAATATTATATTACGAGTGGTAGATTTTTTTAGGACTATTTTATTTGAAATAAACATGAATACATGAAAACTTCTGTATATTTGCAAATTTTATATCATAAGTGGTTGTCCTTTTATGGCCAATTTTATTTGCACTAAGCATGAATACATTTGATATCACTTTGGGTACAAAAAGTTTGAGTAAATTATTAGTGTTGGTGATATCAAAGTAGAGGATAGTATTTACGATGGGTTGTTTTTGTTGAGTGATAGTAGTCTTGACTGCTCGTTTCTTCTTCATAACATAATCGTTGTACTCACCATGTAGGATGTCCCACAGAATTCCAATTACCATGTAATCATAATACAATAGGTTTTCATGTGGACAAAGAAAATATCCATGCAGACTCATAAGATTCCAATGTTTGATGCTTCTAACTCAGTTTTCAGATCAAGTGCTCGGCAACAGCCTACATGTAATGGAACGTCAAACACTCTAGCACACAATCAACAATGTTGATGTAAAATACTTTAATGTCTAACCATTTTAGGCATTTATACCACGTGGGGGTGGCTTGTATTTGAAGCATAAATTGAATCACTCTTAATGGCATGAACGATTCCATCAGTTGCACATATCAGAGATTTGGAGCTAAATGTGACTCTATGTTCGAAGAACTCTCTTCCATGTACACAAAAAACAAAATTTAAATGCATTAAAGAAAGAAAATAAAAAACTTACTAAGTATACCTGTATTAAAGTTTTGAAAAAGAGGAGATGTGCCAAGTTTTGGTGATATCTTTGTAGGTTTTGTGGTGTTATTATGAAGTCAAGGACACTAAAGAACAAATGGTAAAGAAAGAAAAAACTGTCAATTACTGGTCAGTGCTCACACTATTTATAAAAATGGAAATTGTATGTTGATATGATGCAATGCTAACTTGAATCTCTGCAAGTCATTCATCGGTTGTTGTGATATTGGTAAAAACATGAATTTTGGAAAAATAAATATATTGCTAGCCATGCATTGATGAGAAGCATTTTTTTGGAGTTTCATGAATTTACATTACCATGTTTAAATAGTGGGTCTATTACCAGTGGTTTAAAGTTAATATAGCTTATCCAGACCCTCCATTCTTCTTGTTTCATTGTGTGTTTCCCATTGCAAGATTTAGGTAAACAAACTTGAACTTATGTTGTCTAAATATTATGAGAATTGAATAGGGTATTTGAGCTTGCCCTTGCCTAGGAAGCTCCAACACATTAAAACCTTAATGAGAGAAAATGCCATTCACAAGATTTTCATTTTGAGCTCTTTAAAAATATAATGCAAGGACTGTCCTCTATCAAAATATAATGATGTATTAATCAATCTCATATTTATAATGCTAATTTTCACATCCTCAATTTTCTCATCTATGTGGCTCAGTCACAAATTGTATTAACAAGGTTCTAAATATTTTATCTGAGTTTCCATCAATGTCACATCACCTACTCTATCATATCTCAAATCTCCTTTGTACAATGATCCAATATTGCCTACCCCTAACAACTGTTTTCTCATTAAATCCATCAATTGCATTAAAAATATATCCATAAGAAATTTTTAGGTGCTCAATTTTTTTTGTGGAATAGCTAGTGGTATATCCACTACTTCTGAAGTCCATCTCCATAATAAAACAAAAAGTAAAGAACATATCACAAAATCAATAACACTAATAGCTGCCACTATCCATTATTTTTAAATGTGAAGCACTTCTTTGACTTGGAAATTCAGGTAACAATAATTTCCTTCGTCCACAGAGGCTAGCATTTCCATTAACTAAAACAATAGTAGTGGCATTAGCGAAAATCCCCCTCTTTTAGAATTTCACCCACGACTTTGTTGAAAGATAGATTAAAATAGCAAAGCACTTGAAGTTTCTTGAGGAGTTTTCGGTAGTGGACCAGTTAAGAAATTTGATGAAAACTCCAAGTTAATGAGATATTTCAAATTTTCCATTTCCTCTGGAATAAGACCCTTTAAGAAATTTTCTTGATAGATTCAAATGTTTCAATACAACACAACTTCCAACTGCATTTGGAAAGGCACCATGAAACTTATTGCCTAAAATGTCTATATATGTAACCATTCTAATTTTTTCAATCTCTTTTGGCAAGGACCCTCCTAATGCACTCCATGAGAGATCTAAACACAACTGAAGATTTTGAAGACCAGTAAGAAGTTCTCTAGGTATACTACCCAAAAACTTATTGTAAGATAGGTCTAACACCCATTCCTTTAGACTAGATAGGTATCTATCCTGAAAAATGGTTGTGATACAGAGAAAGTCTTCTTAGCTCTTTGAGGTTACCAATTGAATCAAAAATTCTTCTAGATAGATTGTTCCGACCAAGAGACAAGAGTCCTAAATCTAATATATATTACCACTCAAATATAACCTTTCCTTATTTTTAAAAGCTTTAAATCCATATAGAATGAACCCATTCAACATATTATAACCTAAATCTAAGTAGTTTAAGTTACACAGATTTGTAATTTGCGGAGGTATGCTTCCACTTATGTTGTTAGCGGATATTTCAAAACAAGAGAGGTTAGGTGAAAGTTGGCCAATGGAGAGAGGAAAAACACTAGTAAAATTATTACTGGAAAAAATTATCTGCCACAAATTAAAGCCTTTTCACCACCAAAATTCGCAATGAAATTGTTGTTTTCTTTATGGGTAAATAAAACCAAACTCACTCCGTTGGCTAACACATGCAGGAAAAATTTGTTTCGAAGAAAATGAAGAAATCGTGAAGGCCTTGGGTTATCTTTTTGTGGTAGATTCTGTACAATAAGAGGTCGTGTGTTGAATCTCACAAAGGAGCAAGATGTGGTGGGAAGCATCAGGGTTTGGATCTGAATGGAGACCCTAGAAGTTTTTTTTAAACACAGCAGGGTAAATGAATCTATTCCACTGTATAGGAACCCGAAAAACAACTAAAAACAATGAAAAAATATAGATGAACCACTTCATTTAAATAGCGCAAAAATGACGTCTAACCTTTTAAACAATTCAATATGAAAAAAGTGATATTATTTACAAAGTTTTTAGATGGAAATAACTATACATTGCATGGTTCTTTCTTGGCATTTGAAAACTATAGGTATTTGTAATGCAATGTGAAAAGGTTGTGTACTAATCTTTAAAGTGTTATAATTATTGTAAGAAAAATAAATTTTGATACTTTGTGGCTTTTGTTTAGATTAGATATATTCACTTTCTAATTTATATGAAATTCTTCCTTTTTCACAATCACAAATAATTGAATTATTTGAATCTTAGTATAAGTGTTTAAGGAAAAATAAATTAGTCCATTTTTCACAATCACAAATAATTGAATTATTTGAATCGTATTATAAGGGTTTAAAGAAAAATAAATTAGTCCATTTTAATGGCTCTCCACAATCAAAATTGATATGTTCACTTTTCAATCTACATAAAATTCTTTCTTTTTCACAATCACAAACAATTGAATTACTTGAATTATATTATCTCTTCAAAGATAAATAAATTTTTCCACCTTAATAATTCTTAACACATAATTAGATCTATTTAATATGTTCACTTTTCAATTTATATGAAATCATTTCCTTTTCACAATCATATAGAATTGATAGAATCATATTTTAACTATTAAAAATCAAAAAGTTCCACTTTAATGGTTCTCGATACAAAGTCAGAATTGATATATTCACATTTCAATTTACATGAAATCCTATTTTTTTCACAATCAAGAAACAATTGAATTACTTAAATTATATTTTAACCATTCCAAAAAAAACTCTTCCATCTTACAAGTTCTTGACACACAGTCTTCCTGTTGAAAACTGGGTAAAAAAATCACTTTGAATACATGATAAAAGATCTTCCAAAAATGATCTCAATTTGGAGTTGTGAAAATTGGAGGTGCAGGGAATGGAGAAAGACTCTTACTCCGAATTTGCAAGGATCTTTGCATGGTAGTTGAGGTTGAAGTAAACTGAATTCAAAAAAATAAATACAAAAGCCACATTATTTCAATAGCCAAATTTTAAAGAGATTTTTCTAAATTTTTTAATAGATTATCATTTACTTTTACAAACCCAAACAACATAAATATCGTATTTGTTTCTCAAAAACCTACACTTCAATATTCCAAAAGCTTCACAAGGATCTTCGCACAACAGTGTTGAGTATGGTAGTAGTGGAGGTGTTATCAAAGTAGAGCCTAGTATTTACAATGGGTTGTTTTGGTTAAGTGAAATTAGTCTTGACTCCTCTGTTCTTCTTGCTCTAAGTGTAGATACGTGCAAAACAAACATTACTTATACTAATGGAAAACAAAGCTCAGGAGTTATATCATTCTTGATACCTACACTAATTGAAGTTGCGGTAAGCTAAAAAGATCAAGGGGGGAACTTGTCCTTCCAAATTCACATTTTCCATCACTCTGCAAACCAAAACAAAATTCTGAAAGGTTAAAATTTGGAAGCCTTCCCCCTATTTGGTTATCTACGATGTTCAACTAGTAAACTTGTTCAAGATTTCCGATTGACATCGGTATCTTCCCACTTAATTTATTTGAGTTCAATGCTCTGACAAAACATAGATACAACATTATAAGGTATTTAGTGGCCAAAGAAGAGTATTTAGAAAGCTTATGTGGGGAGGAAATTGCAATAATTATCTTTCAGAAAGGATAGATTTCCCAAACTGCAGTGAACTATCTTATAGAAAAGTCAGATTTCACAAATTGCTTAACTCACTGGGAATGGATCCCATAAAAGCACATCCCATTAGGATCCTAAACAGAGCATCGATCAGATGTGTTTATTATTTTTTAAGTGAGATGCTAAACCCATGCAAAAATATTAAATTTTATAGGCTTACAATATATCGAGGTGAAGCAATTGACCGATGGAGTTTGGGATCTGGCCAGTTAACTCTTTGTTGTAGGATAAATCTGTGTAACAAAACACGGTAGATAATAATACTCATAAAAAGTTAAACAATGCTAAATATAGGAAACAATTTGTCTAGGATAGCTCATAATCCATATTATATGTAGGAGAGACTATGAGTTATAACAAAGACACTAACAAGTTGATACCAATTAATGACATATACAAAGAATCAAGAAAAATTTGAAGAATTAATTTTGGCTTAATCCTTTTGATGTTGTGTTTAATGACAAAAATACAAAGGATAAAGAAATACCAATCAATTCCATTACAGAATATGAAGGGTACATAATAACTTTGGTAACATAATGAAATTCATTTGTATGTACATCTTTCGACTTCCTTGAATTATGGAATTCTTGTCTTTCACCTCATAGAGGAGTGAGCTTTCTTGAGGAAATTTGTTTTGTAATTTACATAGTGATGCAACCACAACTTGGCATACCTTTGTCAATGGACTGCCTCCAAGTTTACGTGTTTCCTTATCGAGGAGAGGAGGATTAAACCTATCTCACATTAATTTTATGTAATCATTAGCCTTCTCACATTTGCACCCTTATTTTTATACACCATTTTATGGATATCCTTTTTATAGCTAGGGGTATTTTATTCTAGGTCACTCTCTTATAAGTACCCCACCATTAGTGTGTAATCCTTGGACCTATTTAATTGGTATGTTTGGGTTAACCAAGTTTCTTGATAAAACACCATTGGTAGTTAGGGAAAATTCCATGCTCTCTAGAGGATCACTTAAAATACTTTACTGTAGTAAATCAGTGGGAGAGATTAATGTATCAAGTGGTTTATGTTTTATATAATAATTACTGATTGTTCACTTCAGTCAGGAAATTGACTGGGGAAAGGATATCAACTGTGTCGTTTCTCCTTAATTGCTTGTTGTCTACACTTCATAGAACATCATGAACAAAGCTAGGTCAACTCAAAAATGGAATCAAGATTTGGAATTGAGACTAGGGCATTCTGAAGCAGACAATGGAAGGGCATTGACCACCATGTAGAACATTGGGTTAAGCATTTTTATAGTTGTTGAAGATGATGTTGATCCTATTCATATGTCGTCGTCATCATTCTCCATTCATCACGGAGTTCAGTCAACATATTCAACAATGGTTTTACAAGTATGTCTTAGTCACACCTCTCTCACTATGCATTTCAACATTACTACTAACTGTTGTACTCGATTATAATTATTTGAAGCCTTATATGTGTTAAAAGTGAGATATTGAAATTGATTTCTCAGGAATAGGTTAGATGGGCACAATGATTATCTATGTATTATGTTTGTGTTTGTATTTATGATTTGGATTTCTTTCTAAAAGGTAGTATAGTTTCTATCTATTTGACCAGGTTATAAATGGAGCTCCTCGGAGGTCTCTTCGGGTGCAACCAGCTATAAGTGAGGAAGATCTAGAGCTTTGACTTGCAGTTGGAGGCACGTTCATGGACATTGATATGTTATAGATAAGTTTACAAAGAAATTTGAAATTCCTTATTGAATTACAAAATGTGATATAGAATTTGTTAGCTAGATTAAAGATGTTGTAGTTGGAGAATAGAAAGACTTTCATAAGGAATATTGAGGTATAAACTTCACAAATTTCTACCGATTGGAATTTTTAATAAAATATAACATTATAAGATAGAAGCACTCTTGAGGCATAAAATGTTCTACTCTATTTTACAACTTTGAAAGAAATGTTTTAGACAAAGAGAAAACAACCGAGAAATCTGAATTGGACCTATATGAGATTATCCCAAACTGAAAGTTATGTAATATTGAGTATTCTGAACCTGGAAATGGATATTTTATTATTACGTTTAATTCTAGGTGAACGACCACTCTCAGAGGGATTCAAATAATGTGTATGGGTGAAATATATGCAATTTTGGTGAAAAAGGTGCATATGCTTGTAAATTATTGTGTGTAACTTTAAAGTGTTGCACAGCAGAAGTTGGTATTTTCTAGGAGCTACTCCAAATTGAGCCACTTGTCAGGTACCTAAGCCTATTTTTTAGTTGTACGATTTCATGTTATTTCAACAATGCAAGCCAATGAATTATAATCTGCCCAATATTCCTTAGCAAATCCGGTGTGGGTGCAATAGAAAAGTATTTTGGATAGCTTGAATTGGAAATTCTAGGAGTTACTTCATAGATCTGCCACATGCACATGTTCTATGACTATACAATGTCATTTCTTAATGAAGAGATGCTTATTCAATGCACCTTCCCTTAATTATTTTGCTTGATTTTCATGTTCACCCTTTACTTACTTTTATTGTTCATCATCTTCTGTGACTGTACAATGCCATTTCTTGATGAAGAGATACTTATTCGATGCACCTCAAGTATATTGCTTGTTTTTCATGTTCACCATTTACTTTCTTTTACTGTTCATCATCTTCTGCATTACATTCTCTTTTGACATGAACTAACCTCTAACTTTTAAGAAATTTTGTAATATTAGCTTCCATTAAACATTATCCAATAAAATGTTTGTTTATGCATTTGTTTTTCTTGGTTTATTGCAAAAAATGTTCCTGCATGCCTACAGAGAACATAACTTAGACACATTACTCATGAAATAATCGATGTTTGCCTTTATTCTATGGAAATAGATGTTTAGGTTTAAACCTGGTTGACACTACATTGTATTCAATTTGTAATAGAATTTTCAGGATTATTTCCATTTATTTTGGCATCTCTACCAGGAAAAGTAGTGATTCACAGGAATAGGATTTCTTGGGGATCCTTGTCCAACATGTTGTTTACTTAAATATTATTTGAATCATCTAGCATGTCTCTTCTTTTCAGATAAAAAAAATTCCACACACAATTGGCCAACCCTTTGCCATTTTTGCTGGAAAGAGTGGCTACGACCTGAAATTTGTCGAGAAAGTGGACCAGAACGGACCGTGGACCAGTTTGAGAATTATAATTCATTTTGGTTTGGCAGAGATAAAGTATTATATTTTCACACACTACTGGTGATTGGATTGTTGAAGATAAATTAATTCATAACTACAAAAAATGAAAAATAAATTGTTTAAAATAGCCGAAAAAAGAGAAAACGCCCAAAAAAAACTGTTAAAAACTCGAAAACATCCAGACGGTCATCAAACCATCAAATTTAACTCAGTCACAGAAACATTCACAAGGGCCTTTCCCATAGGGGGAACGCCTTCGGTGTAATTATATTTTCTTGATCTTTTAATTATCTAAAAAATGTTATTTTATATTTAATACCATATAAAATATTTTTCTATAAAAAAATGGATCAAGATTATAGAAAAGGGAAACTTACATATACAATCTCTAAATATATGGAGGGCGGAGGACCTTACCAAATATTTCAAACTTATTATAATTTGAGACAATAACTATGTAAACTAGGAGTGCCACTAAACCATGAAATATGACTATAACAACTAAAATGTCATTATGTATTATAAAAAGAATTAGGAATAACAATAATATAAAAAGATAACAATTTAATTTTTAAAATACTTCTATAATATCAAATAAATGAGACATACAACATCTAAATTATCAATTAAGACCAAAAAGAAAGATAGATGTGGGTTAGGTATACTTATATTTGGCTGACTTGTTTGTATTTAATCATCTCCCTTGGCTTATAACACATTTGTGAGATAGTTGTAGGTAAGTCAATATGTATAACCGATCCCTTAAGTAAACCAAATTTGGGGACTCATAAGACATGGTATATCTTGTTTGTGCAACTCTTATTCTTGAAATTTCCAACGCCTTTATCACTCACTTGTATTCCTTGGTGTGAGTTCATCTTTATCCAAAATCCCCTTCTTCTTCTTAAGGTAGATTTGTATACATAAGCAGATAGACTCTATTGAGATACCAAAATATGTATAAATAAATTTCTAGAGCATCATCAATCAAACATATAAATTTGGCTAAAACAATTCATTCTCTAAGACACCATCGATCATGCCACTAACATTGGTTATGTGTTAGAAATGGGGAAATAATTTAAAAGGAAGTGCATAGAGACTGAGGAAGAAAATTTCAGTCATTTATGATATAATAAATAATGAAGTAGTAGGAAAGAAAACTATAACACATATCTCATGAAGTTCTACAAGATGATTCACCCAAATCCAAAAATATGCAGAAATATACACTTATGGAGATTAATAAGTGGATGAGTCGTGGTTAAGAAAATTGCCACTAAAGTGGAAATAATGTGTATACATATGCCACTCCAAAGCTCATTTATTTTCATGCCCATAATTTAAGCACTTTAAATCCAATAGAAAATAATGCATTTTTAAATTTACAAGGTAAGAGTTTTAAAAAGGTTAAAATCTAGATTAGTTATCAAGAGTCTACAATATAAAACACACAAGTTTCACAACATGACCATGTTTGTTTGTTTAATTTCTATAAATTGAATTGTATGATTTTAATATACACTTTGTTGGTTTGATATTTTGTTGAGGAAAAAATATGATGTTCAACCATAGTACACGCGACAAATTCCCTCCTCAAATAAAGGGGAGGCGCCCTGTTTATTATTAATCTAAAACACACCAAAGAATATTTACAAGATTTACACTATTCTAACCATCTTGGGTTGGGATCTCATCTCAGTAGATTTATTCTTTGTAGAAAGAAATGTAGATAAGGAAAGAAGAAGAAAAGAGAGGAGGAAGTTTAGAAATATAAGAAAAGAATAAGTGGAAACTTGCTTTTACTTAGGAAAATGTAGATTGAAAGATAATAACACGTGATTAAATGGTAATAACTTGCTGAAGATGCAATAAACTAGATCTTAAAGTAAAGAACCATGTAATGCATTGAACATAAGAACAATACCTTAAATTAAAGAGATATATCCACAACAAAAAGTTTATAACAGATATATTTAATTCTCTTCAATAACAAGATAGAAAACAAAAAGTTTTTTTGCTTCTTCAAATCCTAGATATATGATATGCAAAAATCTCCAAACCTTAAAAATGCCTCAGCATTTTACATTTATAGAGAAGGGAATGAGAGAAAAGGGGGAAACAATTTTGATTACATGTTAAAAATAGAAAATACATTAATAACTCATTTGACTGGTTCTCACAAAATGGCCCAGTCAACATGCAGATTCAAAAGATGTTTCGACATTTTGGAAAAAGACATGTTGAATGAAAAATAAAAATAAACATGGTTGGTCCATCAATCGGACTTGTATTTTTCCTCTTCGGCTTCAACTTTCTTAGAACGAAATTCCTAGAAATTTTGATTCATCTCTTGAGTCTCCTTTTCATCTGGTCCATAGGAGTATCGATATAGCACTTCACAAGTCTCAAAAACATCACCCATTTTTCATGGGAGCTTCTGATATTTCTTGCATAAATTTAGACAATTTACTGTTATGGGAAAAAATTAGCACCTTGGGATTTTTGGTTATGGATCCCTACTTTTTGCTAACAGTGGGCCATCTCTCAAGCTGTGGGACTTGCAAACTTGAGATCGTCCTCTGAAGAAGCCTGGATTCCTCTTCCTAATCCTACTACTACAACTAATCCTAATGTAAGAAAAACACCTAACTAAACCTATCCTAACAATTCCAAGGAGACAGGGAGAGAGAGAGAGTGCATGAAAAGGGAAATCCTACACTAAGGGGTGATGATAGCACCAACAAAAGGGGTTGCTAGAAAATATTCCCAGCTTGCAAATGGAGAAGGATGAACTTGGAGAGGGTAGACATGCACCGCAGACCTGTTAGGAAATAAGGGATAAAATATGCAAAACAATCCTACACATAATCACAATAGTAGAAACTAATATACAACATAATAACACAGATCTGAAAAATAAGTGCAGAAAAATAAAAGAACACAACACAGAGACAATATTTAATTTGGTTCACCCAATTTGGGCTACGTCCACAAAGAATCACTTGCTCATATTTTATTACAAGCCACCTCTTCTCTCAATACAATACCCAAATCTGTTTGGAGCTATGCTCAAAAAACTTTACAGAATTCACACTTGAACTCACACATGTATGCAATGTTACATCAACCCTACCATATGCACAAAATCACATAAATAGGAAATTGTTTAAGTAGGTTTTACAATACTGTGGGTACCAAAACCATGGTTCAAAAGCACCCATAAACCTATGGGTCAAAATTACCACCCATATGAGAAGAGTACTTTTCCCAAAATATCATGCACATTTTTCGAGGTAAAAAAACTATGGATATAGTACAATAATTTTAGTGTACAGTATTCAACACTTCCACGCATGAAAATAGGCTCCACAACATAACAAGACCATATTACATACCATGCACCATTCCCATTAAACAAAACAACCACTGAATCCTACAATAGAAATATGAATTTGCACAAAACACCTGTTAATGAAGAGGTGATGAAGAGAGGCAAGAGGAAACAATAAACTCATGCAAGGTTAGAAGAAGTAACACAAACATAATTTTATTTCTCCATAAGCTATACACAGTACATCATAGTAGGTAGAGGCAAAATTTCCATTAAAATTTTTAGTGTGAAGGCTTGAAGCCCTAAAATTCACAATAGTTTAGCTGTGGAGAAGAGGGGAGCATGGGGAGGAAAAATTTTCTAACTCCTTGAAATGAACCCCTCCATTACATTTTATAGAATAAAGGATGAGAGAGAGGGAAAAAAAATATGAAATCATGCTTCAACTACCTATAAAATCCATCATGGCACCTACAAAAAATGATGGGATAACCTGTAAAACCCATGCCTGTATGTACAATTGCCTTGAGAAAGAAGGAATGTGAAACCCATACCTCCATGTACTTCATTTCTTACACCTGGGTATGGCCTCCATTATCCTTCTATTCATAATCATTTTTCCTTAACCTAATCTAAAAAAAATTCCAATTTTAATCATTTCATGATGTAGGGCTTCAAAATATCTTTCCAACACCTATAAGTTTACTTAGTTATGATGATCAGGGTGAAAGTTATGAAGGTTTTAGTAAGGGGTACTTTTTTTCTTAGCTCCACCAACTCCCACCTACTAAGCTACTTGTACCAACTCGCCACCTACCACATTCAACTCTCCACCCAAATCACATGTCAATCCTCACCTACCCCTCCATTTGACCTGACCTCGAGAAACTTAGCGCTTCACGTGTAATGTGGGTTCAGGCTTTACATAGCACAATTGCATGGGCTCAGTGATTTCATGTCGATGTAAGTCTGAGCCCACTTCCGACACCTCTACCACCAATGCACCGTGTATATCATACTCATAAGCCACCGAGTCACCCATGTTCTATGGAACCGAGTTCTTCCCTACACCATCATCACCCTACCCCGAGCTGCCTCGACTTCATGCATCTTTGACGATGACCTCCTATTGGGAATACTTGACTACATAATAGTGTTATGATTCAATAACAAACCAAATCATGCAAATACAGAAGTAAAAAATTCCGCAAAAATCTACAACATTGGAAGCATATACTAGAAAATCCAAATCAAAACAAATTACACACACATAACACAACATGTACCATGGTTTCACCCAATGTGGGCTATACGTCCACTAAAGATAGAGATCTCACTATATATAATAAAAAAAAGTACAAATCAACTCTTCCCACAAGATTGAAATGCATCTCTCCAAGAGTATCTCCTTTTCCAGATCTCTAAATGGATCTACATGAGTGCACTACAAACTATGCCCTACAAACCACCAACATATCTCACATAACCAAGAACTACTGCATCTCTGAACTGTAACTAAGCTCTCATGTGAATCTACAAACAAGACCTCTCAAAGGGGTCTACCAATGTGCAACCATAAATGTGCACCAAGAAGTAAGTCTCTCCTCCATCACTACATCAACCTGTGCAAAAAAGAAGACAAACTCCTCTACAATATATGGATACTATCATTTACCCATGAGCTATCCAATCAGCTACAATACTAGATCTCTATGGACCAACGATATAACATGGTCACACGGATCTACAATACAAGATCTCACAAAAACATGTGGATCTACAAGAAGAAACCATATGTGATTTGCATACTATGCAAGTCATTACATTGAGACAAAACAATACAAAGGAAATATTGTATAAGACATTACCCTCTTCTCACCATTTAGATGTACCTGTAATTTCCTTTTGTCCAGCTTCTCTCCATGGAAGCTTTATCTACATGTAACCTTTTTCTTTCTCTTCTTATTCATCCTCTCAACCAAGGATTCCGCATGCAATAATAATCAATTACATGCAATTCTTACCTTCTAACCCTATCTTTCTAGCTTATATAAGCTTATACAAACTTAGGGAATCTTAGTTATGAATTTACAACCTTTAGATGACCTTTAAATCAAAGGTTGGATCTAATCCCATGTCTAAAATAAAAAATATAAACGTAGAGGTAACTGATGTTGGTTACCCAACTGATGAAAGTTTCTCCTAGGTGACCGATGTCAGTGATTATATTATTTTGTTATGACTATTTTGTTAAGTATTTCTGTCTCCTAGACTCTAGATGCCCTTGGTTGATCAAAAGCTAGTAACGACTAAGTATGAAATGCTCACGGTGGTCTCCATGTGTCTCATAGGCGTATCCCCAACCTCGAACATTCAAGCGGGTTCTGAAACTCGCGCATACCACTCCATGTGTTTGTCTAACACATGTTTGATATAGCCCAAAAGGAAGGAGGAACCTAAGCGAGTGTGAGTCCTCCACGTGGCCCAAATGAGGAGTATAATCAGATAGGGACTCAGTGGCAATACTAAGAAAAGAGTAGGTGCAGCGGATTTCTATAAAGGGATGAAATATTTATTTTAAAACCATGAAGTTCAAATATCCAAATTAATAGGGAAGACAGTGGCGGCGTTGTATCTAAAATACTAGGGGCAAGAGCCAAAATGATAAGTGCAAGGCCTTATCAAAATTGAAGGCAAAGGGTGGTAGCTAAAAGTGACAAAGGAAAAAATGTTTCCTATAAAAAGGAGGAAAGATACAGGATTAAAAGGGGGGGAGTAAAAGAAGGGAATTTTGAGCCAAAGAAAAGGGAGGAGGAAATCGGAGGAGTTCTATATGTTTTATCTAGCCTAAGCAAGCCTCTATCATAGAAGAGAAGTGTAATTTGTGCTTTCATGAGCCTTATGTACCCTTTCTCTATATGAATAAAGAGTTCTTATTCTATGAAAATTGGATTTTTTGTATGTTCTGAACTTTCGTTTCTTTTATGAAAGATAGTTATAAATGAGTCAGGAAATTCATCGTGTTTTACGCCCTTAGAATTTCCTTGTTTCATTTATTATTAGTTTTTTTCAGTTCCTTAGTATTTTTACGTTATTAGAGTGGTAGATCATGTTATTTATCCCTTCAACTATTCTTGATAAAGATCTCAGATATTCTGACATTTATTTTTAAGAATTTGGCACATCGCCTATTTATTTCAGTCATTTACCTGCTTTTTCTAAACCTACTCCTAAAACTAGAGAAGAGCTCGGCTTCTTTAAAAACTGGAGGTCACCATAGGGCGCACGTCTCACCAACCTAATGTTTCCTACGAACTCTGATGGTTCATCTGTAAAGAAAATCATTGTAGATAGTTTTCCTAGTACATGCCTGGTGGGACATTAATCTTTCCTATAGGTTAAAGCATCACCCAAGATTTATCAACGAATGTGAATGAGATCAAAAGTGAGGGAAGAAGGTCTCATCAACTATTTACAGCTATCCCCTCTACAACATGGAGAAGAGGAAGATAGGTTCAAAGGTCTATCGTCCCCCCCGGACCAAACTCTCTCAACCCCTCCACTAGGTAGGTCCTTCACTCAGTCAACAAGGACCCTTATACCTATCACTATGGTGCACCTTCAGCCTCCATTGTCTAAGACCATTTTTTTCATGGGATTAAGGAATCCCACTCATTCTGCCCACATGCCCCCGATGCTATGGAATCCTATTCCAACTAATGCATTGAAATCATTGCCCAAGTTCAGCAGTGAAGACTTCAAAACCCCCAAGGAACATCTTCAAGATGTAGTGGAAAGATATGTAATGGTATTATTATACAGGGAGTAATGTGTTCCCTTATGATTACTCACTACCTCTTTCAAGGGGAGGGCCTTGGAATGGTACCAAGTCTTAACCCCTAACACTATCGAGTACTTGGGACCAGTTGGGAACACCATTTGTAGAAAGTTTCATCGATAAAGGAGACCGATCATCACTCCTACAGCAATTAATTGGTATCAAAAATAGTCGGCAAGAGTTGATGACAGATTTTAACACCTGGTTCCACAAAACTTGGCAAAGGATTCCAGTCTTGGCTAGACGACCTGTACAGGTATGGCTATTATTTTCTACTTAAAAGCCTTAAAATTAGTATATTTTAGTAATGATTCATTCATTAGGAGGGGATTATTTTCTGCACAACCTTATAGCCTTGTGGTCCAAGCTGAGAACAATCTAATAGACACAGGGAAGCTCCCTCCTAGAACTCTGTTGCCCATAAATCCTGGGATAGCCCCCCTTTCGCGTAAGTACAAGCCCAGAGTTCAGCCTCAAGCCCTGCTTTTCTATATAATTACCCCTTAGACAGTTGTGCATCCCCCACTCCTACCGCTACTGCCTCATCTTCGTTCCCCGAGATGGATGAGATGAGAAACATCCTGAGAAGTCTCTCAAACGAGATAGTAAACCTTAAGAGAAATCAGGCCGACTTATCCAAAGCAAAATTATCATGAATTTCCAAAGTAGTCTGACTCACTTACCTGCATCTACATACCAGAAGTGTTCAAAGGCCGCCAACCGCTTAGCCATCGAATCAAATAGTCCCTGTACCCACACCGCTTCGAACCACTCTCCCAAATAGTAGTAGAGAGCTCATCCCCATAACAAAATCATCTGGCTCGAGGAACCCAACGCCTAGGTGCTTCCCTTGCAATAATCCTCATATGCCAAAATATTGTCCCCAAGGGAATTTACAAATAAGCATAATTGAGCAATAAGCAAGGGAGGGTTATGACGTAGGTGTAGTTGGACTTCATCAGCCTGAGGGAGCCCAAAGCACTGCTTTCACCACTCAAATGCAAGGAATGTCTTTAGAACAAGAGGCCGAGATTGCGTTAGAGCATGCCCTTTTCCCCTAGGTAGAGGGGGACGAGTTCATTTATATAAATGAGGTATCTGTTTCAAAACATGTGTAGTTCAACTACAATTCTCACTTCAAGAAAAGGATAATTGAAGTAGACACGCCAACTTTTGGTTCGATCGACAAGGTATATAAAGAGTCTCCAACTATTATAAGTATGTCATTTCCAAAAATGAAAGAAGTTCCTCAACAAATTATACAGGAGAAAGAGGGTCATCACCTTAAGAAGGAGAGGATGAAGCATCAGTCCCCTCTTAAACCATCATTGGCTGGACCCATCAATGTATTCCAATAGTTGAAAAAGGCACCAGCCAACGTATCCTTGTGGGATCTCTTAAGCAATCCTAAGTAGAAAGAGCTGCTCTAAGGGGTGTTAAGATTGGAGGAGGATGTGACTATGGTAGGTCCCACGAAAGGAACAACTCAAAGACACAAAGGTGCCTTTAGAAGTCCATATTGCTAAATCAAAAGGAAGAAGTGAGTAAACCAAGGCCCAACCCATTATTTTTTACTCTTATTATAGGAAAGAAGTTACTACATAATTCCATGATAGATTCTAGTGCACAAGCACTATTGTCATGCCTCAGGTAATAGTAGACGCTTTAGGAGTCCAGTATGAGCCCTTGAAGAAAGGGGTTATGCAAGTGGACGGGAATTTTGTTACCAACCATAGGAATTATCAAGGGACTTCCATTGCAACTCTATTCCTATTCCAAATATAACTGGTTCTCCAAGATATCATGGTGGTTAATGTCCCACCAATCTTCAGGCTCTACCTCTCTCGAGACTTCACAGCTAAAATCGGTGGGTACATGTCTTTGGATTGGTCCCACTTAATCCTACGCACCAAATATGGGTCCAAGATGAAGGTCTTGTCTAAACCTCTCTCCAAGGAACATATAACAGACCAAGTACCCTCTCGTTTTGAGGCCTCTCATGTTATGATCACAAAATAATAAGATCTATATATAGAGGGCGGAAAACCCCAGGAGGGTGACCATCTATCTAATATTCCCCCTAGAGATCCATTTGGAAACTTTGATTTAACCGGCCTGGGCACTTACAGTCATTTCTGACAAAAAACCCCACAATCCCAAAGCTAAAAAGTGAGGGTGACGCACCAGGGACAGACTCTCTTGGTGACCCTCCAATATGGAGTTTATATTTTGATAGGGCTAAAAGTAAGAACAGCTTAGGAGCTGAGAGTTTTCCTCACCTCTCCAACTAGCTAGGAAGATTCTCCAGTCAGTACATTTCCAGTTCTCTTGTAATAGTAATGAAGCAGAATCCGAGGCCTTGGTGCATAGTTTATGAACCACCCAAAAGGAAGGTATCAGGTAGCTAAGGGTATTCAGTGATTCAGAATTATTGGTCACGCAAGTAAGAAATATTACCACCACCAAGAACCCAAGGATCAGATCCTACCGGCATCTGGGTCTTGGATCTAATAGATGATTTTGAAGCTTTCAACATTAAGGTAGTTCCCCGTGAGTAGAATGCCAGAGGCAATGATCGAATGGCTACCATTAGGTCTTAGTTTGACCCAGCCCAGGACCTTCTAAAAAATAAAGACTCCATAAAGGTAATCATTCACCCCTCGATCCCTAACAACCTCTATCATTGGCAGGTGTTTGATAATGACCAACAGGTCATACATTTCCTCTAGTAGTCTAATCAGTTTGCGAATCAACTCAAGTCCAAGGTTAAAGAAGCATAAGGAGACAAGGTAATACAGTTAAAGATACAAACAAGCTCCCAAGAGGACTAATTACGCTTGAAAACCTTTTTGACTCAGATGATGCTAGCCCAAATCAAAGAAGGTTCAAAGTAGTAAAATAGGATTATGTAAAGCTAGAAATAGCTAGGGATAAGTGACTAGAAGTCAGAAAGTCGGTAACCCAAAAGGATAGAGACTAACTCATGGATTTGTGAAAAAAGTATGACAAGGTGATGGCCTGAAACATATGATGATATTCATGGCTATGATAAAGATATTATCCAACACACCATTAATCTGGAGGAAGGGGCTAATCCTGTGTGATAGAAATAAAGACCTGTGAATCCTAAAGTAGAGGCCCTCATGGCCGAAGAGTTGAGAAAAATGTTGGAAGCTTGCATCATTTTCCCAATCAAGCACACAACATGGGTCTCCAACCTGGTTCTAGTAAGAAATAAAAATGGTAAAATACTGACTCTACGTAGACTTTAGGGATCTGAATAGAGCCTCCCTAAATGACCATTATCCCCTGCCCTCTATGGAACAGATTTTACAGATGATTGTAGGATCTGAGATGTTTTCCCTATTGGACAGCTTCTCGAGTTATAACCAAATATGGCTTGTAGAAGGGGATCAACATAAAACTACTTTCACGACTAAATGGGGAACTTTCGCCTATGAAAAGATTCCTTTTGGGCATCACAAATGTAGGGCTACTTTTCTAAAGAGCCATGGACAATGCATTTGGGGTGTTGATAAACAAGTTAATCCTCATATAACTTGATGATCTCACTGTGTTTACCAGAATGGCAGAGGAGCATTTTGATTCTTTAGAAGCCATGTGTTTAAAAAATGTCAAGAATTTGGGATCTCTCTGAATCCCAAAAAATGTATTTTCGGCATTCCCCAAGGAAAAATCTTGGGGCATGTGGTGTCAAAGGAAGGAGTTTCCATTGATCCTGAGAGATTTAGGGCCATCTTGGAGCTTCCTCTACTGGTCAACAAGAAGGTTCTTCAATCTTTCTTAGGAAATATCAACTTCGTCAGTAGGTTTATATCATATTTTAAGGGGACCGTCTGCCTCATTACTCTCATGCTAAAGAAAGATATAGTTTTCAAATGGACTGAGGAAGGTCGGCAGTCTTTTGATTTGATCAAAGAAGCTATTCACATCGGCCCCTGTACTCCATAACCCCGACTTCTCAAAATGTTTCATCATGTTTGTATACGGGGGGAAAAAATAGCATAGCATTTGTGTTAACCCAAAGGGGAGAGTGACAAGGGGAGGAACACCCCATTTCCTTCTTTTCAAAAATGCTTCGCGACTATGAAATGAGGTACAATTTTTTGGAAAGACATGCCTATGCCATAGTCAAAGGTTTGAAGAAATTCAGACACTTGGTCACACACAACAACAATTCTAGTCATGGTAACTCACCCCAGCATCAAAGAGTATATAATGGAGGGTGAGATAACTGAAAAAAGGGAAAATTGGATAACCAAAATCCTAGAATATGACATAGAAATAAAGCCCACAAAGCTTGTAAGAGGTAAGGGACTGTATCAATATTTGACACAGGAACCGGTCCCCAAAACAATTGATGAGTCAAAAAAGATAATGTACCCTATAGGAGGATAGGCCCGAGGGGTGGGTCTTTGGATCAAAATTTGTTTTATTCAAATTGGAGAGTATCCTAGTCATCTCCCCTTTAAAAAGATAAGGTATTACAGGCAACAAGGGACTCATTTCGCTATAATTAATGGTTTCCTTTTTAAAAGGAATTTTAATGGGTTGATGTTGAGATGCCTTAAAGATGAAGAGGCCAAAAGAGTCTTAAGAGAGTTGCATCATGAAGACTCGGGTGGTCATTTTTCAGCCCGAACCACTGCTATAAATATTTTGTAGGTAAGTATACTTCTAGCCTAGCTTGTTTTCCGATAGTCAGGTGGAAACAAACAAATTTAAGGTTTGTCCAAGTTTACGTGGGTTTCTGAGGAAATGCACAGCGTTGCCCCTCAACCCCATTTTAATTGAGGAACCTTTCACACAATGGGGTCTTGATTTCATTAGAATGGTTAATCTAAATTCAAGTGTCAGACACCGGTGGATTCTCATGGCAACAGATTATTTCACCAGGTGAACGGAGGTAGTCCCACTTAAGGAGTCTACTGAAAGATGTGATCTTAGGACCCTTGCGAGGATATCACCACTTGTTTTGGTTCCCCCCCACATCTTTATATCTGACAATTCTAAAGCTTTCCTGGGAGCTAAGGTGTCTAATTTTACAGTCAAACACGAGATATATTTGAAGACATCCTCTAACCATTACCCATAAGGGAACGGCCTGGCGGAGTCTATAAATAAGAATATGATAAGACTCATTAAAAGGATGGGACATGAGCATAAAAGGTTATGTGTCATGAGCATGTTAAAATGGCCTCTATGGGGCCGATCAGATCACTCCAAAGAAGATCCTAAAAAAATTCGCCATAAGAAATGGTCTATGGGAAAAGTGTTGTGATGCCAATCTCTTTGGAGACTCCTGCATTACAACTTCTGAAAGGATTTGAGATAGAGGAGAATGGGGCAATGTCAAATAAGGCTCACTGAGTTGGTAGAACTCCAGGGAAAGTCGTGAACTTTCTCAACGAGGCCATGATTAATCACCAACAAATAGTTAAGACAAGGTTTGATCAAAAGACATTGGATCCGAACTTCCAAATTGGAACTGTCATTTTAAAGTGGGATGCTAGAGTAGCTAAACCTCAGGAACCATGGAAATTTTGACCCCTTATGGACTGGGCCATTCATAATCAATGCATGTAAGCAACATAAATCATTCGATCTCGAAACCATGGCAGGATATCCTTTGGTGATTCCAGTAAATGGGATCCATATGAAGCCCTATGTTTAAGTATCTTCTAAAGTTGTATCATATGTATATATTGTTGCCTATTTTGTAGTTTTGTACTTTTGTTTTGAGCCTCTACTTTCATGTTGGATGTTTTTACCACATGTTTCACCGCCCCTATCCACGTCACTTTTCATATATCGAAAAAAGCACCCTTGATCGTCTTCTCACATTAAAGTTGTCATTAAAGGTAAGGACCTCTTTCCTAAACAAAATATCCACAATCAATGCGAGATCTATCAAGGGCGCCAAGTTTGGTGCCTTGGGTCTCTCGCTTAAAGGAAGCATTATGAGAAATAACTTCGGGCACGTATGATTTTTTACTCCTAGGATAGCAACGGCTATTAAATGCCTCTTGAGCTTTGTTCGGTAGGATCATTTTGAGGCATTTACTTTTTATCGGTGAATATCAAAGTTTCCAAAATCTACGGATTCATTCAAATAAATTCATATCACCATGTCCAGTACCACCTCCAGCTCTGATTAGGTAACATATTTGTATGTATAACAACCCATTCCTCCCCAACAACACCATCCAAAATTAAAATATCCAGACCCATCATCTCGATATAGTGACCCTTCACTGGTCATCGACACTGCCGACGATATATTTGAGCCCAGTCTCAATAAAAGGCCTAAAGCTTTGAGAGAAGTGGCATGTGCCAGGTTCAACCTTTTGGGAGACTCGAAGTCATTTGGTGCTAGGAATTGGAGCACTACTCTTTCCCAATACATGGTTCCTCTCACACACTTGTGCCCAGAGCTCATATAAATGTGCATGGCAAGTTTGAACTCAAGAACCTGTTAATGCAAAATCACAGCACCCCCAAATGAGTTATAAAAATCTACATTTCTAAGGTAGACTCATTTGGTGTGATTACATAGCATTGAAATTTCCCCAAGGTGTGGGACATTGCAAAATGGAAAAGCTCTCCAGATTAAAGGTTTTTTCCTTATTCCTTTGTTCAGGTGCATGTGTGGGAGCTTGCAAAGGATTTATCTCTAAACCTAATCTAAAACTCACCAAGGAGACAGGGATAAGAAAGGGGTACAATAAATAAACAATAACTAAACTACTAGGTGATGCACTGAAGGAATGATGAACACTTATTTTGCTAATAGACACAACCTAAAAAATACATACAATAAACAAGCACAGATAGCCAGATATGTAATGGGAGACTAGATGAAAGCAAAAGATACAAGAGAGGATCTAAAATAGATCACAGACGTGTTTTATTTCTCTGTAGATTGATACATTCCATTACAAATTAGCCAAGAGGAAGAAACGTATTACAATTTTAGTGGAAGGCCTGAACCTCACAGATCCCTTTGCTAGAAGGAGGAGGGATCCTGCAAAACAAATAATGTCTAACCCTTTATAATGAATCTTGCCCCCGTATTTATAGATTTCAACCTAAAAGAAGAAAAAGAGAGAGAAGTGGGGAAAGTAGGTTAAATTTCAACCACCGCTGTTAAAGCCTCTGATGAATTCTCTCCCCCAAATCCATCTTTATTGCATCAATCTTTGGTTCAGTGCCTTGAAGGAAGAGGAAATGGTGGAAACAGATCGAATCCGATATGGTTATTGAGACATATGGATCTTGCATTGAAATCCTGAAGATGTTTCCTCTATTTTTCTTCACCTAACCTCTTCAAAATTAAAGTTCCAGACCTCCATGACATGGGTGAGGCTGAGATCTTTCCAATGGCATTAGATTTGCAATATTTCAATCCTTGAGTTGAAAGATACGCCCCTTGAAGTTTGTATCGAGCCTGTATAGGAGGGTAGGAAAAATAGCTCAAAAAATGGGTCCCCTTTCTTCTGATTCCTGCTTGGCTTTGACTCGGGCCCAGATGTTGAATTTTTCCTTGGGCGGAGTTCCTGGCCATTTTGTAACTTTTAGTCCTTTTGAGATAACAAGGGGCAAGGAACCAACTTTTTCCCCAACGGTCCACTTTGGATTGTGTTTCCTCTTATGTGGGATTGTGGTTGATCCAATATTTGGCACGAGGGAAAAGTATGGACAACAATTTGGCAACTCACAGGGGTATCTGCCCGCTAGATGAAAAGACCAATTTCCTTTTCATATGCATTGGGCATCGAGTCATGAGTGATAGCCTGCTACTGATCTGAACTTTGAAAACTGACCCCTGGGCTACTTTGGAAACTCATTAGAACCAAAACTGATATTGAGCAAATGCCAAGTCCAAACACTACATGAGAGCAACAAAATAGCACCACACTATATACAAAACTTGAAATCATACATGCTCCAAATAGAACATGAAAAAATGCAAAGCACTAAGGATAAAATCAATCTACACTACAACAAGACAATGTGCATAAGCACTTAGAGGAAAAAGAAAAAGAAACTAATATGTGAGAACTCCCCTTTTAGTTGCAGTACTTGAGATAGATCCCATTTACTAGAATCTGCAACTCTTCACCCTCCAATGTAAACAACTGGAAAGCATTGCTACTTTTGCATCTTGTGATCATATAGGGGCCACTCCAAAGGGTGTCAAATTTGGAATGCCTTCCTAGTTTTGCTCAATCTGCATCCCATTTCAAAACCAGGTCTCCTTCTTGGAAGGTCTTTGATTTTGTCTTCTTGTCAAAGCATTTCTTGATTGAAGCCTGATTCTTCTCTATTGCTTGGAGAGAATGCTCTTTGGTTTATTCTAGTTCCATCAGCTCCACATACCTGGCCTCCATTGGTCTAAATTCAGAAATCTCTAGTTTTTTCATGAGCTCCAATGTTGGCAACTCAAGTGATATAGGCAACGCTACCTCTTTCCCATAAACAAGATTGAATGGAGAGCTACCTGTAGATCCCTTGGGTGTTATTCTATCAGCCCATAAGGTTGTTTTGAGCTTTGTGTTCTAGGTCCTTTGATTCTCCTCAAGAGTTCTTCTGATGATCTTTAGCAGGTTCTTGTTTGTGGACTCAGCTTGGCCATTACCTTGAGGGTAATAGTTTGATGAAGTACTCAAATAATTCCCATTCTTGACAGCCCATCTTGTGATCTTGGAACCTATAAATGCTAATGCATTGTCTGATATGATGGTGGCTGGCACTCCAAATCTGGTCACTATCCCTTCATAGAAATCCAGGATACTAGACTCATTTGCTTCCTTGAGTGCCACTGCTTCAGTCCACTTGGTGAAATAGTCTGTCGCTGTCATGATCCATTTGTGACCTTGGCTTGAGTTTGGATTGATGACTCCAATGAATTCTAATCTCCATTGTATGAAAGGTTGGTTGACTAAGATTAGGTGTAATGGAAGCATTGTTATCCTTTCCTTGCCTTTGAAGAATGCACAATTCTTGCACCTTTTGATCCATGTGTAGCAGTCACTAAACACACTAGGCCAATAATATCTTGCTTTCATGATTTTGAGTGTTGTCACTCTTGGAGCAAATGGCCTCCAGCTACTTCAACATGGAATTCTTGTAGCACTCTCTCCACCTGATCTACCCTAATGCATCTCAGCAGAATGTCATTGATGTCTCTCTTGAACAAGACACCATCAATAAGAACATATGGGATGGCCTGTAGCTTGAAATGCCTTATTTTTGCTTTACTCATCCCATGAGGACACATTCTTGTTCAAAGGCAGTGCACCATGTCTTGGGTCCAACAAGGAGCAGGTACATCATCTCTCCCTTCTTCTTGATCATCTTGTAGAACAAGAACAGCCTCCTTTTCACTATTTGTTTCATCTTGCTGAACTGAGGCTAGTTGTTCAAACAACCGCTTCCCATGGACCAGCTTGGTGACCTTAATCTCAATGTCATATTCCAAAACATGGGTGATCCATCCTGCATGCTTTTCATTCAGGTCCTTACTGAGAAAGAATTCTTTAACTCTCACATGGGAGACCAATAGTTGGATTTTTTTGTTTGAAACCAAATGCTTAAACTTCTTCAATCCTCTTATTACTGCCAGGACATGCCTCTCAATAAAGGAGTAACTCACCTCATAATCTTCCAGGCTCTGGGTAAAGAAAGTAATTGGTTGTTCTGTACTTTCTTTTTTTTGTTGTACCAAGATTGCAGAAATTATGTCACTGCCACCAAAGGCATACAGTATGAAGTCTTTTGAAAAATATGGGTTCACAAGAGTTGGGGCTTGTGATATGGCTCCTTTGATAGCCTCAAAACTTGATTTTTCTTGAGCTTTCCACCTAAATTTTAAGCTCTTCTTCAGCATCAACGTTATTGGATTAACAAGGGCAACAAATTTTGGAAAAAACCTGCGGACAAAATTGATTTTTCCCAAGAGGCTTTGAATAGCATTCTTGTGACTTGGCAATGGCAATGCTCTTATTTCTTGAACTCTTTCTGGGTCAATTTCCAATCCTTCCTTTGATACGATATGGCCTAGAAGCTTACCTTCATAGGCCACGAATATGCATTTTTTGGGGTTCAGGGACACCCCAAATCTCCTACATCTCTGAAAAACTTGCCTCGGATGGAAGAAATGATCTGTTGCATTCTTGGAAAAAACTAGTGATGTCATCTAAATAGATCAGCACTATTTGGTAAATTAATCCCTTGAATTCCATAGCCATTGCCCTTTGGAAAGTGGCTTCGGCATTAGACAACCCAAATGGCATTTTCCTGTAGGAATAGGTGCCCCACTTGGTGGTGAAGGTTATTTTGAATTTATTGTCCTCTTTCACCATCATCCGATTGTATCCCGAATATCCATCTAGGAGAGAGAACCTCTCTTATCCAAACACCACTTGCAAAATATGCTCCATCAAGAGGAGTGGGTAGTGATCCTTGAGAGATGCTTATTTAAATCCCTGAAGTCAACACACAACCTGATTTCTCCATTTTTCTTCCTACCTGGGACCAGATTTGCAACCCAGCTTGAGTGTTGATTAGAAATATGATGCTTTCCTCTATCATCTTGTTCAGCTCCTTCATCAGAGGCTCAATATGTGGGTTGACTGGTCTCTGCTTCTGCTTGATGGGTTGGGCATCTGGATCTAGTTCTATTGTGTGTTATGCTAGATTTGGATTGAAACCTCTTAGGTATTCATAACTCCAAGAAAAAACATCAGGGAATTCTTGGCAAAGTTGTATGAATTCATACCTTTCTTGTTTGGTGGCCACTTTGCCAATTTGAAGTGTTTTGTCTTCTCTAACTGGGATTGACTCTTAACCTTCTCCTTTGATTTACATGTTAGCCTTCTCTTTTCTGAACTGATCATTAGGATTGAAAATATATTCCAGTGTCACTAAGCCTTTGGGAAACTTGTTTGTATGCAGTTGTACTATCTGATTCCCGTACTGCTACTCTAGTCTTCTCTAGTTTATAGCTGAGAATTCAGCTTCTTCTTATAGAAATTTAATGATCTGATGATCATTCTCAAATAGTTACCAACATGTATTATTATCTAGCATTGATGGCCTCATAACCACATGGATATGTGGTTGTTCTCTGTCCCTCTTGATGTTGTTAACCACATCAAATGTTGCTCTAATTGTTGTAAGTCTATCAGCAGCTTCATTCTCCTTCCTAGGTATGGACACAATACTGAAGGCCTCAAAATCCTCCATGAGGTCCCATACCCTACTCTTGTAGTTTATTAGCAGGTCATTTTTGACAGCATTAAGTCCTCTGACCTGATTGGCAACCAGTTCATTGTCACCGAATACTTGCAAGTTCTTAATTCCCAACTTCCTTTCCCAATGAAGACCTTGGACTAAAGCCTCATATTCAGTAGTGTATTTGATCAAGAAAACTAGAATCTAAAGGCTAAATAATATCTCATACCTCTGGGGGACACAATCATGGCTCCTCCTCCAGCTCTTTTTCTACTTTTTGAACCATCAAAGAACAATTTCCACACCTCATTGTCATCCTTGTATTCTGGTTTGATTAGGTCAAGAATAGGTTGTTTCTCTTCCTATAGGTAGTAGACACCTAGCTCAGATTCTTCCATCTCCCTATAGGGGTCAAAAGCATGACTTTTGTTGGCCCAATCATTAAGTGTCAAGTCTGGGATACATCCCACCTTGGTATTTTCTTCAAAAGTGCTTAGGAGGTCCTCTTGATCAAAATCTGAGCAGTTGGCGTTTATTGGGCTAGGCACATAGGATTTAATATGATATTCAACAATAGGTTCATATCTGGTTGTGGCCTTCACTCCATACCTTTTCCTAAAGAGCATATGTGACCAATCAACAGATAGGTAGCCTCCAATTTTGGCAGTGAAGTCCCTAGACAGACACAAAGTCAAATGTGGTGGCAAGTCTATGATTGACACGTTATGCAAAACAGTCACATTAGGGAAAGCATGTAGAGTGAGACTCAGATCCTTGATGATTCCCACAGTAGTCATTTTTGTCCCATATAATTGGACTACTCCTCTAGATATGACCTCATATTGGAGACCCAACTAATCAGCTATTTGTTTGGGCATCACAGAACTACTAGCCCCAGAATCAATCATACAATTCTGTACTAATTTGTCTCCAATAATTAATGAGACATAGAAGGGAGTAGGTCTCAGGTGTTTTCCTTGTTCTCCATGGTTCCTCCCAAGCTGAAATGCATTATCGAGCACTCTTTCTTGCTTGTTAGGGGTTGATTTGAACTTGACCTACTCTGCATGGTAGCCTGCAATAGATCCCTCTACCCTAGAATGGCCAGTGACTCCCATAGTGAAATGTTCACACTTGTCTTTTTCATCTACTCAATAATATTGAATTTTTTGTCCTTTTTCTACCCCTTCCCAGACACATTTTTTTCTTACACATGGGCTATTACAACCGGTGCTTGACTGGGTTTGGGAGGTGGTCTAGATTGGTTTAGCATGTTGGGAGTTATAGTTGGAGCACCATGACCTTATGGAGTGATGGAAGATTGAGGGTCACCTGAATTCAGTGGTTAGCTCTCTGCAATATTTCTCTTTTTGTATTGTTTATTGGCAGCTACACTTTGATAAGGGAACTGATTCATCCCACAGAAGTCTTCTGCTTGCTAGTTGACAAGCATAGTCTTGTTTGGGGGGCCAACTTGTTGAGCTCCTTATTGCTGATCTTCCTCTTGGTCATATTTTTTGGCACCATACTGGTTTGCACCATCAAGGCCTGATTTAGAGTGCCATTAAAGCATGTTGATTGGTTATGTGGTTGTCTACATGGAAAAAACCAATCATATTCTTGTGTCATATTGTTATGTGCATGAACCAATGCCCTTGATGTTGAAGGTGTGTTAGGATCATATGGCCTAAAAGGTCTAGCAGCTTGGGGCTGTCCTTGGTTCTAGCTCTGGTTCACAGTCTGAGGTGGTGGCCTATTCTATGGATACTGGGGTCTGGCTTGATATTGAGCCTGGGGTTAGTAGGGCTTGAAACTTTGAGCTTGTTTCCTTTTGATGGTCACTAGCTCATTCCCAAAGTTCTAAAATCACTTCATTACCACTTCCTAAAACTCTATAGCGGCATTAGATGATGAAGTGGAAGCTTCGGCTAAGCTTTGACTCCTGGGGGTGGGTATAGGAGTTAGTGTAGGTGCTTGGCTAGTATCTGGGCTTCCTAACTCAGGGTACAGAGGCATGGATGGCCTGGGAGTGATTTTTCCAACTTGAATCAAATGATTCTTAGCCCCTATGGAGAGGCTATAGGCTGCAGGTAATGTAGTGCCCCTTATTGACTAGATCATCAGACAAATATCAAAATTTAAAGCCCTAAGAAATTATAAGAAGGCACCTTCATTAGTAGGCTTTACTGTTATTGGAATCCTATCCCAAGTCCACTAGAACTTGAGGTTGAAGTCTGACAGCTACTCATTCGAGACTCTCTTGATTGTTTTTAGTTGCTCCAACAAAGATAAGTTATCACCTTTTTCCCCAAACTAATCATGAAGATCCGTGCACATCCGGTTCCAGTTCTGGATAGAGCCTACTGTAAGACACCTGAACCATTGTGAATATTTCCCTTTGAATGAAGAGGTGAGTAGCTTGACTAAAATTTCCATCTCATGGATCTCGTGGATTGTACAGACATTTGCAATATCTTGGACATGGTCACCAGGAGAAGTTTGATTTTTCCCAGTGAAATGTGGGATGCTCTTTAATGCTACAATCCGAACTGGGTTTTTTACAATCAAGGTGAGTGGACTACTGCCAGTGAAGTGTACATATGGATTTTGTTGTGCCATTCTGATTGACCTAAGAACCCTTGCAGGCTGAAAGAAATGCCTTGTAGGTGTAGGTGTTAACAAGGTTCTGCTTGGTGGAGATGAAGACCTCTAAATTATTCTTCCTCTCGTTTCTCTACCTAGGGATAGACATGAGTATTCAAATATACCTTCTTTCCTTTCTCTAGACTGGGTTTTTCTCATGAATCTCCCAAGCTTGGGCTGCTAAAACTAGTAGATTTTTTTCTTTTGGAGTCGCCAAATGTACAATTTTAAAAATTCTTAAAAGCTAGAATTACAGCAAGTGTACATCAATCCCTATTGTAATAAGATGGAGACTTCTTAGTCCTATTGGGCATGCCAAAATTGTTAATGCAAAATCACAGTACCCCCAAATGAGTTCTAAAAATCTACTTTTCTAAGGCAGACTCATTTGGTGTGATTGCATAACATTGAACTTTCCCTAAGGTGTGGGACATTACAAAATGGAAAAGCTCTCCATATTAAAGGTCGGTTCCTTATTCCTTTATTCAGGTGCATGCGTGGGAGCTTGCAGAGGATTTATCTCTAAACCTGATCTAAAACTCGCCAAGGAGACAAGGATAAGAAAGGGGTACAAGAAATAAGTAATAACTAAACTACCAAGTGATACACCGAAGGAATGATGAACACTTATTTTTCTAATAGACACAAACCAACAAAATGCATATAATAAACAAGCACAGATAGCCAGATATGTAAAGGGATATAAGATGAAAGAAAAAGAGACAAGAGAGGATCTAAAATCAATCACAAATGTGTTTTATTTCTCTGTAGATTGATACATTCCATTACAAAGCAGCCATGAGGCAGAAACATATTATAATTTTAGTGGAAGGCCTGAACCCACAGATCCCTTTCCTAGAAGGAGGAGGGAGCCTGCAAAAAAAAGAATGTCCAACCCTTTACAATGAATGTTGCCCTTGTATTTAAAAATTTTAACCTGAAATAAGGAAAAGAGAGAGAAGTGGGAAAATCAGGTTGAAGTTCAATCACCGTTGTTAATGCCTCTGATGAAATATCTCCCCCAAATCCATCTTTACTGCATCAATCCTTGGTTCATTTCCTTCAAGGAAGAGGAAATAGTGGAAACAGATCAAATCCGATCTAGTTGTTGAGACATATGGATCCTGCATTGAAATCCTGAAGATGTTTCCTCCATTTTTCTTCACCTAACATCTTCAAAATTAAAGTTACAGACCTCCATGACATGGGTGAGGCCGAGATCTTTCCAACGACGTCAGATTTGTAATATTTCAAGCCTTGAGTCAAAATATATGCCCCTTAAAGTTTGTATTGGGCATGTATAGGAGGGCGGGAAAAATATCTCAAAAAATGGGTCCCCTTTCTTCCGATTCCCGCTTGGTTTTGACTCGGGCCCAAATGCTAACTTTTTCCTTGGGTGGAGTTCTGGGCCATTTTGTAACTTTTACTCCTTCTGAGATAACAAGGGGCAAAGAACCAAATTTTTCCCCGACGGTCCGCTTTTGATTGTGTTTCCTCTTATGTGGGATCATGGTTGATCCAATATTTGGCACGGGGGTGAAATATGGACAACAAATCCCATACCATCAAGGGCCGGAATTTAACTGTTACAGTCACACCACATACCATCAGGGACATGTTAGCCCTGAACTATGATCTGTTAGCCAGTTTTCTATGATGTATCCAAGCTCCAGAACATATGGGTCTAGTGTCAAATAAAGGTTGCGACCCTTATCAAGGAGCTGAGACAGTTAGACTCCAGTGCATCGGGGGTCCCTGGTTTCCTCATCCCCTTAAATTACCTCAAGCCTGACACTCAAGAAGTCTACTATATGTTGGATTTTATTTTTTGGTTGGACTCTGACAAAGACGTTGAGGACTAGTAGATGGCAGATATATTCTGAATGATGACCATCGGCACAAAGAAAATATATAAATTTTACTTCGCAAAAGTCATAGTAGGGTCAATTTGTAAACAACTCAAGCATTTCTCAATGACATCCACCTTCAGGTATTCATCTTTCCTTTTTCACCTCATTTTGTACCAAAATGCTCAGTATTTTGGTCAATTCATTCCCCTGACCCTATGGGATATGGAGGTGAATTCCAAAAATATTATCACGACATCTGCGTGGACCCATATATTGTCTTGTTCTTTGGATGCCTACGAGTTTTTCAGTGATTTTGTGGAGCCTTTTTTGCTAGAGCTTTATCCTGAGGGGATCACTAACAGAATGAATTACTCTACACATTCTATCTTCTTAGACCCATTGCACCCCATTGACTACTTCTTTGTCAGAGGTCATTCTATGATTCGGGTCCATAGATTTAGAGGTAAATCCTTCATGCTCCTGAGGATCCTCACACCTTAGATAGCCAGTCTCAAGGTCACCCAGAAGCTCGTCATGCTAGACCTCGAGGTTGGCTTGACCAGAAAGAAGAAAGCAATCTATGACCTTCCTTTTAGTACGGGAGGGATTACCATAATCAAGAGGCAGGCAGACCATTTTTTGTTTTGAAAGTTGGCCTCCTATGGCTTCGCCTTGATCCAGGACTCATGGAGGTATGATCTGGATGGAAAAATAGTTGAGACCCTATCTATAAATAAAATCAAAGTCCCCTCCAAGCATGAATCAATATCATTTTTCAATTCATGGTGAAGCCCCAAGGCTGAAGCACTTGAGATCTTTGTCAAACTCCAGGATATCCCCACTTCAGATTGGGAGTCATTTCATCCAATGAAAAAAATATTTGACCCTACTATAATGATTGGGAAGGGGCTGAAAGTAGCCTTAAAAGAAAGGACTAGAGTCCCAAGAAGATAGAGGGATTTTGGAAATACAGGTAGGAAATTCCTACTGACAAGCCATGGGAGGATAAGTGGAACATAGAGCATGACTTCGATGTAGACAGTGAGGATGTACTTGTCCTCACTTCTGAGCAACCTCTTAGGTCAACCGTGGGGTCCTCCGAGCTATAGCAATGGATACCTAGGGTACCTTCATTGGCTTCTCCTTTCCAAACTTCTCAAATTTCTCCATCCCCTGATCTCTTATAAACTATAACAGAGGGAGATTCTCTCTCTAGCCTGTCCCGCAAGAAGCTAAAATCAATCATGATTCCTAGAAGCCCACCACTTGAGGCTCCACTCTCTATAATTCTTCCACATCCACCAACCCATTCGGAAGGAATACTTTAATCTATCAGTACATCCCAACCCCTTCCTCCACCTAGCACCCCTCTACTTTTGAGGTATGCTATAGCCATTCTGAACTTCTTACCTCACATCATCATGCCCTCTTCTTCAGCTCTGGTATCTACAGTATCCCAATCACTGGTGACTGTTCCATATGGCTTGCCACTTGGTTTCCCATTTGTAGGAGGGAAGGTATCTTCTCCTTTTGAGTTTTGGAGTCAACCAGAGGCCACCAAGGCAGCTTGAGATCAAAGGAGATCAAAACAAATAAATAAGGAGATGGTGGCTCAATCAACCAAGTAGGTTCAATCCCTATATGATCATCAATAGGGCTCCTTAACCATCACTCACCTTGTCCCTCAGGTATCTAAGCCCATGGAATAAATGCGCCATGATGACTATTCCATTAATGATATCGCAGTGGACCTCACTAAATTTTGGCCTTAAGACAAAGTCGAGTTAGATGAATGAAACGGAGGTAGTAGTCACTACTGACTATTTGAAGCTCAATAATCAGTTGAAAATTGGGCGGGCTCGCCTTCAAAAGGTAGAAGCTACTGCATTGGGCCACATGGCTAAGCTTAAGGCCAAGGATAGAGAGATAGACCAACTCAAGAGGGAGTTAAGGGACACATCGACCAAGAAAGCCCTTGCGGCTTCTCAAGCTAAGGAAAAATCTCTAGCAGCTAAGCTCTCCACTGTCGAGGCTTTGATCAATTCACTTTCACAGGAAAAGGATGGCCTTTAAGCCATGTTAAAATCTTCTTATAAAATGGTCAAGGACTTGACCGACCAATTGGGTCAAGAATATCATAAAGTTGGAATTGTATCATTAGTAGAAGGTCTATATGCCTCATGTTGTGACAAGATTGCCACCACTATAGAAAATCTAGCCCCGAGGGTCAGATTTATGTCCAATGCATAGGAATTGTGCTCAAGGGTCGAAATTGTAGTCTCTACCATCAACAATGCCTTATCCGCCAAGGTCCTTGAGTTAAAAATCTTAATTCAGAAACTCCACGACGCCTCATATCTCACTCTTTAGAATACATGAATCATCCATAGATGGTTGACGGGTGGCAAAGATAAATGAGATTCTGATTTGTGACAAAGATTCGGTCAAATGTTAGAATCTCTTAGCACAGCTTCACCAGGGCATGAGGGAAAGAAAACAGAATATCAATTAATTAGTATATCTTGGTTTCCCCTCTCCCCTTCCCAAACAAGTCTACAATCTTATCCAAATACCAAATTCAGCAGCTTTTGATCGCTAAGCACCAAGACAAGATGATCTTCCAGTATTTAAAGGAAGACTCCAGTGTCACTAAGGTCGAAGCCATCATTAATCATATCATACAGCTAGAGTTCCACTTACATGTGGTCATGCAGAGCCTTCAAGGTTTCTCCCATAGGGAGATAATCAAATTAGACCGAGATTTTCAAACCTTGTAATGAAGAACCTACCCAATGGAATAAGAATGGCTCAGGTATCAGGATTCTTTGTGAATGCTATAGAAGACCTGTAGTTAGCCACAATTTTTGAAATTTTGGGAAGGCATGAGATATCGGAGTCTTCCATGGCAGGCATGAAGTCCCTTGGTGAGTTTCCAAACTGATTATATTATTTTTTTTATGACTCTTTTGTTAAGTATTTTGTCCCCAGACTTTATATGCCCTTGGTTGATCAAAAGCTAGTAACAACTAAGTATGAAATGCTCGCAGCGGTCTCCACATGACTCATAGGTGGATACCCAACTTCAAACATTCAATCAAGTTCTCAAACTCACGCAGCCACTCCACGTGTCTGTCTAATGCATGTTTTATATAGCCCAAAAGGAAGGAGGACCCTAAGCGAGCGTGAGTCCTCCACGTGGCCCAAATGAGGAGTCTAATCAGATAGGGACTCAGTGGCAATACCAAGGAGAGAGTAGGTGCATGGATTTCTCTAAAGGGATGAAATATTTATTCCAAAACCATGAAATTCAAAAATATGAATTAATAGGGAAGACAGTGGCGGTGTTGCATTTAAAATACTGGGGGCGGGAGCCAAAAGGATAAGTGCAAGGCCTTATCATAATTGAAGGAAAAGGGTGGTAGCTAAAAGTGACAGATGAAAAAATGTTTCCTATAAAAAAGGAGGAGAGATACAAGATAAAAAAAGGAGGAAAAGAAAGGAATTCTGAGCTAAAGAAGAGAGAGGAGATAAGTGGAGAGTTCTATATTTTTTATCTAGCCTTAGCAAGCCTCTGTCATAGAAGAGAAGTGTAATCTATGCTTTCATGGGCCTTATGTACCCTTTCTCTATATGAATAAAGAGTTCTTATTCTATGCAAATTGGATTTTCATATGTTCTGAACTTTCGTATATTTTATGAAAGGTAGTTCTAAATGAGTCAGGAAATTCATCATGCTTGATGCCCTTAGAATTTTTTTGTTTCGTTTATTTACTTTTTTTCACTTCCTTAGTTTTTGTGTTATCAAAGTAGTAGATCATGTTGTTTATCCCTTCAAATATTCTTGATAAATATCTCAGATATTTTTCGTTTCATTTTTAGAATTTGGTGCATCGCCTATTTATTTCAGTCATTTACATGCTTTTTCTAAACCTACTCCTAAAACTAGAGAAGAGTCAGCTTCTTTAAAAACTAGAGGTCACCTTAGAGCATGCATGTCTCACCAATATAAGGTTTCCTACGACTATGATGGTTCATCTATAAATAAAATTCTCAACAATCAATTCCCTGACTGATTCCAGTTCCTCCCAGGTGACCGATGTCGATTACTATGTAAACTAGCTATTTGTGAAGCAATTTAGCTCAACAAATCAACACCTCTGACATGCCAACCATGGCATGCTTCAATCATCCTGACCCCTGACACACTACGTCATCTTCTTGTGCACCTCAGGTGTAGATCTCGCAAAGCACCAACATCCCCTGGGCCGTCATGTAATGTGTCGATGCAATATCGACTCCACACCCAACACACTCACCACGCATTCACCTCACCAAATCATCCGACGAGTCGACTCCCGCCAAGTACCCCACCTTTACATTACCGCCTAAGCTCAACCATAGCTTGCCAAGTTGGCTCAGTGAGCCAACCTATTTCCTGCTCCTAACAAGAACCCTACCTTGATGTCGAGCCACTCCACAAGCTCGCCCCGACAAGTTGCGGCCACCCCTACAATGTGAATTGATCCCTCAGCTCGTCGATGAACTTAGAAATCTCTCAAGCTCTTCCTCACCATTCTATGAGCCCCAATATGCTCTATGCATTACCTTATCTTGTCGAGCTTCTCGGCGAGCTATTTTCAGCTCTGAGCCCCCATTTGGACCATTTTGCAATTTTTAACCCTAGCCTTGATTTTTTGGCATTTTTTTGGATTTTTCGAATCAGAGGGCTAAGAGGAGGTAGTGAGATGCCTTAAAATAAATTCTTCTTTTTTTCCAATTTTTATGCTCATTTTTGGTCGAATCTTGGCCCTAAGAGCCTGTTTTCACTCTTTGGTAGAGTTTTGAGCCTTAATAGCCTAGAAGGAGAAAAAAAAAAAGCCTAATTGAGCCCAAATTTTCCTGACATGCTATCGATGCTCCCTAAACACACAATTATACTTGAAATACGTAGATTCTCTTCGTGAAGATCCTACAACTTTCTGGTGCCAACTCATTCCCTGTTGTCTATTTTTTCCTAGGGGAAAAAATGGATAACAGTTACATAAAACATTTTCACATAAAATCAATTTGTCGATAGCTCAAAAATTGAAATATTCCTCTTCAGAGGACTCCTTTTCAACCAATCTTTTAAATTCTTTAAACAAAACATCCACAGGAAAAATATTTAAACTATCATCTAAAACCTTATTAGGGACTTTGGTCAATTATTCTTCAATATCATTAGCGGCATTAATTACTTCTTCCCTGGATCATTGTAGTTTACCACAAGCTTTATGGAGAACCTTAACCCAAAATTTGATAGCCTTGCAAAATTCAAAAGGCCTATCAGCATCCACCACAATTCCTTCTTTAATCAAAATGTCTAAATTAACCTTTTTTATCTCACTAAGAGCTTCCAATGTTAATTCCCAGTTTCTATTTTCTTTTATAGTTCGTCGTCCAATTTATCGACATCCAATTTGGCCTTCTCAATGTCATTATAGGCATCTACAGTGTCCTTGATTATCCTTTTCCCTTGGAAAATGAGATGTTGAATATAAGCATCTACGGATCTACCTTGTTGACCAACCTTCTCCATTTTGGGCACGAAAGAGAAATCAAAACTCATGATAGCATGAGAAAGGACCTGAATTTGTGTGGGTTGTGAGAGCTTGAGCAATACGGTGGTCAATTATTTGACTTTTTCCTTTAACTATTCCTTCAAGGGCTTGGTTTCTCTGAGATTCTTAAAAATATTATCCATGGCAACCTGTGCATCTTGTTGAGTACCCTCAGAAACAACCTTCCCAAGTGTTACCTTTGTGAACTGATAATCTAATATTTTTATGTCCTCCTTAGTTTTATTAGTGGTAGGTACAGTGATATTTTCAAACCTTTGACTATATGAATCAACCATGATATGAGAAATGGTCTTAGGTTTTTTGGAAGATCTTGAAGGTGTGAGCTTCAGAGAACTAAAATTAAAGGCTTCTAGGGGAACAATTGTCTTTCTTTTCTTCAGAGTTTTATTAACCAACTAAGAGGGAACCGAGGATGAAGGCACCTCTAAAGGGGGAGTAGTGAACATCATAGTAAAACTTGGGGGTGTGAACAAATTAGTTACCAAGGATGAACTAGTGGAAAGGATGGTCGTGACAATGGTGAAAGGAGCAAGAGGTGGGAGAGGAAGGGAAGCTTGAGATTCAATAAGAGATGAAAGATGAATGACTTGGGGAGATCCCAAATCCAAACCTATCCCTCCTGTAAGGGGGAAAAATGATGAGAAAACATTTTCTATGAGAGATACAAATGGGGATGAAGGCAATGGAGGTGAAGAAGGAGGAGAAAGAGTGAAGGATGAGGGGACTGATGAGATCTGCAAGGTAGAATGTGGAGGAGAAGGAGAAAGGTGAGGAGAGGATGAAATGGAAAATGTTACATGAGGTTTTTGGGTAACATAGGGAATCATGTGAGTGGTGGGATAAAAAGAGGAAATGAATTGGGTAACTATGTTACTGACTTGTACTTTTTGTGCATGTGAAGGAGAAGGGGAATGGACCACCACAAAATTTGAAGTGGGGATGAAAAATGAAGGAGAATGGGATTGAAATCCACTACTATAAAACTTGAATTTCAATTTTTTTGTAGGACTTCCACATTTATCCTTTTCTACACGAGAGGGAATCACCTCTGATGTGGATGTGACAGACATCTTTGGAAACTTGGGATCCTTGGGTCAAATTCCCCGTGATTATAACCATGCATTGATCTGTATGAGGATCTTAGCAGCTCTATCCTTAATGGATGTGGATTCCTTAATAGATCAATCAACTAGAGGGAACTCCACACTATCACCATCCATTTTATCGTACATGGCTTCCACGATATTCCCATCATCGACTCCATCCTCGGGAATATCGTTGAGATCCAAATTTATTATTTCATCCATAGTTAACATGATGTTATCTTTCTACCTGATTGTCACTTCATTTCTACAATCAATCTAGATATCTTTGAGGTCTTGAACGTGAATTTTCATTGCTCCATGAGCCTTCAGAACACCTCAATAATCAAATCTTGGTCTTGGTGGCATGGTCTTCTTAATATTTCTTTGCATGTCATTGATCACATTCTTGGATTTAATAATAGAGGAGAAAATGTATCTTCCAATAGAGATTGGGAAGGGAACTCCAACCTTATGCTTATTTTGTTAGAACTTGTGGAAATATAAAATTTTCCTACCCAGCTCCATGAGAATCAATTTATCGCTTGGGTACCTTGGAAGATGAAGTAGTGATCCCAAGAACATTGTAAATCATAGATCAGTGAACTTCCAATATTGTAAAAAGATGCACCCCCATTTGTACATTGTGTTCCATGTGGCATCAAATATCCTTTGTTTAGAAATATGAGGCTCCAATCTGCAGATGATGTCGTAAAAGAAAGAATCATTATCCCTCCTAAAATGTGTTTGGATTCCCTTGAGGGAAAATTGAGGGTAGTATTTTTAAATATTATCCAAGGGCCTAGAACCCATTGGCTTCAATCCATCATAAAATCTCATTGCAACTGTGGCATAAGTGACATATGGCATCATGTAAAATTTACCCTTGGTCAAAACCTCTTTCATCTGGGTGTCAATAGTGTCACTGATAAATGTACCCCAATAAAATAATTGGCCATTATTTCGTGTGATGGTGAGAAATTGACACATCCATCCTTAGAATTCATTAGCATCATGGAGCCCAAAAACTCTATTAAGTAGTGTGATGATAACGTTAATTTCTAAGATGAAGTCACTCCTGGGAACAATCTTTAGGAATCTAGATATCAAAGGCTTGGGTTTCAATAAGTACTTCTTATTGACATGTTTGACACATTCATTCATGTTATTATCCTAGGCTTGCTGAGTTGGCTGAGGATCTATCTTGACATATGTAGTGAAGTTTAGAAGCTTGAGAATATCATCAAATTAGTCAGCATCCAATCCGATAACCACCTCACTGGCTTGATTTCAAATGGACCTTGTATCCAATTCATAATGGTTGGTACACGTGATAATTAATTATGGGCATTGAGTAGAGATAGGCAAGGTAGCAGAGAAAGGTATCCCACTATGGAAAATACTCTACATCCATGAAGTTTGTGAAGAATTCCCTACTGTGTTCTAAAATTCTTCCATGTCAATGTTCCCCAACTCCTTGTCTCTAATATCAATATTAGAGTCAATATTATACTTCATATCCTTTAAATATTCCTTTTTTCCCTTTCTTTTTCTAGAATTAGACATGGGGAATTTGAAGAAAATGACTGTAAGAACCTCCTGAAATATCTTGGAAGAAATTTGGGTTTTCTCTCCCAAAAAACACCTTGGAAAGCCCGACAAACTAGTCAAGAAAATCACCTTACAGAGAAACCTAAAAAAACCAATAAACAGGTCAGGGTTTGCCTCGTGTTTGAAAACTCCTGATATCCAACACACTGTTGGGATTTCAAACCTGTTTAGCACCTTTAGTTCCCCGATATAATATCAAACTTTCAATCCTATGCAACACCCTTGAAATTTTAAAACATTTTCGAGGTTGATGGCTTGTCTGGTACAAGGAGAATCCCCACATGCATGTAGAGAACTAACCTTGCTTGGTAATGGCTAAATCCTGAAACACTCTCAGGAATCTGATCTTGTTCGGAAATGGTGAAATCCTAAAACATAGTTCAGGAAAATAACTTACTTCAGCATGGGAAAAACCCGAAATGCTTCAACTTGTTCTATTAGATTTTTATGAAGCCTTTCACCATACAAAATGAGTAAAATACCCAAACGTTTTGAACACTTGCTAAGGTAAAACAAGGTTTTATAATAAGAGACAAAAAGGAGTGAAAATACTTTGGAAAACTTGAAAACATCTCCTCAATCTGAAGGAAAGCAAGATAAAAACCCTAACCATGCAAATTCAATCAAATTGGAAGGAGAAACACTTACCCAAAAATGAACCAAAAGTTTAAATCAACAAAAATCAATCCAAATTGCCAAGAAGACGCCAATCAGGTTTTTGAAATTCAAAAGTAGGAGGGAAATCCAAATGGTAAGAAAAGGACAAGGTACAAATGACGTGGAAAAACCTCAATATTTATAAACGAGCCTATATCAATTACACGTAAGCCGACATGTGTGGGTCACCAACTCCAACCTAGAATTTATGGCATTTTCCTTGGGGGTAGATGTTGGTCTGCATGTGACACCTCATACAATCGTGTAATCGGGTTCCAAAAACTTGATACAAAGGAGTCTTAGTAAAGCGTCAAAGTTTGGGTTTAGGGAACAGGAAACAGCTTGCATGAAAATTGTCCACATTTCTCTTATGCAAGAAAACCCAAAATTCTGATTTGCAATAGTGTGTTGGGTTTAGGGTTTGAAAAAAACATGACACATTGCATGTGTTTTCAGGGTAAGATGTTCCGATGTAATCAGAACCCGAAACCTGAAATCCCGCAGTGTGTTGGGTTTTCGGGGGTGGAAAACATTCAACATAAAATATGTAGAATGTCAATGAAACCCCAAAATCCAATTTAAAGAGAAAACAAGGCATTTTTAAAGCAATACTTGGATGTAAAATGGGTCTTTTAACAATCTCATCATAAAAAATTTGATTGGTTATCCTCATTTTATCGATAAATTCAAAAATGGGATAACACTCTTGTAATATTTTTTGTCATATAATATATAGATACTTCATCCATTGGTGCGGACTTTCATTCATGTCTATTAATAGAGATAAGTATCATGAACAAATTATTGAATTAATTAAATTTTGTTATAAAGAGTCTTTTATAATTCTTGTTTTGCAAACAACTACACTGCGAACCCTAGCCCAAGCCTCTTGTTTTTCTTTATAAGAAAATAGATTTAGTGTGTGTGGAATCATTGTGGAAGAGATACTCTTTGTAATAATCCATCTCTGTTTTTGTGTATATTGGATTCCATTTTCGTTTATACTGGATTCCATTATTACTATTATTGGATTTTATTAGTAGCAATATTGGATTCTGATATTGTCATTATTGGACTTATTCAAGTTCCAATTTCGCTATTATTGGATTCCAATTTGGCCACTATTGGAATCCAATTTCTAAATTTCAATTTTTGGATTTCAATTTCATTATTTTAGAATTATTATTTTGTTATTTTTATATTCCCCCACATAAGCGTAGAGGGCACTAACTTACATAAGCCTTGCGGTTGCTAACAAACTTAAGGCTAGTGTCCGCTAACTTACATAAGAATAGCTTCCGCTAGGTTAAATAATCCTACCAGCTACAAAGTTACACCAGCCTAGAGGTAACAAGTTACATAATCCTACCGACTGCTAAGATACATAAGGCTAGTGGCCACTAAGTTACATAAGACTAGCTACCACAAAGTTACATCAGCCTAACAGCCGTAAGATATATAAGCGTAGCGGATGCTATGTTACATAATCCTAGAGGTCGCTAAGTTACATAAGCCTAATGTCTGCAAATTTATATAATCATAGCAGTCACTAAGTTACATAAGCCTCATGGCCACTAAAACACATAAGCCAAGCAGTCATTAAGTTACATAAGCCTCATTACCGCTAAGATACAAAATCCTAGTGGTAGTGGGCACTAGGATACATCTTTTTAACATTTATTTGATCAATTTGTAAAATGGAAATCATTATAACAGAATTTAGCTATCACTAGGAAATTCAAGATAGAAGAAAATACAGATAATGTGAACTAATTTTATACTTTTCCATTTTGTAAATCATACAAAACAATAAAGAGTTAAGAATTACATTAAACATGTTGTTTTGAAACATGGATTTGACAACTTATTTCCATAGACAATCAATTCCATTGGGATAATTACATTCAAAATTACATAAGGATTTATCCCTCTCAAGGGTATCTACTCCAACTGATTTTAACTGCAATGCATTAATTATTGTTCTTGAATTTGTACAAGGTATGCCTTGATATCATAATGTCCCCGATTCATGATTTTAATTTGATATCCGTTCCATATTTTTCTTGGTCTCCATACCTAGATGAGGTTTTTTATATCAATATCTAATGTGTCTATATCAATATTTGAAATTGTCTTTTCAAATATTCCAATGGATCTTTAAGGAGCCTCATTCAATATGAAGACTAGAAATGTTTATCTTTGTTTATTCGTGAGACACTTCAACTCCAGAAAAGAACACTCAAATTGAATACCTCAAATACAAATAATTACAGGCATATTAGTTCTTACTTCCAAATAACTGATTTTAGGAATCTGAAGAGATCTCATACGCAGAAAAGTTGGTCCAGATCTATCAGACAATGTACATTCTATTGGTTCTCAGTTCTTCAACCTATTTTTTTTAATTTGTTGTTTCTTTTATTTCTATTTTCTTGGAGATGCTTTTGGCACTCCCTTTATGTATTAGTCATTGTACTGCCTTTTCTATCCCATAGACCATTCTTGGCCTTTTATGGACGTTAATATCTAAATTAAATTAAATTAAATTTATTTTTCTTTCAGCATTCCAGGCACCTTTCTTTTTCTATATTTTCATTTCTTGTGGGTTCCCACCAATGTACACTTATATTTTGAGCCTTTGTGTGAACATCTTGTATTATAATTCATTCTACCTTTCACATCCATATAGTTACATTATCATTTTTTAGTATTACTAGTATCATATGCCCATCATTCACATCCACTATTGGGTTGAATTCATCTTGAGATCTATCACAAATAGGCCCAACATATATATCACAAATAGACCCAACTTCAATTTATCTATAGATTGCTCAGAAGTTTGACCTATTTCATAACCGCTAGCATTTGCATTAAATGCATTAAGTATCCTCATCTTCATCAAAGGTATCCTCTGAGCCACTACCCATGATGTTTTGTATTCCATTAACCCCCACATGCAAAAATTTTGGAATCACATGCTCAATTAGTTGCTTCCTTTTCCATTAGATAAAGTATCCCTTGTTTTCACTTTCTTCCATTGTTTCACAACCATCAGTTGTGTATGGTATTCTCACTCTACCATTGAATACAATACTTATTGTGACGGTGAAGAAGCTAGACCCCATTTCTCTCTAATTGAGTGTAGTTCTTGATGGATAAAGTAGTCCCTCCACAACTATCACATCTTTGGAGAATAAATCCACATATGTTCCTTCTTCGAATACAGAGTTCATTTTCAACTGTATCCACACATAAAAAAAGAAAATTAGCAACGTGGAAACTTACATCTTAAACATATGGAGAGTTTGTAAATGAGAAATATCAATAACAATTCCAAGGTTAAAACAAATGCTTGAAATCACAATGTCAAAATTTAAAATAAAAAAACGTCTTATATAAACATCTCTAAAACCTCCTTCCAAGGGTTAAATTTTTTGGCCAAATGTTTGTCCAACAATTTTTTGGGTAACAGTAATATTTCAGTACTACCTTTCAAAACTACAAATTTATGATTTTTATACTGATTATTTTATATTTATTTTATTATTTTTAATATATATTTATATATTTTATTATAATTTACATAAAAAAATCTATATAAAAATGACAGTCACATTTTAAATGTACATGTCACCTATGATAGTTATTTTAAATATTCGTAAGTATTTTACAGCTAAAATCACGAAAAACATCTAAACGAATGTCAAATTTAACCGTTGCAGGATCCTTCAATCTAAATCTTGAACATTTGTAGAATTTAGCTATCTCATTCAAGACATTACGTAAGTGATTTTTGTCATTTATGCCAAATATCAATTTTATTATCATCATACATATACAACTATTCATGCATATCACCTTTTTCAAATAAAAAAAAGTTGACCTTGAAAATCCTATACAAATTATACTCTAAGATAGATGTCATCTATTTTAAAACTTATCATCCTTGACAATAACACTTATAAACTTCTACCTTAGTCTCCATATAAGAATTTATGTTATTAGATGACTATTTTCATATTGAATAAAGTTACTAATGATTCCTCAAAAAACCATTTCTATTCTGATCATAAATTATCCTACTTCATTATATATTGCGTACATAAATAGCACTCCTTTTTTCCATATAAACCATTGTATTTGACTTTTAGATCCCAAAAATGTGTGTATCATTTTATCCATAAATCACATAGTCTATGGATTTCAAAAAATTTCTAGCCTAGCGGTTGTTTGGACTTACAATTTTCTCGTACACGCACTCATGCAGATATTCACTAGAATGGCATGTCAAATTGGAAGTGACCACACTTCAAAGTATGAGTTATTGCACTTATAAGTGTGAGTCTCGACTCACACTTCTAAGTACAATCACTAGCAATTTAAAGTGTGATCATTCACATTTCGTAGAGTGTTCAGTTTTAGTTAAAGAGCGGGGATTGAACCTATATAAGGGATTTTTTTAACTAGAGCCTAGTAGAAATGGATTGTGTCATGTGGCCACATAAAATAAACTTCAAGATTCTTCCTTTATAATATATATATCTAAATACATCTAATATCACTAACATTCCAACCTTTAACCTCTACCTCACTATGCCTTATGTGTATTTGGTTATTACTTCATGTCAGACTAAAACCACAACTTTTATATGAAATAAATCTCTTGTACATTTTGATGTATTAATTAATGATTCCACATAAAAATAATTTTATTCCTATCATAAATTTTCCTCCTAGATTATATATTGTGTACCTAAAGACTGCTCCTTGTTAGTGCTCATTTTGAGCCCCTAAACTAAGTTAGTAATTCTAATAGAATTTCAATTAAATCCAACTATGTTGTGTGCTCTAATTTTCTCCTTGTTCTTAAAATTTTAGTCTAAACAAAAGAGAACTATCAATTTGAGAAAAATCTTTGTGCCTTGGTGAAATAAATGAAAGGATTTAGTAGAAATGTCAGGGCACTGGTCTAATGGAATGGTTTATCAAATATAAAATCTTTGGACCTAAAGATGATCAGGCTATGTGTACATATTTCACAAATAACCTGCAAATCAACATAAAATGATTTAAACTGCTTCTATAAATTGAAGCTATGAAGGCCCAAAATAATGCATCCCAATCGTAAAGTATAAAGTTGCAAAAAACTTGGTAAAAATGGACTTGGCCATTTTAAAAGACAAAAGACATTCATACGGCCATCAAAATCTACCTTCTAAAAAAATTGGTTATTGGCATTTGAAAATTTGTGAGAGGCTAAGTTTAAAAGCATTGGTAAATTATGTTTGAAAATCCTAACAGATGTTCATTTGGTCATTAAATTAAACATCTGTAAGACATGGACTACATGGCAATAGATCAATAGTCCAAGCAGAGGACACATGGAAGCATTCTGGCATTTTCCATAGCCTAAACATTTTACACACCTCAAGTCTGTGAAATAAATCATGTTTCATAAAGGCTTCTGGTTTGGGTGGTTTGAAAAATCAAAATGGATACATGGCAACATTTTTATAAATCCAAAAAGTTTCTAAGTCTACTCAAGTTTTAAGTTGTGACACGAAGGCACAACCAATGAAAGGTGAATGTGTGCCATACGTGGAGCTTTCCTATTGGTTCGCATTTCACGGTTGTTAGTAGAAGATTAAATAAAGAACTGGCATTCAAGAAGTGTGGAGCTTTTCTATTGGTTCGCGGTTCACATTTTTTAGTTGAGATTAAATTTAACATAAATGCAAGGGCATGGAATGATCTTATTTGTTATAGTTTCACACTTTTTCAGAAGGACTGAATTGTGAAGGGTGTGGAATGATCTTATTGGCTAGAGCTTTGCACTTTGTCCGAAGGATTGAATTGCAAAGGGTATGGAATGATCTTGTGGGCTAGAGCTTCACATTTTTTTTGGATTGAGGGTAAATTGAGGTTGTTTGAAAGGACCCACATCCTTGTACACATGAGGATTTTTGAGAGGATCCACAACCTGGTTACAATGAAGGGGACCACTATAAGGAACCCAATTGAATAAATCATGAAACTGAAGTGAAGATGCAACGACCGTCGAGAACAACCGTAGTGAGTGGGACAACTATTAGAACATCCACCAGCATCGGCAGCGAGAGGATTAGCCACTAGGATCAGTAGCAAGCAGAGCATCCACGAGTGACAACAACGAGAGGAGCAACCACGACCGCAGTGAGAGGAGCAGCAACAGTGAGTGGAGCAGCCACCAACGTCAGCATCGAGAAGAGAAGGAGCCACCAGCGTCGACAATGAGAGGAGCATCCACCAGTATCAGTAGTGAGGAGTAATCACTAGTGTTAGCATGATAAGAGATTCCACCTCTAGCAACGAAACCACCTCCAAGGAGGATTGTGCCTCAGGGGGATTTGACACCGGGTGGGCAAGCACACAACCATGTGACTTGACCACACCACTCCCACCCCATCGGCTAGAGCTTCACATTTTAATAGAAGGATTTAATTGTGAATTTTGGTGGAAATTTTTTATTAGTTTATGCTTCACATTATGAAAAGGCCGATAATACAAGGGTTTGTGGAGCCATTAAATTGGTTTTTGCTTCACAGGTGTCAGTCAAGATTGTCAAATATTCTAAAAATTTGAAAAGTGTGGAGCTTTCACATTGGTTCAAGCTTCACGGGTGTTAGTCAAGGATATAAAAAATATCTAAATTGCAAAGAATCATGGAGCTTTCCCATTGGTTCAAGCTTTGCAGGGGTTAATTGAAGTTATCAAACATACTGACAATGTAATGAACGTGGAGCTCCCTCATTGGCTCACATTTTGCTGATGTCATTCAAGGTCATCTAAAACTCTGAATTGTGAAGCAAACGTGGATCTTTTTCATTGGATTTCATGTTAAGATAGCTAATGTAAGTAAAATAAATTTTTAACACTACGAAAATACTTGGAGATTTTTAATTGGCCCGTATTTTGTAATAGCCAGTACAGTTAAAGGAACAGTTTAAAGATGGTGAATAAACGTGGCATTTTCTTATTGGATCGTATTTCAAAAATAACTTACCAAAATCCAAATCCACATAATACACATGACAAAGGAAATGCAATATACACGTGAGAAAAGGAAATTCCTAAGCTAATCAAAGGCTAAAACACATCACCTCTAGTCCATCCCAACACACAAAACATCAAATGGCCATAACTTTCGATCTAGAGCTCCAAATCAAGCAAAATTGGTCTCATTGGAAAGGTATTTTCAAGATATTAAAGTTCACATCATCATATTTTAAAAATAGATGGAATATGTGATAACAAAACTCTAGATTTGATGATAAAATTTAGCAACAATAATTTGAGATTAGCACATGAAAATAGGAAAAATCCAGAGACAAATAAAATAAAGAAAATAATTGAGAAATTTCTATTGAATAGGAAGGGAATTTTATACAATTGCTTGCTCCTATAATGATGGAGACAATTCTTATATTTTTATCCCCAAATCTCTCCTCTATTCCCTAGTCTTACTCCCAATCCCAAAATATTCTCACACATTTTATATATATATATATATATATATATATGAGTTATGCATGAAAAATAATTGTGCACACTAACATATTATTTAAATATTAAATAAAAATAATATCCAAAACATGTTTTCACACTATGAACACTAATTTCATAACAATATGGAGGGAGAAATGAGAATATAAAAATGCACAGACACATCTAGCATTATCAACTAATTGTTTTTGCATATGCGGCAATAAAGGCATGGAATCAATCTGAGAATGATAACAGAAAATTAGATCCTTTCAGTTAAATCATCTAACTGAAAGGATCTAATTTTCTGTTATCATTCTCAGATTGATTCCATGCCTTTATTGCCGCATATGCAAAAACAATTAGTTGATAATGCTAGATGTGTCTGTGCATTTTTATATTCTCATTTCTCCCTCCATATTGTTATGAAATTAGTGTTCATAGTGTGAAAACATGTTTTGGATATTATTTTTATTTAATATTTAAATAATATGTTAGTGTGCACAATTATTTTTCATGCATAACTCATATATATATATATATATATATATATATATATATATATATATATATATATATATATATATGAGTTATGCATGAAAAATAATTGTGCACACTATACATATTATTTAAATATTAAATAAAAATAATATCCAAAACATGTTTTCACACTATGAACACTAATTTCATAACAATATGGAGGGAGAAGAATGAGAATAATAAAAATGCACAGACACATCTAGCATTATCAACTAATTGTTTTTGCATATGCGGCAATTAAAGGCATGGAATCAATCTGAGAATGATAACAGAAAATTAGATCCTTTCAGTTAGATGATTTACATTCCCACTCTAGTTAAAATATTTTCTTCATAAACAATATGAAGATTTACTTGTTGTTTTCGGGGGGAAATCGGGCTAAAATAAGACATAAAATTTGTATAAATATGGGGGTTTTTCCTCATAATTAGGAGAGTGAATGTTTGTATTCAAATCAAAGGGGATTATTCTTTCAAATTTTGATAAGGGTTATAGATATAATTGTGAATACTGTATGTTTTCGTCATGAAATGAATGTTGATCTCAGTTTCCCAAACTTCAATGTCAAGGTGGTTATAAGTTTACAACCATTGATAAGATTTGATAGCATTCATTTGATGTTCCCTTGTTAAGAAATTCAATAATTGAATAAAGTATGTTTGCTTTTGAGTTTAAATTTTTTCTTCTAGGTTCTGTATGTCAAATTACTTCTTGATTAGTGATATTTTCTACTACAATCTTATGTTTATTATTTCTCTTTGTCATAGACTAGATTTGGCCTTGGTATTTTTGCTTTGGTCATTAAGTTTGATATTGTGGTGTGAGCTTTCCCTCTACAATATTGGAATGGATTGTAAAATCCTTGTCACAAAAATTTTTGTACTGATAGATTTTTATAATCCTTTCAGTGTATCTCGTGCGTATGAGAGATGAAGCAGTAAACAATTTATTAGAATTCTTACACAAGCTCTTATGTTAGGTATTTTAGAGATTGTATTGAATATTTTGCATCTATTGAGCTTCAATGAATGCAAATAGTTCTTATTAGAGATTGTCACTACTTGATCTAGTTTTATGCATTTTCCATAATTGCGTGATACTTTAAGTGTAAAATGTTATGTCACAATGAACTTATCTACCCTATAATTCCCCCTCCATGAAGTTATAAATTTACGTAATTGACCCCGTCCCCCCACTATTAAACATCCTTTTGTTCTATTTCATTTCCTTGTTTCTCTAAACATCACTAAAGGTGTATTTTTTAGCCTTAATTTCATTACTAAGAGAATACAACAGCAAGTTGAACTTAATTATCTTTAGTAACATGTGTCTAGGTGTGATAAGCATATGAAATACTTTGTGTAACAACTCGTGAGAGTGAAGTGTTTTATTCGTGGCCAATGTTTATTCCTAGATCAGTCCACAATTTGAAAAGAATCTCGAGGGAACAAAATATCCCATCTCCCCCTCTCCTATTCAGGTTACACCTCAGGTCCTCTCACCTTGGTTCAAAGTAGGACCAAAAGTAATAGGAAAAGGCCATCTCCTTTGTACATGCCCCTCAATCATCCCAAGGCTTGATCCCAAGGAAGTGTTAGACCCCCTCCCCAGCTACAAATGACACAACAATCCAATCTATCACCATTCTAAGTCCTCTCTCCCCTTCCTTTTAGGAGAAATTGTTTTCAATCCCAACAGGGGGTACAAATTTGAGGACCAACATACTTTTGGCTTCGTTTCCAGGGACTAAGTCAAAATCTATAAGCTTCTAACAACATTAATGGGTGTTAAGTCCAAATTGAGGTTTAGAATACTTTCCCTTTATAAAGCTTTGCCAGAATAATATAGTCCATTCTCACAGTATTGTCTCAATTTATCCTCTATATAAGCAGGGTTTTCCATTAAATTTGACTCCACTGGGAAATTCGTGGTGGTATAATTCATAAAGATTCTATAAATATTTGTTTTTTATTTTTAAATCTATCATTTCAAGAATTATTTTAGTTAATCTACACTTCTAAGGTGCAAGACCTTAATGGAGGCTTTGTATTTTAAAAGAAAATATGGCATATACTAGTGCTAATTATCTACTCATTTTTATTAACTCTTCAATTTTACAAAGCAATAAGTAAGGAGATCCTTCTTCAAGTCTGCTACCTACCAGAAAAATTGCTTCCAAAACTACAAAATACAAATCCAAGAATGAAGCAGATCTGAAAACTAGTGGGTGGTCTAAGATCAAAAGAAATGATTGTTCTAAGTGTTGAATTTGATCAGCCTTTGGTGGAAGACTATTCTATCACATCTAATAGATCTAAATTAGAGATCCCTCAAGTTGATTTTACATAATTTATTTCAAGAAGGTCCAGCATCTACAAAATAACAAATGTATTCTTCATCTTCCTCCATTTTTGACTCTTGAGAATAGGGTATTTTGTGAAACTAAGTCCTTGAAGGATATAAATATTTTGTGGATAATACTCCTTTGCCTCAAAGATCCCCAGTTCCCCACCATTTCAAATCATGAAGCACCTCCACCTAATAATATGGCACAACCTCCACAATAAGCCTCCTTTTATGGTTAATACCTACATACCAATAAGATTCCATGCGATGGTGGGATTTCCAAATGAATTACCCCATGAAATCAGAAATAGATTGTCTAAAATTCAAGGGAATAATGCCATAAGTGGATATTAGCATCTTAGATTTTTCCTATAATATTATGGATGACTATGAAATAGAGCATGGAAGATGTTTATGTAAAGTTATTCATGCATACTTTACAGGAAGATGTTACAGAATGGTATAAATTTCTTCATGATAATTCAATTGACTCCTAGGCAGAAATGAAAAATGCTTTCAAATTGCTAATATGGTGATAATATTGATCCTGTATTTCTCTTAATTTGAGTTTGAAAATATCAAGAAAATCCAAATGAATGTGTACAAGACTTTAACACTAGGTTTAATAAAACTTTGACTATATTTCCTATTAATCTAATGCCTAGTGATGATTCTTGCTTGATCAAGTACACATATGCTTTTGATTAAAAAAAAACAAATTATTATCTAAGGGATAAGAATCCTAGAACTTCGAGTTAGGATTTCTCTATGGTTGTCCAAATTGATAAAATTATTAAAGTAGTTGGGAATCCTCCAAAAGAGGGAAGGTGGTAAAGATAATTAATCCAGGGAAACCTCAGACAAGTAAGGTTGTGGATCTTGAAGAAGTGGTTTAAAACTTTGGTTGGGGGTAGTCAAATAAATTTCATTCAAGTTTTCCCAGAGCAGAGAAAGGATTGGTTTCAAATTCTCAAGTCCAGCATCAAGCCCAAGGATAGAATAGATTTAGGAATCATCCCAAATATCACCAAGTTGATGATAGAGGAAAAGGACACATGCCTTCAAGAAATAAGTAGTGGGCTTATAAAGAAAATAAAATATTCCCTAATCCATTAACATAAAGATTTGCATTGGTGGAAGAAGATCACATCATTGAATGGTGTGATAAATGTTTACTGCCACACTCCCCTTGTGAGCCACTGGTTAGAGATGATGATTTTGTTGATGAAGTTGGTTTTAAAGATATATGCATGATGGAATCTCTAAAAAATCTAGTGAAAGGAGCTACTTCAACTAATATCTTATATGATAGGACTATGGAATACTTTTGGGCTTGCATAAATCAAGTATTCTCCCTCCCTTCTATGGTTAATACTGAAATAGAATATGGCTCAGTGATTTGAACTTCCAAATCATAATTTCAAGTATTTGAGAGCTTTAATGATCAAGAATTATAATGGTATAATCCCCATCTGAGGAGGATAGGTAACTATTAATGAATTTTTTGGTTGCTCAAGAAAAGAGTATAATCTTAGGAACAGATAGGTCAAAGGGTTTATCCCTGGTAAACCAAAAGTGCCTATCTTGACCAACATCCCCAAATATTCTCTTAAGAAAACCATTGTTGATCAGATAAAATACTTAGTATAAACTCACATATAGAGTCCACGTGAAAAAATAGGATGGGATCGAAGGCGCGAAGGAATAGGAAGGCGTCGCACGTGGAGGTGCAGAGTCAAACTTTTGAGACTTAGCCGGGTTTTGTAGATCAAGTCTATTTTCATAGGCTGGCATGTGGAACACACAAATCGATTCTGAGACTTGCACACCACACTTTTTCTATATTTTGAGGATCATATCAAAGCACTCTTGCATGGAAGTAATCCAAGAATAGATTCATCACTCTAGTTAACTGTATGTGTATCTATAGATAGCATACTTGCATGTATGGCTATTATTTTAAATGGCGCGTGGCTATGATTAGCGTTGTGACCTATTTTTGGGCATAGTTAGCAGTGATGGGAAAGTTCCCCACCCTATATATATTAGATGTAATCACCTAGTTGATATACCGTGTTGAAGGGTTTAGAGATTCATGAGTGCATGAGACTGGATATTTGTAACAGATCCATGGGTGCGATGAGCTATTATTGTATCAATGACATGTATTTTGTCTTTTGTTATGTTTAGTGTATATGAAGAATATTGTCCTAATCTAAGTGTCTTATATGTGTTATCATTGCATGTTATTGAATTCTTGATGATTTATACTTAAATGCATTCCTTTATAGATCTAGTTCAGTATAACTATGTAATGATGGATTAGTTTCTCACTATATGTCCTTATCGCTTCACCATGCTACCATCCTACTACAGCAACCCTAAAGAGGGACCTGGTACCTTGGAACGCTGTGGGTGAGTGCTTAGCCTATGCTGAGTGAGTGTGCCAGTGTTGACTAGGTGTTATCTGAGAATTCTAGGCTCCATCATTGGTTCTGTTGCTGGGACCCTCTTTTTTTAGTTATTTTTAGAATGGTTCACAATGAAGACATACCGGCTAAACTTGGATAGTGTTGAAGAGTGGATTCATGATCTGGGGGAAGAATACACATGAATTTTTAGCACTGGATCCAGATTTAACGCATTAACTTGGGTAGAGAAGAATTTGTATGATAGTTTGTATTAAAGCTTCTTTGTATCTTTCCCGTAGAATTATATGAGTGGTTGACTGCATATGCGTCTAAGAGAAATTGGAGGTATCACACACTTATTTGGACACATGAGGAATTTCAAACACTAGATGATGCTAACTTGATCTAGACTCGTGCGGTAGATACCTGGTTTCACGGTGTTCTAAACAGTTATATTCTAGAGTATTCAATTTCGACTTATTCGTGCCCAGAGGTAGCTGAGTTCCAGTTCCTACGGTATCCTAGAGGGACGTATTTGCAAGGTATTCCCCTGGCGATCAAGATACTGATGGTATTGTTGAACTTTGAAGATAAGCCCATGGAAAGTTATAAATATCCATGCGTGGGGGGGTAGGAACAGGATTAGTGAAAGATGGCATGACCTAGCAACATCATGGCAGAGGGAAGAGAGGCGGATGAAGTATGATGAGGCGCGTGAGAGGGAATTATGGAATAATAAAGAAGTTCTAGAATGGATGGTGTTGTGGAGAGAGATGACTCGTGAAGGATTTGAGGATCATGAGGATGTAGTGCCCCACTTCCCTTTGACACTGTTTAGATACTGATCTTGAGACTGTTGATCTCATTTTGGACATTATTATTATTTTGATTTAGTATGATGTGTAGATGTTAGATCATGGATTATTATGGACCTTGATTTAGTTAGCATGCATGATGATTATTAGAGACATTATTATATATGGATGATGATATACTGTTGACATGGATATAGTATTGATGTTGATTTTATACATGTGACATTTAATATTTAGAGTAGCTCTAGTATAGGGATTCATTGGATGATGATATAGTTGCAAACTGAATTTAAATGATGATGTTGAATTCTTAATGTTGTTGTGATTTGTATTTGATCTTTATATGTTGTTTATATCATTCTAGATGTTCTGATATGGCCACGAGGCCGAAAGAGGTATTGTTATTTTATAGGTTAAAATATCACAACAATGTCGAGGGACTAAAGACTAACCATATTAGAATTCTGGATGAATTCAACGAGGTCACCATGGCAACTGTAATTGTTTGTATGTTGTGTTTGTTAGGGATTCCCATGGGGGGGAATCACCTTTAAAATGTGACCAAGGGATTTCATGTATTACTTTAATGTGTTTCTTTTTTTTGTAATGTTTGTATGTATTTTATTTTTGATGTGTTACCCCTTTCATTAGTTGTTAATTGATTTGGGTTTATGTTATATATAACCATGTGTTAAATAAATAAATCATTATGTCAGAAGAATGTAATTAATGAAGTCATAGATATTAATGAATGTTGTAAGAATGTGTAAGAAGATGTAAGTGATGTGAAAGATTGTGTAAGTCATATTTTGGAGTGTAGGACACTTCATCCTCAAAGGAATTCGAATTTGTCCTTGAGGGATGCATTTTGAGGCTTGTGGGACAAGTTAAACTTGTCCCAAACCTCTTAAAATAATCCACCAACCATACCTATGGTTTGGGGGTCAAAATTAGCCTTTTTAATTGTATTTTGAAATGACTATGTGTAATTTTTTATTGCACTTTCCTTACAAGCTTTTAATTCAGTCCTTGTTAAAGTATGGGTTAATTTTGAGTGTGTAGGTTGATTGTCATCTCCATTTATTGTGATTAGTTGTGAGGTTGAATTTCTCTTTTAGGGTTGAGGAAGAATGATGTGGCATTCCACTTGGAATCCACATCATCCTCTCCTCTCCCTCTCCTTTAAAAATTTGAATTCTTCTCTTGGTTATGTGTTGTTGAAACTTTGATCTTTCTTCTTGTGGGTTGAATTTTTTTGGTATGGGAGTCTTAACTTGTGGAGAGAGTTTGGAAAATTCATTTGCGTGCTTGGTGTTGCTATTCTTGGACTGATTTTTTGGTCATTGACGAACTGGCTGTTTTGGACTGTATTTTTGAGCATTGAAGGAGATTTTTGTTTTGGAAAAAAACTCCATTATGGAGAGGTAGGATCTTGCCCTTTTTAAATGTTGTTTTCTCTTTCCTTGCATGAGAAAAATGGTGAACTGTGTTGTGTATTGTTGGCTGGTTGGGTAGAATGCTTAGGGAAAGGTGTAGGATAAGGATATGGGGGGTTTCATATGGGGGGCATAAGGGATTTCCAATGGCACTTGTTCTGTTTTGGAGGTAGTTTTGGATTGGGATCCACCTAGGAAAAGAAACTACTTGCATTTTTTACTCTTGGGGGGGCATAAGGGAGAAACTTTGGGGGGGGGGGGCGGGGGACATAAGGAGGGATTGGGAGATATAAGGTTTATGGGATTTTATATGGTTATTGGTGGTTTGAGTTAGGTGGATGCCCAATTCCAAATAGGGAGGCATAAGTAGTTCCCCATAGTTCTTGCTCTTGATGGCTTGCTTGATCAAGCCTATGTGTTATGTGTATGATTCTTATTGTGGTTGTGAACTGTTGTCTTTGTTTGGACTATGTATTTTGTTGTATTATGCATGTGAAAAGAATGTTGTTTGTTGTTATAGAAGCCTTTGTTGCCATGTGTTGATGTTCATACTCTATTCCAATATGGTTGGGGCTCAGGGGCCAATCGGGAAAGATGGATTCTCCTTTCCCATTGGATGTTTTGGTTTGGTGGAGAGCATGTTGCCTTTCCCCTTCCTTGTTGTGATCAAGATGAAAAGATGAAGAAATCAGCATGTTGCTGTTTTGGAGCTTTGAGAAAATACAGTTTGACAGTCCCTTCCCTTGACAAAAATTTTTGTAACCTTCCCACTTTGAAGTGGATGATTGTATTATTGTTGTAATGAGAAGACACTTTGCATTGGAAAGGAAATATTGAGATTCATTGGGAAATGTAAAGATTTATTATTCCATTCTCTATTTTGGAAAAGAATGTCATACGAGTTTGTAGATTACGTATTGAAATTTAAAGAAAGAAATAATTTGTTAAGTTATTGTTCGGAAATCAATAATGAGTTACATCCCTTTCTCAACTTGCATTGTTGTATTGTAATTTAATTTTTGTTGTGTTGTAATCTCTGTTTTGGGAAGAAGAAAAAACACGTAGGAAAGAAATGATAGTCATTTATTCTTTTGAAGTGAGTTTTAAAAAAAAAATGAAATTAACTTTACATATTGATTTTAATGTTGTTTTGTTTGAAATCAATTAAGGAAATGGCATTCCTTTCTCAGAATTTGTATTGTTTTTTTGAATTTTGTTGTTTTGACATGCTTTCTCTGTGTGAAAAGAAAATGTGTATGAGAGGAAAGGGAAAACATTATGTTCTTTGTATTTGATTACAATTTCAGATATCAAATGTTGTATTGATGCTTTTGAATGATAAGATAGATCAATTAATTGCTTACACAAAATTATGGAATGCATTTCCATAGTTGGAAGTTTAAATTGATTAATAAACTTGTTAAGTGAAAGATCTTTGTCTTATTTTTAAATATGACAATCAATTTTACCAAATGAATGCACAGCTCAAAATTATGACTTGTAATAAGAAAATAAACCTTGAATACATTTAGATGTAATATACCCTAAGGAACTTAATTGGACCTCAACATCTATGAAAGACATTTTAGAACATTCATGCAAAAAAAATCAAATTTCAAACTTGCATAACCATTTTCTTGTCAGAAGTTGTAAAAGTATAAAATTTCAACTCAACTAAACAAATTTAATCTTGTAATAATATCCTTAAAATCTACCCAAGATCAAGTCCTCCATGTTCAATTAACGTGTTGAGAAGAAAAAAATCAAAATTCGATCAAAATTTTACAAGTTGGAAAATTGTCAATTTTGAATCGAAAACCCTGCAGATTTATTTCTTAAAAATAACCATCAAAACTTCATAAAAAACCAAAATTTATGATATTTTTGCAAATAGGGCTCTAAGAGCTTTCCATAAAGTCCTTGTTTTCCAAAAACTGACTTTTCTATCAAAAGTTATGGCCATTTGAAGTTTTACTTCAAAATAGCCATCCAAAAATTAATCTAACTGTTTAAAAATCAAAATTTAACCTTTGGAAAAATTTCCCCAAAAATTCCATGGCCCTGTAACCCTTGTAACCAATCAAATGTTTCCATGTGGCACTTCAGAGGGTAGACTCATTTTGGAAACTTAACCTTTCTGAAAATTTGACCTTGGGAAAATTTTCCCACTTTTCCCTGCAACCGCGTGGCCCCGCATCCAATCATGTGTTGACACATGGATTGGAGGGTGCGCAGAATAAATTTGAAAAATAAACCCTTTTTGGCTCAAAGTCTTAAACCTCTCCACTTCTACTATCCTCGCGTCCAATCACAAGACACCATGTGGCATTTTAGACAACGGCGGAGGAGGGAAGGAAAATATTCCTTTGGAAAATTTGGTTTTTGACCTTGGGAAAAATTCCCAATTTTTCCCGTGATCCACTGGCCCACGTCCAATCACGTGCTAACACGTGGAAAATTTTTACCTTGGTGGGAGCATAGATTTTCTTCTTCCATTGAGATTTTTAACCTCTAAAATCTCAATTTTCCTTTTTGCTCTGTCGGTCTACAACCCCCCTGTGACCAATAGGAGTTTGACACGTGGCATAGGTTTTCTCCTTGGTGGAGGGTACGTGATGAATTTCACCCTTGGGCTTTTGGCCTAAAAATTCTAATTTCTAACTTTCCCCACTGCTCTTTTTTTCCCCGTGCCAATCGGGAAGTGACATGTGTCTTTCTGAACTCACAAACGCACGGAGGGAAATTGCGCTTTTGCACTCAAGAAAGGAAAATTTCCAATTTTCCTCCCTGCCCTGCCCACCCCGCTCAAGGGAAAAAAAATTTCTCCCTAAGCCTGTGGACTCTCCCTAGGGAAAATTTCTCCCCTAAATTCTGTCGGCCCATAACTTGAGATTTATAAAGAGTTAGGAGGACTTCTTTATATGGGTTGGAAAGGTGAGGAAATTTTCTACCCAATGTGTATGATTTAGGAAAGTTTTGATGAATCTTATTGTGTGAAAAAACAATTTGAACCCTTTAATCTTGTTAGAGCAGGGTTGAGTGATAAATTACTCTCCTAACCTAAGTGATGAATTTAACCTCTTGTTTTGACCATGTGTCTTGTTGATAATGGTTGCTAGAATAACTTGTTGCAAGTTAGTCTTGATTGTTAATCTTAACCATGTTTGTGTTAATTGTGATCTTGTAACCTTATTGCAAACACTCTTAATCAAAAAATAAATTATTCCATAAATTTTCCTCGCTAAACCTAGTTTCTTTCTTGGTCTCAAGTGGTAGTTTTAAATCGGGCATTACAGGATGAAGAAGAGCTAGAGCATCAGGAACTCCCCCATCTAGGAAAGCAATGATAGCAAACCCTTTTCAGCCTCACATGGAAGCGTGCCAGTAGATATGACTTGGGCCGTGGGGCGCGCATCTAAGCCAACCTGCTGACCTAGCCCTTGCGCTTGGTTTTCCAGTATCTTGTACAACAGGTAAACAAAGTTTTCATTTAGGAAGTCAAAGAGCAGAAACAAGTCAGATAGCAATTACATCAATGGCAGTATAGACAGCTTCATTATTCTTTGGGGTACGTTTTTAGGCTCATCATCTACACAGAATATGAGTGCACCGAATGTGGGATTCACCTTTGGAACTGGGACTACTTCACAGACTGTAGTCCAGCATAATACCACTGTCAGGACACAAGGGAGTGCATCTACTGGCCCTATTCCAACTTTAGGAGGAGTATCAGGAGGTATGGGTAGTTCTAGTTATGGTGGTTTGGGTGGTTTTGGAGGTAGAGGAAACCAAGGAGGTTCTGGGTCGGGTGGTCAAGGCCTGCAGCAACCCCATAACATTTATATGGAGATGTCTCTTCATCTCCCAGAGTATAGAGGTATCAAGGATGTTGCTGAACATATTCATATGTGTGAAATATTGTGGTGCATGAAAGGTATCACGGCTTCTGAGTGCAAGGTAAGTCAATTTGCTACTACGTTACAGGCATGCGCGCACAGCTAGTATAGGAAGTTTGATCCCGATCAAACTTGTATTGATTATTCAGCATTGAAAGATGTTTTCTTAAAAGAGTTACATATCCCATAGTTTGAGCAGAAGAGTATAAGCGCACTTAAGGATATAAAGCAAGGCACTACTGAAATTTTACGTGAGTATGATGCCTATTTTAAAACACTTCTATCCAAACTCTCCTATGATATACATGCAAGTCAGCATGCATAATGTTTTTTCGGGGGATTGATTACTCCATTTTAAAGAGCATTGTCACATAAGACTTATATCAACCCGTACGAAGCACTGGAAGCAACTCTACGTGCTGAGGTAGTTGGGAGTATTGACACTAGAGTTAATCCATTCTTGGAGGCTCGGATAGCAGCTATGGCGAAACAGTAAGAGAAATTATCAGCAAACTCAGCTCCTGAGACATGCTCATGAATCTGGTGTACATATTGTGAAATGGAAGGTCACACCAAGGATAGTTACCCTCACATATTTGTACGTTCACTGATGTTAGACTGTGATATTTTCCATTTGAATCATGATGCTAGTCACTTCCCCTTACTACAATGCGCGATCAGGAAGAATGTATCCTCTTTTTGTAAAATTTTTAGGTCCACGACCCATGATACTGAAGATTGTAGATTGATTGGCCAGATCCATGATGTCATTGATATTGGGGTGTGACAAGGTGAGTGTGGCTGATAGTTCTAAAGGAAAGAATGAGCATCAAGATAGGGATTATAATCAAGCACGCTATGACAGGAATGATGGAAGATTTGAAGGAGGTCATGGAAGAGGATGAGGATATCGAGGCAGATATGGAGGATGAGGCTGAGGCAGGGAAGAGGTGAATTCCCTCAAGGAACTTGCTATACATGCAGCTCACCTGACCATTATAGGTGTAAATGCCCGCAGAATATTTCCTGTTCATTTTGTGGAAAGGGGCATAGTTATGAAGAGTGTCCGGACTTGTATGAGCATCTCAGTAAGCAGCACAAGCAAGAAAACAAAGGCACAGGGATGGTTAGAATCCAGTAGCATGGTAGAGAATCAGTGGATGCCCAAGTTAACACCAGAACCCAAGGCAGTAACAGTCAAGATAACCACACAAGCTGAGGCGGCATGCGCGAAAGAGGTATTGCAATAGAAGTCGACAATCACTAGGGAGGAGGTTTTGCATGCTAGGTATCCAGATCCAACTCATCAGAAAGAAGTCTATCAGGAAACTATGGAGGTCCTTAGAAACCTTCAAGGTGAAATACAATGTTTGAAAGAGCAGTCTCGGAAGTTGGAGCATAAGGATACAGAAAAGGCCCCATCTGATATTGATGACATTAGAGAGGTATGTAGAATGTTGCGCCAGGAGAATATTATTCCTTTATTGGGAAATTGGTTGAAGGGGAATACTTCCACGTGGGAACTGAGACTGGAAGACAAATACTCCATGTGAATCTCCCCCTCGATAGCATTGACTACGACAAGGAGATCACTTTGAATGTTGTTGTGGATGGTTGGTTGTTGAGCAATATTTTGATTGACACAGGTGCGGAAGTGAATGTACTTACATTGGATGCATGGGTACAAATGGGGAGACCTCCATTGCAGCCATCATCTAATGTATTGTTCATGGCAAACAGAAACAAAATCTACTCCCATAGGAGTTTTGAAGGATGCATCTATCACTATACAAGGGGCCAAGTTCACAGGAGACTTTGAAGTGTTAGCACTTGCGGAAGCAGATAGCTTCCCAGCTTTGCTTGGGCACCCTTGGTGTTATGCAAACAATGTTGATTTGAGGTTTAACAAGGGGTATATCAGCTTTGAGAACAAGGAGGAAAGGGTCATAATACCATTGACAGATGGGAAATCCATACCATATGTGGAACCTTTGAGTGAAGAGGACTTGAACATAATTTATATACGCATGCTATTCGGGACCCAGAGGTCAATGAGCCATCTAAGGAAGGAATCCTTCATTGGGAAGATTCTCAGTCAATCAGTGATACTACCAGTATTTCTTGTGATAATTGGGCTCATGGTACTTATGAAATGGTGGGGCGTGAAGTTAAGCACGCAGTTGCTTGCAAAAAGGTTTTCACTCTGTCCGATGTATAGGTCACTAAGTACCCCGATATACTAGATCTGAAGATCTAGATGGATTCTTGCAAGCCATGGAGGCAAACTGGGATGACTAGATTAAAAGACGAGATATGCTATCATATACTTTGCATGGGACAGCAGCGCGTTGGTGGGTGGTTCACAGGGATAATCTCTTGGAATGGGGAGATATTGGGACTACCTTATCAACCAGGTTTTCAAGAAGTAATGCACCTACAAAGATTTTCCCTTATCATGGTGATCAACCTGTTCAGCATCATATCCAGCAGTGTGAGAGACTCTGGACAGCAGGACAGGAAGCATTACTGACCTCACTTTGGGTGCATCAGTTTTATTCTACTCTAAAAGGTTGCATGTGCATGCTTGGTATGTATATGCTGAATTACATTATGACACTAGAAATTGGCAAAATTTGACTGTAGGGATGATCCAAACTTTTGACTTCTTCTCATCTACACCACCATTGAACAAGGATTTAAGCTTTATCAAGCACTTAACCATGGGAGACAGTGGGAAAGTGGAAGAACTTATTCAGGAATTATTTGGTGAGACAGAGACAGGGGTGCATTTTGAGGAAGAAGTAGATGATACCATACTACTTGAGCATGCTTCTTTGGAAAAAGACAAGGGGAAGTTGGTTTACATAATTGATGATGAGGAAGTTGAGCACTTGGAAGTTGATCATTCACATGGAGCATGTGAGGTGTTAGATAGTGCGGATGTAGATACGTGTGCATATCATGAACCTATGAAGACAACAAAGGTAAATATTGGCATAGAAGTTGAACCTAAGGAAGTGATAATTGGGGATTACTGGTCAGAGTCAGAAGTGGCAAAGATCATAGAGTTACTTTGAGACTATGAGGAATTATTCCCAAGAGGATACCATGAACTTAAAGGCGTGCATAAATCACTTGGAGAAATGAAGATAAAGCTTAAGGAAGGTGCGCACCCTATTAGGAAGAGACCTTATCGAATGAATCCCAATTTGGGTGAGAAAGTAAAGGAGGAAATTGACAAGATGTTGAAATCTGGGATCATTCAACCATTGGATGAGTCAGAAATGGGTCAGTCCTATGGTGATAAGTATCAAAAAGGATGGTAGGATTCGAATTTGTGTTGATTATAGAGAGTTAAATGCAGCATGTGTTACAGATCCTTTCCCTACGCCATTCACAGAGGAAATATTAGGAGTGGTTGGGCACGAGATATATTCATTTACAGATGGGTTCTCAAGGTATCATCAGGTTAGGATTGCCCCAGAAGATCAAGAAAAGACCACCTTCACTACTGAATGGGGAAGCTTTGCCTATACTGTGATGCCCTTTGGATTGAAGAATGCACCTGTTGTATTCTCAAGGATAGTGGTGCAAGCATTCAAGGATTTTATTCACAACTTCTTGCAGGTCTATCTTGATGATTGGACCATTTATGGGCTAATTAAGGATCATTGTGACAATCTGTGCTTAATGTTTGAAAGATGTAGACAGTTGAGTATCTCGTTGAATATCAAGAAGTGCATCTTTGCTACTCCCTTTGGCATACTTTTAGGACACATAATCTTACAAGGAAGGGTTGGTCGATCCAGCTAAAGTTGTGGTCATTTTAGGCTTGAAAAGCGCCCACCAATCAGAGTGAGGTGTGTGGATTTTTGGGTCATACAGGGTATTACAGGAAGTTTATAAAAGGGTATGCCAAAGTTTCTACACCCTTGGAAGAATTACTCAAGGGGAAAGGTACATTCTATTGGGGGGAGTCGCAGCAGTGTGTTTGAGATACTGAAGAAGAAACTTACTACCATGCCTATCTTGCACTTTCCTTCATGGGATAAACCTTTTCATGTTCACGTGGATGCCTCTGGCACGGCCATTGGTGTTATCTTAGCTCAACCTGGAGAAGGTATAGTTGATCATCCCATTTTTTTTGCTAGTAGGAAGTTGACCCCTGCAGAACAGAATTATACCACTACAGAGCGTGAGGCTTTGTCCATGATATATGCCTTGCACAAATTTCGACAGTATCTGTTGGCCACACCTTTTGTGTTTTATACAGATCATATGGCATTGAAGTATTTGGTGAACAAGCCCATCTTACAGGGGCGCATATGTAGATGGATACTCTTATTTCAAGAGTTTGACTTTACAGTTGTGGTAAAACCAGGGAAAAGTAATTCTGGACCGGATCACTTGTCTAGAGTTCAATCAGGTGAAGAAGCACAAAAAATAGAAGAGACCATGCCTAATGCACAGTTGTATAGGTTACAACACATGCCAATGGAATTAGAGGACATTTTTGTCTTCCTAAGGATAGGGATGGCACCAGAAGGCATGAGGTCCTTGGAGAAAAAGTAACTTGCTATACGCACGGCACCATTCATGTTAATCAGTGGTGACTTATACAAGTTAGGTAGAGATGAGGTGTTACACCATTGTGTATTAGAGCATGAACGAAAGGATATAATGGAGGAAGCCCATGGTGGTATTGCAGGTGGCCACTATGTAGGTGATGCTACAGCGCAAAATATCCTACTTACTGGTTTGTGGTGGGAAATGTTGTATAAGGATTGTAAGGAGTATTGTAAGGCATGTGACCATTGTCAGCATCTAGGTTGACCAGGACAGAGGGATGAGATGCCTTTACAACCAATTACAAGTGCAGAACCCTTTGAGAAATGGGTGATAGACTTTGTAGGGCCTATTTCACCAGCTGCGCGTAGGACTGGATCACGTTATATCATTACTTGTACAGATTATCTTATGAGATGGGTAGAAGCAGCACCTACGAAGGACTATACAGTGGCTACAATAGCAAGGTTCTTATGGGAAAATTTTCTTACCAGGTATGGTTGTCCTTTAAGTTTAACCAGTGATAGGGGCACCCATTTTTTAAATGAGACAATCTAAATTCTGTTAGATGAGTTTATGGTTGCCCACCACAAGACTACACCCTATCACCCTCAAGAAAATGGAATTGTTGAGGCTTTCAACAAGATTTTGAGCCACACATTGACCAAGATTTGTGATGTGGGATGAAAATATTGGGATGACAAAGTATCTGTTGTTCTTTGGGCCTACCGAACAACATATAAGAGATTGAACAAAGCCACACCTTTTCAGTTGGTGTTTGGCGTGGAAGTTGTTCTTCCTATAGAATTTATGTTACCTTCTTTGCACATTGCACGTGACACTGGAGGTCTAGCTGATGAGAAAGCTTTGGAAGAACAAATTGAGAACATGGTTCAACTAGATGAGCACTGGGCCATAGCACGATGGAGTTAGAAACAGGAGAAAGCATGCCAGAAAGCATGATGATAGGCATATCAGGGATAAGAAACTTGCGGTCAGACAAATGGTACTTCTGTATGACTCTAAGTTTTTGTGCCATCCAGGGAAGCTCAAGGTGCATTGGTTGGGGCCGTATGTTATAACTCACATACATGAGTCAGGTGCTTTCCAGTTAGAAGAAATTGATGGAACGTGGTTGCCCGGTTACTTTAACGGGAGTAGGTTGAAGCCCTACTATAAATAAGTCTTCTTGGTGTTTGTAATAAGGCAGTGTTGCCAGATAGATTAGGTTTCCCTTTCTGCATTTCCTTAATGTGTTTCTTTCATCATTGCTATGCTTTGTCAATTTAGTTATTTTTTTTGTGTAATAAGCACACTTGCGTGCATGAAGCTAACTACAATATGAAGCATGTTGATGCGTAGAGGACTGCACATACTTTTAGTATGGGGTGGATTATTGGTGACTCCCAGGCATAATGTTGTGAAGATTGGAAGGTATAATGTTGTGGATGTTGAGGAAGTAAGCTGCTAAAGGTGATTTACAAAGGATTGCTTCTCAAAAGTAACCAAGGATGGAGATGAATGAAGGAAAAGTATAACACGAGGTAAGCGGCAGCCATGATAACTACTAGGAGAAGGTGCAGTGATGAGGTACTCGGGCACTAGAGCACGCGCTAAAGAGAAGTCTGTGACCAAAAGGTAGGAAGGCACGCTAGAAGGTTATAGCTGTGGCACGAAGATGTACCACGCGGAAATGACAAAATTGAGCAATAAATGAGAAATATTTGGTAGGTGGAGGAGTAATTAATGCATCAAAAATTGAAAATCTATATAAGGATGGGATGTGAATTCATTTCTACCCTTGCAACTACGAGAATTCGATGAAGAGCTAAGTGTGAAGAGTTGAGTAAGTGATTCAAGGTGCGAAGAGGGTGAAACCAGGCATGAAAGGTAGATCTGTGTATTGGAGAAGCTTGTATCCCCATAGGAGAAGGGTTTGAACGAAGCATATTGACATAGCAGAGCTAGGGCACGCGATTTCATGATTATAATTTAGGGCACGATTGAATTGGGTTAGGGTTTGAAGTAAACCATTAAAGATTTATTGAAGAAGGTGTAGAAACACAACACAAAGGGAAGAATGGCTCCAAAGAAGGAAGCAGTAGTAGCAAAAGGAAAGAAGAAGGCAGTAGTGGAAGAGGAGGAAGAGATGACTCCTGAGAGCAATTTTTTAGAGATGCAGTACCCTGAAGAAGTAATTGTGGGCCAGGAATGGGATTCCCACATATGAAAGAGAAAAATAAGTGAGTACAACCACCGAACCAAGGACAATTAGAAGAAGTCGGATGATTTACTTAACTCCCAACATGGACAGGTGCAAACTGTTGATGGGATGCCGATATATGATGATGTAGGGGAGAAGTTACTGAAAAGGATTGGTGTTTACCAATTATATGAGCTCCCATACTTCGGGAAATATGCACCATTATACAGGTGGCTAATGAGCTGAGTCCATGAGGACTTCTTCTATTTTGCAGGGTGAAGGGTAAGACTAACACCCATTTTAATTGCCATGGTAACAAGTTTAAAGGTGACGGGTGAGGACATCAAAAATGACCTAACTGATAAGGTAGTCCATATTGGAAACACACAAAGCACTGAGATACCAGAAAGGACCACACGGAATGGACATAGACAAATTACACAATTGTCCAATAGTAAAAGTAGCAGTGCACCTAGTTATGAAATTGAATGACCAAGATTGTTCGTCACAAGTAAACTCAATGTGGCTGCATGTGGAAAAGCACATGTCAGAAGGGGTTATTTACAACATTTATGGCTTTATTGTAGAACAAATAGTAGAGGAAGCCCACACAAAAAGTAAGATAAGTTTTGGTTTTGTCTTACTTTCTTTAGTATTCATGGAGATTGGAGTATCGGATGGCCCAAAAGAAAATATATGGGAATACCCCATGAATAACAAGTCTCCAGCTGAAAGATTCAGCAAGTATCTATGTAAGGGGTTTATGACAGATGGGGTAAAGGAGAGAGCGAAGATGTGGTATGATAGGCTCCATGTGGCTTTTGAAGAGGAGTGGCGCATACTAAAGGAGTTTCCCTCGGTATTGGGGAAGAAGGCTCAGTTTGTTGTTTACCAGCACTTTTGTATTACATGTTTTCCGATGGTGGATGGATCATGGAGCCCCTGGTGTAAACTACCGTACGCGTTCACAATGCGGTATTTTCAAGCTTCCGTTCATCGGTTCATTGATACAAGGAGGTTAGTATTTAATGCAGACAAGGTGGATTGTGAATACCACACCTTGCGAAAGAAGTATGGATATCCAAGGAATAATGCTTAGAATGACAGTATTATCTCAGAGATTTTGAGTATCAAACCAGAAACACTTGTTGTTGGGGATATCAGGGCCACGCTCATATATCTCCAACTTAAACCAAAGATGGAAAATAATAAGTATGTAGAGAATGAGTTCGCACTCCCAGGACCACCAAAGGGGAAGCATACTATGGAAAACATCCCGGGCACCTAGGCCTTCTAAACCCATGCAGGATGACGAGGAAGAGGACGAAGAGCATGAGGATAGTGGTGGTTTGGTGTGCAGGAGGAAGCAACCATCTAGTAGATAGGAGGAGGATCATGTGATGGCTTCACAAGGAGAAGAAAATATTGAGGTAGTGTAGGGTGACCAAAGGTTTAGAAAGGTGTTCAAGTGCACAAGGTCGCAAGGAGAAGCCCAGCAGACAACAAGAAAGTCACCGTGACTCTCACCGATAAAGGAACCTGAGGAGAAGAAGAGAAGAAGAAATCTCAAGCGAGATGAAGAAGCGGAAGAGTCTGAGGAGAAAGTGCTTCCATCTCCAATCCATCATAGGGCAGAAGAGGAGCCTTAGAATGAGGAGGAAAAACTGAACAGAGAGGAAGAAAGGGAGCAATCCGTAGCTACACAAGGCAAGGATGAAGGATACAGCCAATATTCCTAACCTTGATGCCATCATTCCAAAAGGACCAAGGTCCCATCAGACAAGTGAGGATGTAAGGGTACAAATAATGGGGTATGCAGAGGACCAGGAGATGATTGTTCACACTCGGTTCCAGAGCACTGTCACACAAAAATATTTATTCGGATGGGTGCTTATGGATGAGAACAAGGTGAAATTATGAACACGAAAGGAACTTTCATGGTCGATGCATACACATATGGATGAACCAGATTTTGATGTCTATGAAGAATCATGTGCATCTAGACGATTAAAGAAGGCACCAGAAGTCTAGCACATGACAATTAAACCAACTATTATGACGGATGAGTAGGTAAGCAATGCCTTAGTGAAAGTATCTGCTGAGGTAGCTAGAAGAAACATTGACAAATCTGCTACAATTAAAGCACTGACAAAGGAGCTAAAAGAAAAGGATGTGGAAATAGCGCATTTAGTGCAGGAGAGGGATCTGAGCAAAATGAAATATGAGACTTTTGTTAGTATGGTGGAGGAAATTGGAGATGATATACTAAAGGTACACTCGCATTTGGAATCACAGGTACCAAAATAATTTCCTTCTACAATGCACTACGTAAGAACAATGATAAAATTAGTATTGGAGGATGAAAAGGTGCATATACCAGAGCAGCCCAAGGACCCAGCAGAAGAGGCAGAAAAAGCATAGGCTAAGTAGCAAGGAAGATTGCTACATATGAGAGGCCTACTACAAGCACTCCGAGAGGAGCCAAAGAAATTAAATCATGCCTTAATGATATGCACAGCTCCAGATGCACTAATAAGGGTAAAAACACTGGCAGAAGACAATGAGGTGCAAAAGGCCATGAAGGATGACACACTAGGCTACACTGAATGACTAACTATGGTAAAGAAAAAGTGCAAGGCATTGGCCGCAGCATAGGCACCGCATAAAGAGAGGTTAGATGAACTTGGAAAACTCATTTCTCAGAAGATGGATGTGCTGGAAGGGATGCATACATCTATGTCAAGCATAATGCTTGTAATACAGAATGAGTAAGGAAAACTAACTCAGGATGAGTTGGAATCTATCATTGTGGATGTTCTAGAGAAAGTAAAAAAGGCATTAATGGAGTGGGAGAACTTAGAAGAAGACATAAAGGAGGAGTATCTAGAGATGATACTTCAGAAATAAATGGAGGATCTTGAAGCCTGAATAATTCTTTGATTCTTTAATTATTTTCTATTCTTTGTGTAAGATTCATTCAACATTCTATATTGTCAACTATTCTTTACTCAGTTGTGGACATCACCATTGTCGGGGTGACAATGAGATTAATGTGGGGTAATGTTGATCAGATAAAACACTTAGCAGAACTCACACACAGAGTCCATGCAAAAAAAGAGGATGGGATCGAAGGCGCAAAGGAATAGGAAGGCGTCGCGTGCGGAGGTGCAGAGTCAGACTTTTGGGACTTAGCCAATTTTGTAGATCAAGTCTATTTTCAGAGGCTGGCATGCGGAACACACAAAGTGATGCCAAGACTTACGCACAATGCTTTTCTATATTTTGAGGATCATATCGAAGCACTCTTGCATGGAAGTAATCTAAGAATAGATTCATCACTCTAGTTAACTGTAAGTGATCTATAGATAGCATACTTGCATGTATGGCTATAATTGTAAATGGCACGTGGCTATTATTAGCTTGTGACCTATTTTGGCATAGTTAGTAGTGAAGGGCAAGTTCCCCACCCTATATATATTAGATGAATCACCTAGTTGATATACCATGTTGAAGGGTTAGAGATTCATGAGTGCATGAGACTGGATAATTGTAACAGATCCATGCGTGCATGACTATTATTGTATCAAGCATCTGTATTGTTTTCATGTTTAATATATGAAGAATATTGGCCAAACCAAAGTGTCTTATATGTGTTATCATTGCATGCTATTGATTTCTTGATTATTTATACTTAAATGCATGCCTTTATAGATCTGGTTTGTATAACTGTGTAATGATGGATTAGTTTCTAACTATATGTCCTTATCACTTCACCATGCTACCATCCTACTACAACAACCCTAAAGAGGGACCTGATACCTTGGCACACTTTGGGTGAGTGCTCAGCCTATGCTGAGTGATGTGCCAGCATGACTAGGTGTTATCTGAGAATTCTAGGCTGCATTAACCATGCCTGAGAAAGGTCTTATCAATACTTCAAAGCTAAGTACCTATGTTGCTTCCCAAGCAATAAAAGATAGCATCCCATCAAAAATAATAGTTACCCTTTCCTCTAATACAGCCCTACCAAAGTATATTATATGTGATATGGCTCAAATTCTAAGTCAAATAAAAATTATAGTCCATATTGTGGAACTGCTTAGAATTCCATAACACAAAAAAAGAGCATTTGAATATTTGGGGTTGAAGGATGATATGGTTTTCAAGGAAAGGAATGCAAATAATGTGACTCTTCTTGCCATAGCTGAAGTTGAGATAAAGGAAGAATCATAAAACATGAAGGAACCCCCAAAAGTATATTTATGCATGTCCTTGGTTGAATCCTAATTGGATGTGGATCCTTTCTTTACTACTTTGATTGTCAATGGGTAGATTCTTCACAATTGTATGTTTGATTCAGAAGCTTCATGTAATGCCATGCCTTTAGAGGTTATGAAGGAATTAGACATCAAGATAACAATAGTTTTTGGGATTTTTTATGACATGGATTCAAGAGAGGTACCTGTTGTGGAGTATGTCTTAGGTTTAGTAGTACATCTTTCTACCTACCCTGGCAAATATTTGACCATAAACACAATTATAGTGGATTTCCCTATTAAATGGGTCATGTTGATGTCAAGAAAGTTGGATGCCAATGTAGGAGGTAGCGTTCAGATGGATATGTCATATGTCTTTATACCATTAGAGGGGAAGCTAGTCAAATTACATGGAGAAAATAAAATGCTCCATCTTATTGAGGATCCCATGAATGCCTCTTATGAGGTATTGTTTGTTGATATTGATTTGGGAAAATTCATAGGCAATGCAAATTGTGAAGATTCTTGTATGGATTCTAGTGCACACCTAGAAGATGTCAATTCCCCTTGGACTATGATTTTTGATGGAGCGTGTTCTAAATTTGGAAATGGATCTAGAGTGGTTCTGACTTCTTCAAATGGTGATTCATTTAGATTTTCTTTTAAGTTAAACTTTGAGTGCACAAATAATGTAATAGAAAATGAAGCACTCTTATTGGGACTGATAATTTATTGGAAGCATGGGATAAAATATCTCCTTGTAAAGGGAGATTCTGAACTAATAATCAAGCATGTATGTAAGTTATATATATCAAAAAATAAAAGATTAAATCAATATAGAAATGTAGTATGGGATCTCCTTGAGTGTTTTGATTCTTTTAATATTAAGTATTATGGGAGGATCCAAAACATTGCAGCTGATAGGTTGTCATTTTTGGCTTCACAATATGACAAAGAGGATTCATCTCTATACTGTAAATTTGAAAATTACTGGTTCGACCTTCTGTACCTAATAATATTAAACATTGGCAAGTTTTTTAGGATGATTCACACATTAAAAGATTTATCAATTTCCAAAGTGATTTCACTAACCAGATTATTGATTTAAAACCTATGATAGAGGTATGTGAAGGGAAGGAATTTATATTTGCAAAATAAGTAATACAACTAAAGACTAATGTAATCCCAAGGGTATTAGTCAATTTGGAATCTGGTTTTGACAGTACTTATAGAGAAGTTTGTAAATCTGCTATTTTTCCAAGAGATGTTTTGGAGTGCAATTTGGGCTCCAGCCAAGATCCTAGAAATGTATGGCTAGGTAGGAATCTAATTAAAAAGTAAAGAAAGGATTATGGCCAGTTATTAAGAAAATATAAACATTTCCTTGTTTGGTCTTATTCTAAATTAAAAGGCTATAGAGAGGATGTATTTCAGCATGAGATACCATTGACGCCTACCTCCAAGATCTTCAGATAAAAGAAAATACCAATCAATCCCCTCTTTGCAACCAAAATGCAAGAGGAATTGACCAAACTGGGAGATGGTGGGATAATATAGCCCACCAGGTATTCTTCATGGGTAGATAACTTAGAGCCAGTCAGAAAAAAGAATGGTGATATAAGACTTTGTGTAGATTTTTGAAATATGAACAAATATTCACTTAAAGATAATTATCCCCTTCCTAATATGAATAATTTGCTACAAAATGTGACTAGTTCAAAAATATTATCTACCTTGGATGGCTTCTCTGGTTACAATCAGGTTGTGGTAAGAGAATTAGAGCAATACAAGACTGTATTCACCAATCCTTGGGGTACTTATGTTTACATCAGGATGACATTTGGGTTGATTAATTTCAAGGATAATTTTCAAAGAGCGATGGATGTTGTTTTTGCAGGTCTTATAAACCAGTTCATTGTTGTATATCATGATGACATCACAGTGTTTTCCAAAAGAAGAGAATCTCACCTAATGCACTTAGAGAAAATTTTGATTAGATGCAAGGAATATGGCATTTCACTAAACCCAAAGAAATGTCATTTTGGTTTTCAAAAATTTAAGTTACTTGAACACATAGTTTCTCACTAAAGAGTCATGATTGATCTAGAATGAGTAGAAACTATTGACCAAGTTCATATCCCCTTGTCAAAGAAAGGTATTTAGTATTTCTTTAGGAAGTTTAATTTTGTGAGAAGATTCATATCTAATTTTCCTAAAATCAATTTTCAAATCACCAATATGTTGAAGAAAAATCAAGTGATCAAATGGGAAGAAGTGGTTGTTTAATCATTAAAAGGAGTAAAATAAGCACTCAAGGCTGCCCATGTATTAGCCAGTCTAGATTATAAAAAATATTTTCAAATATTTCATTTTCTTCTGAATTTATTGTTGCCTTTTTATTATTACAAAAGAATGAAAAAGGCCATGAAAAGCCCATTGCAAATTTTAGCAAAGCTTTGCAAGGGTCTGAGATGAAATATTTTGTCATGGAAAAGCAATATTTTGCTTTGGTCAAAGCAACCAAAATTTTCAGACCTTATATTCTAAGTTCTAAAATTATAGCATATGTGCCTCACATAATTGTAAAGGATATTTTACCTTAGATGGAATTATCCAGTAATAGGTGCAAACGGGTTAATAAGATTCAAGAATATTACATGGACATACAAACTAGCAAGCTTATTTAAGGATTTGGCTTAGCAAGATTAATGGAAGAGAGAAATTTGCAAGTGGTGGAGATCCACAATGTTGAAGAAGGTGGGCCAAACCATCATCAAAAGGTGAGCAATTTAGTTTGGTATAAAGATATAGTTTATTATTTGATGAATTGGAATTATCATATGCACTTAGATAAGAATCAAAGGAAGACACTTAAGCTAGTTTCTCATAATTATATCTTATATAATAATGGATTATCTTGGAATAATCTAGGATTTTTATTTAGGTGTATCCTTGAAGATGAGGCCCCCAAAATAATTACATAATTTTATGGGGGAGTGTGTGGAGGCCATTTTTTTGGAAGAGTGAATGATTTTTTTTTGGAGGCTATAAGGGCATGATATTGGTGGCCTTCCTTATTTAAATATGTTGCTTTACTAGTTTGAAGATGTGAAAGTTGCCAAAAATTTTATAGAAGAGTGAAAGCTTTTGGGGCCCAACCCTTATAGCCTTTGTCAATTGAAGCTTCATTTAAACAATGGGGCTTGGACTTTATTGGTGAAATCTCAAACCCTTAAAGTGTTGGTCATAGGTGGATATTTGTGGCCGTTGACTACTTTTCCAAATGGTTTGAAGTCATTCCCACCAGAAAAATAACCCAAATAATCATGGATTTTATCCTTAATAACATAATCTACAGATTTTGTGTGCCTCCCAAGATAGTTGTTGAGAATTCCATGAGCTTTAGATCTACACCATTGGCAGCTATGTGCAAAGAATAGAGTATAAATTTGGCCTATGCATAAAATTATAATCCTAAAGGAAATGGCCAAGAATGATCAAGTAACAATATCCTCAAATATCCTTAGAAGGAAATTAGAGAAAAACAAGAAAAAATGGGGTGAACAAATAAATTTTTTATTGTGGGGAGACAGAGTTGCCACTAATAGGTCTACTGGAAAAAATCATTTTGAGTTAGTCTATGGAATTCAATCCCTTCTACCTTTTCACCTACAACTTTCAGCATATCAGTTTATGCAATAATTTGAAGATGGATAAGAGGTTAGTCCATATGAAATAAGGATCAATAAAATTTTGAAATTGGATGAGAAAAGAAGAGAGTCCCACTAAAGGTATCTCAAGTTCAGAGAAAGACTCAAGAAAATATTTTAAAAGAAGGTCACCCAAAGAGATTTTAATGTTGGAGACTTAGTTTTGTTATGGGACAGCAAGCACGAAGATAAAGGAAAACATGGAGAGTTTGATGCCCTCTGGATGGGCCCCTATTCTATTGATATAAGAATTAGGAAACATACTTTATTTTTTGAGGACTTAGAAGGAAATCCACTGGAGTTTCCTGTAAATGGAAGGAACCTCAAACATTTCTTGGATTAAGCCAAGGTATCATGTGTAATTGTATAGTGTACAATTATGTTGTATTTTGATTTTGCTTTTTTATTTCCCTTTTTTTGATTTGGTCTACAATGACCAGGTTTCATGACATTTCAATATTCTGGTATCAATGTGATGTATATTTTCAGTAAGCCCTTTGTATTTGGTCTCCTTGAATCCTTGTCCAATGGATTAGGCATATGGTCTGGTCTATGTTCTTGTGGCACCCACAAGGGGTGCCCATCCCTGAGCAGGAGCCATTTTTAGTGCCCATTTTGAACCCATAAACTAATTTATTATTTTTCATAGACTTTCAGTTAAATATAACTATGTTGTGTGCTCTAATTTTCTCGATGTGCTTCAAATTTCAATCTAACAAAAGGGAACTATCAATTTGAGAAAAATATTTGTGCATTGGTGAAATAAATGAAAGGATTTAGGAGAAATGTCAGGGGATTGGTTAGTAAAATATAAAATCTCCAAACCTGTAGATGATTAGGATATGTCTACATCTTTCAAAAAGAACCTACAAATCGACATAAAATGATCCAAAATACTCCTAGAAACTAAAGCTATGAAGGCCCAAAAGAATGTAGCCTGATCACGAAGTATAAAGTTGCAAAAAACTCAGTCAAAATGGACTTGTCTGTTTTAAAAGATGAAAGACATCCATACAAACATCATAATCTACCTTCCAAAAGAATTTTCTGTTAGCAATTGAAAATCCATGGGAGGCTAAGTTGAAAAGCATTGGTGGATTATGTTTGAAAATCTTGTCATACATTCATTTGGTCATCAAATTCAATATCTGCAAGATAGGGGCTATGTGGAAATAGATCAATGGTCCAAGAAAAGCACACATGGAATCATTCCGGTGCTTTCCATAGCCTAAGAATTCTATGGACCTCAAGTCTGTGAAATAATTCAAGTTTCAAAAAGGCTTCAGGTGCAGGTGGTTTGAAAAATCAAAACAGATACGTGGCAACATTTTTATAAATCCAAAAAGTTTCTAAATCAACTCAATTTTGAAGTTACGACACAAAGGTACAACCAATGAAAGGTGAATGTGTGTCATACGTGGAGATTTTCTATTGGTTTACATTTTGCACTTGTCAGTAGAAGATTAAAGAAAGAACTGACATTGCAAGAAGCATGGAGCTTTTCTATTGGTTCATGTTTCAAGTTTTTTAGTTGAGCTTAAATTCCTACACAAATGTTAGGGCGTGGAATGATCTTATTGGCTAGATATTCGCACTTTGTCAAAAGGATTGAATTGCAAAGGGATTGGAATGGTCTTATTGGCTAGAGCTTTACACTTTGTCAGAAGGAATAAATTGCAAAGGGCATGGAATGATATTATTGGCTAGAGATTCGTATTTTCTCAAAAGGAATGAATTATGAAGTTTCGTGGAACTTTATAATTGGTTTATGCTTCACATTATGACAAGGATGATAACACAAGGGTACATGGAGCCATTTCATTGGTTTTTTGATTTGCGGGTATCAATCAAGATTGTCAAATATTGTGACAATGCGAAAATCATGGAGCTTTCCCAATAGTTCAACCTTCACGTGTGTCAGTTAGGGATATCTAAAAATATGAACTGTGAAGAAGCATGGAGCTTTCCCATTAGTTCAAGATTCATAGGGGTCACTTTAAGTTATCAAATAGACTGAAAATGTGATGAATGTGGAGCTCCCTCATTGGCTCACATTTCACTGATGTTAGTCAAGGTCATCTAAAAGTCTAAATTGTGAAGCAAACGTGGAGATTTTTCATTGGATCATGTTTCAAGATAGTTAATGCAAGTAAAAGAAAGGCCTGACACTACATAAAGATGTGGAGATTTTTAATTGGTCTATATTTTGTAATATCCATTATAGGTAAAAGATAATTTTAAAGAAGGTGAAGGAACGTGACATTTTCTTATTGGATCTCATTTTAAAAGGAACTAACTTACATACAAATTCACATAATACACATGGAAAAGGAAATTCAATGTACACATCAGAGAAAATGAAAGGTTGTAATGTGTCACTCTCTAGTTCATCCCGACACATGAACTTCAAATGGCCATAACTTTTGATCCAGAGCTCCAAATGAATAAAAATTGGTCTCGTTAGAAAGGAATTTTCAAGCTCTTAAAGTTGGCATCATCATATTTTGAAATGGATGGCATTTGGTAGGATAAAATGAGAACAAAAAAATACTAAGACGTACCTGATAGTATCATCTAATTATTTTTGTGTATGTGGCAGTAAATGCATGGAATCAATTCGAGAATGCTAACAGAAAACCAGATCCATTTAGTTAGACATTTTACATTCCCACTCTAGTCAAAAGATATTTCTTCACAAACAATATGAAGATTTACTTGTTGTTTTGGGGGGGGAATCGAGCTGAAATAATACATCAAATTTTTTTTTAATATGGGGCTTGTCTTCATAATTAAGGAGAGAATGTTATGGTATTCATATCAAAGGGGCTTGGTCTTTCAAATTATAAAAGGGTTAGAGATATAATTTTGACTACTGTATGTTTCCCTTGTGAAATACATGTTGATCTCAGTTTCCTAAACTTTTGTGTCAAGGTGGTTACAAGTGTACAACCATTTATAAGCTTTGAGAGCATTCATTTGATGTTCCCTTGCTAATAAATTGACAAACTAAATAAATTATGTCCACTTTTGAGTTTAAATTTTGTCTTCTAGGATTTTTATGTCAAATTGTTTCTTGATGAGTAAAATTTTTTACTGCAGTCTTGTGTTTATTGTTTGTATTTTTCATACACTAGATATGTCCTTGGTGTTTGTGCTATGGTAATTAAGTTTTATATTGTGTTGTGAGATTTCCCTCTGCAATATTGGACTGGATTGTAAAATCCTTGTCATAAACATTTTTTTACAGATAGATTTTTATAATCCTTTGAGTGTATCTTGGGCATATGAGAGATGAAGCAATAAACACTTTATTATAATGTTTGCACAATATCTTGTGTTAGGTATTTTAGCTATTGTATTGAATCTTTTGCATCTATTGAGCTTCAATGAATGCAAATAGTTCTTAGTAGAGATTGTCACTAATTGATCCAATTTTATGCACTTCCATGATTGTAGGATACTCTAAGTGTTAAATGTTATATCACAATGAACTTATCTACCTATAATTACCACTCTATGAAGTTACAATTTCCATAATCGACCCCATCCCCCCACTATTAAACATCATTTTGTTCTATTTCATTTCCTTTTTTCTTTTAACATCACTAAAGGTTTCTTTTAGCCTTAATTTCATTACTAAGAGAATGCAAGAGTAGTTGAACTTAATTGTCTTTAGTAACCTGTGTCTGGTGTGATAAGCATATGCAATACTTTGTGTGAAAACTCGTGAGAGTGAAGTGTTGTGTCCTTGGCCATGTTTATCCCAGATTAGTCCACCATTTGAAAAGAAACTTGAGGGAAAAAAGATCACATCTCCCACTCTCCCATTCAGGTTACACCTCAAGTCCTCTCACCCTGGTTCAAGGTAGGACCAAAAGTGGTAAGAAAAGGTGATCTCCTTTGTATGTGCCCCTCAATCATCTCAAGGATTGATGCCAAGGAAGTTTTGGACCCATCCCTAGTTACAAAATGACACAATAATCCATTTTATCACCATTCCAAGCCCTCTCCCCCTTCCTTTGAGGAGAAATTGATGTCAATCCAACAAGGGGTGCAAATTATAGGACCAACACTCTTATTTGACCTTATAACATATTGTATCAAACTCTTAGATCCTATTATTTGTATCTTTTTATCCATAAAACACAATGTGTATGTCTTTCAAAAGTTATCTAGCCTAGCGGCTGCAACGCTTTAATCATTTCCCCTACTATTGAGTCTAACTGTCAAAAAATCATATAATAAAAAATATATATTATAAAATTCTTACATTAATTCTTTATAATATGAATTACACTATTAACGAGGACCATTTTGATAGGTAAAATTCTAATTAATGTTTTGGTTTCCTCAACATTAATTATTTATTAAATCCTAACAATGTAAAATGTGCCATTTAAAAGTATATGTGTTATTGGAAATATGTGCATCGTTTAGAGCATGTAACTTTTTTCAGCCATTAATTAGCCATTTAATTTAAAGCAATGTAATGTCTTACATGTGCCTTTTCAAAATCATGAGCCAAATAAAGTGGCAGTTGGAACAACTTTTAGACATATAAAAAAATTTAGTGGAACAATAAAGTGGTTGCATATCTCTGTAAATAGACATGTTTAGTATATGTTGTGAACAATTGTATTTCTATTTTCTTCATCTAACCATAAGTGCGACACTTCATTCATCCATTGTAAATTTCGAGTAAGGAAAGCGTCAAAAATTATATTTATGATTTCTGGAGACTTTTTGATTTTCTGTGTGCCAAAAATTGGTATGCGTTCTCACCATCATCCCTTCTAAAATTATGAAATTTTGTAAATGTAGAATTTTCCATAGCCTTTTCAACAAAACCCATTTTTTGCACTTTCAATAATCAATGATGTCCATGATAACGTATGCTTTAAGGAATTTTAGCAAACAGTTCTCAATACAAATTGTTTGGCATAATTTTTTCATTCAAGATGCTTTGTCATCAATGATTTGTGAAATATGTGTATGTCATGCTTGCATGAAATACACAAACAACTTATGAGCAGTTTTTTGTAAGAGGGTTGAGAACTATTTCCTAAAATACCTATCATGGACAACAATGTTTGCTAGAAAATAACATTTGTTCAATTAGGGATTTTATTCATTTAGGAATTTCGGAGACAATTAAACAGAAGCAAATTGTAAGGCCATTCTTGACAAGTTTTTCTTGACATTTCGTTACAAATTGATTATTGAAATAAACATTGTATTTTGAAGTTTTTTATTCAAAAAAATAGTCATAAATACATTATTGTAAAATTTTAGGAGTTATTGTGTTATAAATTCTATATTTTTATCAAATAAATGATTTACTAAGATATTTAACGGTATGAAGATTAATGAAAGAGGACAGAAGGGAGTCGAGTCTTTGGAAAACATCTTCTGATACTCTAGGTTCAAAGTGCATTGTAATGGAGCTCATCTTGATAAATAAATGTTACATATTAATTTGTAGTGACATCAAAGGAAGATTTTTTAGCCTTTTTACAAACCCATAACACCTGCCAAAAGCTTGTTCTGATGTGTTTTGAAAAATAATCCTAGTGGTATGGATGGTGGATCAATATGTACAATACAAAAGTAAATATTGGAATCGATGTATGGTCATGGTGGTGCATAGGAATCGATGAGCAGATGAAGTTGATAAAATTGATATTATTTTGTTGGCCTTATTTTTGTCCACAAATAGTCCTTTATTGCACATACTCAGTAAAATTCAATGGCTACCACATCATTGACATTATCTATGAAAATATTTTAAAGGATGTTTATTTTACGAATCAGTTATCAGTCAATGTGTTAGTGTTGGATTCCAATGTGGTTTTTTTGAAAAAATATGGTTCTCCAAAAGTTGAAGAACAAAATAATTAATAAATATTTGTGGTAGGATATTTTGATGAACAAGTCTTATTATCATTAACACATTTTTGATGAGTTTTAATGGTTTATCTTATCCATCATTGGATTTTCCCATGATCAAAACCACCTGCTCGGATCAGGATCAATACCACTTGACCTGCTCTTCTCCTTCCCCCATTTTTCCCATGATGAAGACAAAAATTATAAGGTAGGCTCGCATTATACTAAAATTTTGTCATGTACATACAAGAAAAATTTTATCGTAATAGTTTTGGGGTTGAAATAGTTTTACTTCCTTGTTTTTTTGGGAGGTGAAAGTGTAAGGAAATTGTGAGATTTACTATCTTGGCAATACATATGTACAATGACCAAGGAGATTATTTAAAGGATTATATGTTTTGTTATCCATATATATTTTCATACTCATATTAACTCTACAAAGAGTATGATCATTTTATTTAAGGTCGTTATACCATGTTTTATATGGATAAAATAATACGAAGAGGTTTTCTCTTCTTGACAATTTTTGTAGTTATAAAATGGTAATCTCCTCTACTAAGATTGGTAATTCAAACGTTATATTTAAATTATGTAGCTAAGATCTAAATATATTGTTTATGTTTTTTAGATAATACATCTAAGCAATATAATCATGTCGAATTAGAAATTTCCACTACACAAATAGTTCATTTTCGTTCTTAATTTGAAAACAGAGGTTGACTAAAAAATCGTATTAATGAATCTAAGCATTCTCTAGGACATTCCTTTCAATAACTAATAATATATAGTATGAGAACTATATAAGGCTTGATCCCTCTCAAGGGTATGTAGTGCAATAATTGGCTCCATCAGGGATAGTCCAGTCAATATGATACAATTATAAATAATTAAAGAGAGGTAAAAATATCCCTGTGACAAATTAATCAGAGCTAAGTATGTCTTGACCCCTTAGGGAAACATGTATTGCAACACTTTTCTCATCACAATAATATTTTTCTTGTGAAGGATGGCTAGCGACCGCTAAGCTCTAACTATTTTGTTGTGGTTGACCTTAGCAACTACTAGGATCATAGCTATGTATGTCTTGACCCCTCAATAGTTCATGTATTGCTACACTTTTCTCATTACTTTAATAGTTTTCTTGTGAATGATGCCTAGTGAACACTAAGCTCTAAATATTTTTTAGGGGCTGATCTTAGCGACCACTAAGCTCTAGATTTTTGTGGTGGTCGACCTTACAAACAGCTAGGATCATAACTACATATGTCTTAACCCCTCAAGAGTGCATGTATTGCCAAACTTTACTCATTACATGCATAGTTGTCCTTTAATTGATTCTTTATGATCGCTAAGATGTAAATATATCGTTGTGCATGACCTAAGCGACCATTAGGATCAGAACTAGGTATGTCTTAAACCCTCAATATTACATGTATTCCTGCATGTTGTTCAATGCATTGATAGTTGTCCCAAAATAATTCCTAGCGATCGCTAAGCTGATAATATTAGTTGTGGTTGACCTTAGCGACTAGTGCTGCAAATTAATTAGTAGAAATAAGTATGTTATTCACTAATCTACAGTCATTTATTCATCACACCTAGGGACATAGACTTTCAACTCTGACAATGTTGTATGCACAGTTACAGGTACTCATAAGGTATAAACGTAAATATTGTTCTCACAACAATAGAAACACAATGTTGTAAAGATAAACTACATTACAGGTAAAAGGTAAATGCTATAGCTAAATATAAAATAGATGAAAGTATATCATAAGTGGAGAACCAAACTACTACAAGTCTAATCTCTTCATGTAAGAACTTAAATGACGAATTAGAAAGAAAAGGGGTTAACAACTGTAAGTGGGCCCTACCTTGAGTGATATCTCTTCCTAATGCTAGTGTCTACAGTAAAATGATAGAACTCAAATTTTATTGATCAGCATGAAAATTATAATTACCCAGCAATCCTCCTCTTATGGATCGATCCCCTACTACAGTATTATCATCCTCTTTATATCGTAGAGAGACATGAAGAGACTTTTTCAACTAGTAGTTACATTTTGATTGAGTGCCAAATCATTCCCAAGAAATCTGTGGAGTTCTATACATGAAAAAAGAACTGAAGAGAAGTTTTCTAATACATCAAAATAACTTAACTGTCTATTCAAACAATCAATCATGAAATTAGATTAGCTATTTCCAAGTTGTAGATGCAAAGAATAATTAGAAATTGGTGTGAGATCTACTTTTATTGACATAACTATGTGTTCCTTAGTAGGTGAAAACTTAGGTGAAGTATTCTTATCAATCATCTACCGCACAATCACGGTTGTGCATATGTGAATATTTTCCCATGGCTGCAAGCCCTTGTTGTGGGCGAGTCCTAGTTGCTACGTGCCATTTGTTTTGGATGATTCTACCTTGCTTGTGATAGATTATCTTTGGTTGCATGTTAGTAATGGTACATAAAAGCTTCTTGCAACAAGTACATCATTCATATAAGCACTTAATAATCATTCATTACATCCAAGAGATTAAAATGCACATGCAAAACCCATGAAATAAAGTAACTTAGTACTAATTATAATAATTAATATATAAGTGCCAATAATTAGATTCATGTGGGAATGTCTTGAAAAGATGACCAAAATAACAGAGTGTAAGGGTATTCAACACATCATAAACTATAAAATATGAGACCATTAAAAATAGTATTAATGGGTCTCATCACACCCCCAGAATTAATCTCTTGAATGACCTCATTCAAGTTTTTTTTTTCCTTTATCAGCTGTGTCAAGTGCATCATTTTTATTTTTAGGGTCCACATGGATGATGTTGTAGAGCTGTCTGAAATCTGATGGCACGGAGGTTCCTTCTAGCTCAATAAAGAAGTACCCAGCATTCTTCTTATACCTTTCTATTATCCTTTCCTGCACATCTTCGTTGAGTTTTTTGTTTCCTAACCAATGGGGGATCAGAAAATGGAATATAGGTGGATAATATCCTATTGGAAACCAGGTTGATCCACATCTCTTTACTACCTAAATGTATGGGTTGACTTGCTAGAGAGTTGGGATAATATTTTGGTAAGAATTCATATCCTTCTTCCTTTGGTGTGTTGACATTTCTTCCCATCTCCTCCTGCATGAATGTGGTATCTCTTATGCATTATACTTGATGTGGTCACTAACCTCAACATTAGATTCTTCTCACATTTTGTAGAATCTCTATCGGATGTCCTTTTTTGCCATGAATTTGGTATACTCTTTTATGATATCCTTATTATTATTTACCTCTGCTCTGATCTTCAATGGTTACTCCTTACATAATTGTTTATACTCAACCATATGCCTTTCTCTGTGAAGTTCATTATTGAAGTAAGAGCATAGTGCCTAGATTTACACATCTCCAATGTACAGAACTGGTATCCAATCTCTGTCATATTCTGATGCATGATTAAACATGTACAACTCACAAAGAAGCAATTGTAATTCATAAGGAACCTTTAGATATATCTTGAAAAATGATTTGGCTCCACTTATGTCAAATGGAATGTCACTGTTGATACATGTAAGTTTTAATTACAACATTTGCTCTTTTAGAAATACAAAGTACACATTTGAAGGTGGCCTATACTTAAATTTTTTGTTGGCTACCTGGACTGTGTCTTCCTAATTCTTCTTCAATCATGCAATCTCATTATGTTTTTCCCTTAGTAGCATGTCATTTTCCTTTGTGTCTTGTTGGTACTAGAAGATTAGTTCATCCATTTCCCTTTCCCATTTCCTTTGTAGCTTATTACAGTAGTTCTCAATTTTTTGTACCCAATATTTTGTGTTGGTCTGTGTGGCCATATTACTACAAGCAATCCTAGGGTGTTCTATGAATACTTATTTTATAATGACCTGGGGCTGCAAGTTGGATGTTTGAGACACAGGGTTAGAGGATATAGCAATAATTGGGGGATGATCAATGTGCATTAGTTGAATAGAGTCATGGTCAATATCTACCTCAAGGCTTTGGATAAGGTCTTCTATCACATTCTCTAAATCAAGTGGTAGTTGATCATCTGTAACTTTAGTTGTTGCCTCCAAATTTTCTTCAGGAAGCATACAAATAATCTCGACTCCATCAAGGGTTTCATGAACATTATTTAAAGGTTCACTTTCATCAAGAAATATGTGTCCTTCATGTATGAAATGGGTTTCTCCTGCATGAATAGACTTTGTTTGATTCTCCATGGATTTAGCAGGGCACTGTGAAGTGGGTTGTACATCAAATTCATCCTCTTTTGTTTGTTCTATTTCACTGGTTTGTTCCATTGTAACTTCTTGTTCTACCTCCATTGGGATGGTCTCATCATCATTCACATATATATTTTCCTCCTCACTGTCAAGTGTTATTGGAGTATCTTCCTTAGACTTTGAAGGTTTGTAATTTTTGGTTTTAAGTATATGGGATCTTCTCCTTGGTTTAGAGGATTTAGAGGAAGATTTTTGTTTTCCCTTGGCAGAGGAAGATGTTGGGGTGGAGATATTTAACAATGCTTCAGCAACAAAAAATCATTCAAGAGATATAGGCCTGGGGCTCTACTCTGGAAGTAGTGTGTTCTCAGTGACAAGTGTGTCGGAAGGTGGAGAAACTTTAGGAGGAACTTTGGTTCCTATATGCACAGGGTTTTCTAATGGAGGCGTAGAGGAACTAGCTGGGCTCTGGTTTTTATTTTTTCCCTTCCCTAACAAGTCATCAATATATCTTGCTCATGCAATCTCTCCCCAATTCATTATAGGGTGTTTTATTGCCAATGTATGCTTCATAATTAGAGTTACAAGATAGTGATGGGAAAGTGTAGACCTTCCTCTCTATGATTCCTTACTCATTTTCCTTAAACCCTCATTCAATAAGCTCGGTACATTTACACACCTACCTCTCTTTAAATGATTTAACAATTTAAAGTGGACAGTGTTCAGTCAGGAATATCTACCTTCACATGTAAAATAATTGATGATGTAATTGGTGACATTTTCCCAGAAAGGATTGAGATAAGTACGCAATGTACCTTGTCTATCAGCCATGAAATTTTCATCTTCATCGGCAAAATCAGCTTGAGCTTCCTCAGGGTTAGCTTTCGTCAGATACAATTCACCCTCCATAGGAAAACCAGTCATTGTAGCCAGTGTTTCATCGTCAAACTCAAATTCCAATCCTTTCACCATTGCATGGCCATCAATAAATGTAGCTGTGAATTCTGAAACCACCAACTCAGTAAAACCCTTAAACTTATTTATGTAGTCCATCTACTCATTGTCTCGGAAATACTAAAGGATTTGCAAATGACTCCACAATTGTGAATGATCAGTTGGTTCACTCCTCATTAAATCCCCTCCCATTTCAAATTTCTAAAACTCTGCAAACTCTACAAATTGAAGAGTTTTGTCTTTCAGAAATGAGAATAGGAATGCAAATGAATGGCAGTACAAAGGCTTTGTATATTTTTGAAACTTGAGTCGAAGTACACATGCATCTTGAAATTGGAATTATTAATTTGAATGGAGGATTGTTCATGTGAAGTGATGGTTGTTAGATGATGTGGGGGACAAGTCACGACTAAAAATGTGGCGAAATATTATTGAAACTTAAATTTTAATGACAACATGGCACATATATTAATTATATATAATTATGCTATCGATACTCAATCAAAAGGGAATTTAGCACACTTAACTTTAAATATTCACCAAATGTTGTTGACATGTGTCGTGCTAGATGTCATGTTGAGGGATGCATGCATGAGGCTGCATGTTGAGGCACTACATGGCTATTAGTAGTGTTGATGTGGGTGATGCCACATAGAGTGTACTCAAAATTATTCTCTCATATTAAATGTGCATGCAGCTGGGTTCTTGAATTCTTCATTATCCGGTTTCTATCGAATAGAAATCAAAACAAGGCTTTGGATGCATATTGTTGTAAGTGGATGTTCTATTATTTGCATTCTCTCCTTTCATCAGTGGTTATGCACTCCTTGCTTCAAATACTTAAAATCCTACAAAACAAAAATAATAATGAAATAAAACATGTGAGTGGGTGATAATGATCACCATAGAGGCTGATCACATCACTTTTATTCCTCCTTGGGGAATCCAGCAAGCTGGAAAAACCAAGGCCACCGAAGTCCTCATTTCTCCAAAGTTTCAGAAGATGAACCAGTAGGTTCAACTTCTGATCTCAATTCTTATGTTCTCATTTCCATGTTGTTTTGGCCTCCTCTAAGATGTTGGATAAATGTGTTCCTATCAGTTGGATTTTCATACAATCTCAATCTGTGGCCATTAACCAATAATTGGAATCTTACTAGGTCAATGGTGGTGAGTTTCATAGCTTCATTAGGAAATATTTTATCAATCTCATATGGTCCTAATCATCATGTCCGTAAATTTTCCCATATGATCTTTGTATTTGAAGTCAAAGAGAAGATCCCAATCACCTTCTTGAAATTACTTTATTTTGATGAATCTATCATGCCACTTGATCCATTATTTCTATACCACCTTTTTATTATGAACATCTTGCCTCCTCATTTTTTTCATCTCGTGCAATTGGAGAATCATTTTCCTATGTGCTGTAAACAAATATATGTCTAATTCCAATGCAGTTCTTAATGTATTATACTCAAATTCAATAGGGAGGACAATAGTTTTACCATACAATAGCTCAAAAGGTGTGAATCGAGTTGTTGTCTTCCATGTGGTATTGAATGCCCAAACTACCTCAGGAAGTCTTTCTGTCCAATCCTTTCTATGCAATGCAACAGTTTTTGTTAAGATGGCCTCAATTTCCCAATTTGTCACTTCAACCAAGCCATTAGATTATGGGTGATATGGTGTAGATTTCATGTGCATGATTTCATATTCCTTAGCCGAATCAGCAATAACCTCAACAGTGAAGTGAGTACCTTGATATGTGATAATATTTCTTGGCACTCCATATCTTGTAAAGATATGGTCATATAGGGATTTTTCAACTTTTTCACTCTTTTGATTTGGTAATGCCTTTACTTTTGTCCACTTAGTGAGGTAGTTTGTGCATACTATGATATATTCTTTTTGTTGATACTCATGATCAATATGACCCACAAATTCTAAGCCCCATTTTTCAAATGGTTGTAGTGTTATCTGAGGTTGTAATGGCATTTCATATGACTTGGTAGGCTTCCCCATCCTTTGGCACTTATCACATCTCCTTGCATATAATTCTACATCTTTATGTAATGTGGGAATACCCAGTTGTCAATACTTTTTGTGTTGTTCTTTTTATAGCAAAGTGTCCTCCATATGGTTCACTATGGAAGGCTTTGAGGACATCATAGATTTCCTCATCATCAGTGCATCTTCTCATAACATTATCTTGCCCAGTGTGGAATAGGAAACCAGCTATCCAAGAGAAATTCACTCTCTTTTCTATAATATATTTATTTTTGGAATATAGATAGTGTGGAGGTGTCTTACCTGAAGCCAAATAGTTGGCTATATCAGCATATTGGGGTGCCTTGGTGGAGATGGAAAATAAGTTATCATCTAGGAAAGAATCATCCACTACTGCTTCCTTATCACTATTCTCCATTCGTGAGAGGAAATATGCTACAACATTATCTTTCCTAGGCTTATCAACAATTTTTACATCAAACTCTTGTAAGAGCAACACCCATCGTATTACCCTACTACTTACAACTAGTTTATTGATTAAATACTTTATGGACATCATGGTCTGTATGGATGAAAACTAGATATCCCATGATATAAGTGCCTGAATTTGTTAATGGAGTATACTACGGCTAAGAATTCTTTCTCAGTGACTGTGTAATTGAGTTCAGCATGTTGTAGGTTCTTTCTCAGTTAGTAGATTGCATAGTTAAGTATACCATCCTTTTGTCCTAAGACAGCACCAATGGCATGACCAAAAGCATTTGTATGTATATGAAATGGAAGGTTCCAGTTTGGTCCTCTCAGAACAGGTGCAGAGGTCAGCATTTGTTCCAATGTTTGGAATGCATATTCACATTTTTCCGTCCATATGAATGAAACATCTTTTCCTAATAGACCAAAAAAAGGTGTTGTAGTTTTGCTAAAGTCGTGGATGAATCTTCAGTAATACCCAGCATGACCCAAGAAGCTCCTCACATCCTTCTACTTTTTGGGTGTTTCCAAATTCATAATCATTGATATCTTTGCTACATCCACTTGGATTCCAGATGATGATAGATAGTGTTCCAGCATTATCCCTTTAGACAATCATCATGTAGCATTTCTCATTGCTTAAGGACATGTTTTGTTCTTTGCATATTTTGAGAAATTTATCAAATTTCTTCATTGCTTCATCAAAAGTGTTGTCATGGACTGTGAAATCATCCATGAATACCTCCATGCAATCATTGGTTAAATCTAAGAAGATGTTAAGTATTGCCCTTTGGAATGTAGCAGGTGTATTGTACAGACCAAAGGGAAGGAAAGAGTATGCAAAGGTTCCCCATGGAATTTTTAATGTTGTCTTCTCCTGATCCTATGGAGTAATATGTATTTGATTGTAGCCACTATAACCATCCAAGAAAGAAAAATAGTTTTTTCCATTAAGAGTGTCAAGTACCTTATCAATAAAAGGAAGTGGGAAATGATCCTTTTTTCATTGCTTGCATTTAGCTCCCTATAGTCCCACGAAAATCCTCCATTTACCATTATTTTTAGGTATTATAACAAGGGGTGACACCCATTGGCTATCAAAAATTGGATAAATGAAATCCAGTGTCCAACAATTTCATCAACTCTTCTGTTACTATGTCTCTTACTGCTAGGTTCATTCTCCTTTGTGGCTGCCTTACGGGATTGCAATTATCCTTAATGTAAATCTTATGAGTGAAAATTTTAGGATGGATCCCATACATGTCTCCATAATCCCATTCAAATGTTTTTTTATGTTTTTTGAGTAGTGTAACTAACAGTTGCTCCTATTGCATGCTTAATCTTTTGTTTACATCAAGTGGCTTGCCAGGTATAATATATACTTATTTGGAAAGACTAGTCATGGAGCATATGTTATTATTCATAGAATTCAGGATATATTCATGTGGGAGAAGTTGGTGTAGAATGCATTTTCTTACTTGGAATATTCTTAGTACTTTTATGAGGTAAAACTTGATTTTCAGGGAAGCTTATGCATTGCAATTTACCATCTTCTTGCTAGTTCTTACCATAATTGTTTTGGAGAATGTTTGAAATAAAAACATCTTCCTCATGTCCTTCTATTATGTATGACTTCTCCAACATCATGAGATGGTGCATTGAATTCTGACCTTCTTCTATTTCTTCTACCTAAATGCTTTGATCCTCTTCATTGAATGGTTGTCCAGGTTAGTAGAGTATAAGCTTTTTGGTTCCACTTCCATTGGAGATGATCATTTTAACATATCTACACCTAATGAATGCATTAGCAGTTTCTAACCATGGTCTTCCTAGGATGATAGGATATCCCCCTAAAATTTCCTTTGGTTGTAGAACAATGAAGTCGGCAGGATACTCCCAGGAGTCTACTACTACTACCACATCCTCTAAAACTCCTTCAGGTTTTACTGTGGACCTATTTACAATCTGTAAGACTGTGGTTGTTGGTATGTTGGCGAGGAAATTTTTCTAGTGGGAAAACTTGTGGACTCCTTGCCAACGCTCTAGGAATCTAAGTCCCTCTACTTGACCGATGTAGCTATCGTATATGCATGCACGAGAAAACATGGATTTCTGCGGTGGCCTTTCGGCCGAGGATCCATCAGAGGCACTCCACTAACCCTATGGAAAAGCTTGCAGATACTTACAAGAGAAAAAATTTCTCTAAAAGTGGGAAACGGAGTGAGTAAAGAGGTAGGAGAACTAATGTTGCAAGTAGGAAATCAGATTCCTACACACACTAATTAGAAAATTCATCACATGAATTCATGGGAAGAAACAACCCTACAAATGGCAACAAGACAAGATAAGATCGTGAACTCAAAGTTTTTAAAATCTCCTCATCAAAGAGGCTATGAAATCCCTCTTCTTGTATTGATGCTTAATCAAAAAGCTGTACATAGTGGAGAAATGGAAGAAATTGAAAGAAAGGGGGGAAATGGAAGAAAAATGGCTAACTCCTTTGCTTTCTCCAAGTACAATGCACTCGTGAGTTTACCAGGTCAATTTTCAACCCTTAAAATGACTTTTAGATTCCATCATATAGCCCGTAAGAAATGGTTACAATCTACTCAGGTGAGAAAGAAACAGTTACAACCTATGCTAATTGTTCGTGCCCCTTCAATTTCTTGATTTACAGAGAAATTCTTATGGCGGAAAGAAACATTTTTTTAAAATATTCAGTTATTACATTAATTTACCAGTTAAAACATGGGCCATTCAATTTTCTTATAAAACATTAAATATGGGCCACCCACGTGGAAGGAATTGATTAGAATGAGCCCGCATATGCTTTGACTATTTACCTTTTTTTAGCGAGGCAGTATATCTGACCTTAGACGCGTGGCGGGCCAGCACTCATTTGGAACCTGCCTCTAGATTTTTTCTTTGAATTTGCACCAGCCTGACACGTGGAGAGCTCCACGGGTTCTTTCATACTTAGCCGATCTGGGGTCTATTCATGTTTGACTCATGTTAACCCCTAGACACGTGGAGAGTTGTCGTTGATTTGAGTTTTAGCTTTGGAAGCACCTTCTAAAATTGCGCCAAGTTGACATGTGTCTCCTTCCGCCGTGGTTAGAATTTTCAACATCCAACTTTGTCTCCTTAGCTACATGGTGAGATGGTGTTACTTGGAGACTGACTCTTGGATTTTACTTTTGAAAAGGCATCGTTGCAGCATGTGGAGACCTTCGTCGGCCCACCCATACTTAGTTAATTTTTAGCAATCAGCTATGTCCCTTTTGGACCTAGGACACGTGGAGGACTAGAAAAAGTTTGAGGACTGCCCCCAGCTTTGAATCTTGAAACTTCACCGAAAAGGCACATGGAGCCATCCGCTAAGTCTTCCATACTTAAATAATTTTAGCCCGTTTTACCTTCATTTTGTACCCGGGACATGTGGAAGGTCTGTGCCTAATTGAAGATTGTCCCTTGGGCCCTGCCTCTGGAGTTACGTCATTTGGACGTGTGGAGGATTCTGTTGGACCTTGAAATATGGCCAAACCACATCCAATCAAAGAGACCCACGTATTATCCATGGATGTTGAGGAAAAATTTAATGGGGAAGATTTTCCCGTCATTCCTGATTTTCAAATTTCTTTCGCGAGCTGAGGAATTGAAAAAAATACAAGGTTCTATGATCTAGGGGCATATAAAGATTGAAAATTTCATTCAAATGAGGACAAGAATAAAATTTTCACGCGTCCAAACAGGAAAATGGGAAATTTATCGAAACAAGAAGAATGGGGATTTGAAATAACTCTAGGGCATGGAATTTTCTATCTCTTCATATTTTCAACTTGGCTTAAATACTTTAGGACGGTGAGAGCTCAAAATTTCAAATTTAACTTGGAAAACAAAAAATGGTTTTCGGGAGACAACAGCTGGCTCTAGCTTGGGGACATGGCATGGAATGAGCATGGAAAAGACGTGATATGAGGATCCATAATCTCAATTTTTAAACCCTGTAATTCGTTGACCAGTGCCTTATCCATTAGGCCTTGCAGAGTCATGAACAACTTCGAGAAATAAAGATCAAAAGAAGGAAACACATGAGCACACAACGAGAAGGAAACACATGACACACAACAAAAAGGGGAAACAAAACCACACAACGGAAAGGGAAACACACCTATGGTACAAGGCGGGGGAAAACCCACTTTCACTGATGATATAATTTCAAGTATTTCCCACTTCAAGGAAATTCCAATGGTGTTCCATCCAATTATGAGAGAAGGAAAACATTCTCACCACAAGCTTCACAAATCAGGAATGGGTTGAGTCATAATGAATTGAACTTTCCATTGCTGCCTCTAGGTTCTCTTCCCTTGTCCCATATCAGAATGAAGTCTCTAACCTTGAATTATCTTGCCTTGGTCTTCTGGTCAAAGATCTTCTTCACTTTCAACTGATGCTCCTTGATTCGATCCACCACTTGGGATCTATTTTCTTCTAGATTTTCCAGAAATAGGATCCTCTTGTCAATGGAATCCTTTTATTGGCCATCTTCTATTGCATGTAACAACTTGAGAGCTGGCATCTCAATTGTGAGAGGACATTCTGCTTCAACTCCATACAGCAGTTGGAATGGTGACATACCTATTTCCTTTTTGGGAGTGATCCTATCCACCCACAATGCATCATACAACCTTTTGTGCCAATTCCTTTTATTCTCATTTACAAGCTTGCAAACAATGGTCACAATGTTCTTATTGCTTGACTCAGCTTGCCCATTTCCTTGGGGATAGTAGTCAGAAGAATGAGATAGGGAGATTCCAAATCCATAACAAAACTCTGTGAGCTCCCTTGAAGAGAAATAGGTAGCATTATCTACTACAATATTTTGTGGCACTCCAAAACAGACTATGATATTCTCCTTAATGAAGTTGCATACTGTTTCAGTGCTAGCCTATTTGGTTGGAGTTGTTTCCACCCATTTGGTGAAGTAGTTTGTTGCTGTGAGCACATAGGTATGCCCTACACTTGAGTGAGGATTTAAAACACCAATGAAGTCCAAACCCCATTGTTGAAATGGTTCTTCAATAACCACAGGCTTGAGTGGCAATACAGCTAGTTGTGGCCTTCCAACAAATTGTTGGCATGCTTTGCACTTGGAAACCCAATCCTGAGTGTCTACAAAGAAGGAGGTACAATAATACCTTCCTCAAAGGATCTTGTGTGTAGTTACCTTTGTTGAAAAATGTCCACCACATGCTTGATCATGATATGCTTCAAGAAAATTTTCTTATTGCTCCTTATCTACACATCTGAGGAAACAACCGTCTAGACTTCTTTTGTAAAGTGCACGATTCCAGATTACAAATTTGGCTACCTTCAGTTTGAGTGTTCTTCTTTGCTTGTAATCAATATGAGGAGGGCATTCTCCATAAGTGAGGTAATAGGCAATGTCAACATACCACTCATCGGTAGTGGTCACTAAGAGCACTTGTGGGTTGTCTTCGAAATGAGTTGGGCAAGTACAATCTTCTTCTTCATACTGAGTTTTAAGTATTTCATCTTCAGCAATCAACTTGCACAAGCCATTTCCCCTCACCAGATTGGAGGGTTGAATCTCCAAGTCATACTCTTTAGTTTTTGCAATCCAATTTCCTCTCTTAGCTCTAGGATCTTGCTGAGTCAAAATGGATTTGATTGCACTGTCAGGGACCAACACCACAGTATGGGAATTGAGAATGTAAAACCTAAAGTTTTTTACAACCTTGACTACTTCATAGGCATGTTTCTCCAATTGACTATACTTTAGCTCATGCTTCTTCAAAGGAAAAATCATGAAAGCAATAGGTTCTTCCACACCTTCATCATTTTTCTGAACAAGAACAGCAAAGAGTGTATGTTCTGATGCATAACAATACATGATTAACTCTTTGTTGAAATCTAGAGATACGAGAGTTGGAGCTTTGGCAATGGATTTCTTGATCTCTTCAAATTTTTCCTTCCCTTAATTGTTCCATTTGAAACTTGCTTGTGGTTTCATCATGGAAGTGATGTGCTTTGTCAATTCAGCAAACTCAAACACGAAACGACAAAGAAATTTTACCTTTTCGAAGAAAGAATGAACTCCTTTCTTGCTTGTGGCAGGGCTAATGTTTGAATGGATCTAATCCTCTCAGGATCAATGTGTGCTCCATGTTTTTTCACAATGTGCCCCAAAAATTTTCCTTCTGTGACTCCAAAAATGAACTTCTTTGGATTTAGTGATATGCCATGTTTTCTACACCTTGCAAGAACTTGCTCCAAGTGACAGATATGATCTCCCCTCTTCTTTGAGAATATAGTGAGTTCATCGAGATATATGACAATGGAATGTTTCAAATCTTTGAAGGCCAAGTCCATTTCCCTTTAGAAAGTAGCTCCTGCATTGATTAGGCCAAAAGGCATTATGTTGTAGGCAAAAGTGCCCCAAGGTGTTGTGAAGGATATCTTGTTGCAATCCTCTTCTACCACTTTGATTTGATTATACCCTAAGAATCCATCTAGCAATGAGAACATTTCAAATCCAGTGACTACTTGCAAAATGTGGTCCATGATTAGAAGAGGGTAATTTTCCTTTAGGGATGTGTGATTCAGATTTTGAAAATCTACACATATCCTTATTTTTCCATTCTTCTTCCTCACTAGCACAATGTTGGCTACCCACATTGAATGGTGGATGGGAAAGATTATTCTTACAGTGAGCATCTCTTTGTCACCTCCTCCTTGATGGTATCAACAATATTTGGGTTGTAAGGCCTTTTTTTCTACCTAAAGGGCTTAGCATGTTTTGGGAAGGTGTTGTGGATGGTGTGGGGAGTAAGCCTTTAGAATTTGGGCTTGAAGAGATAGGGTTACCATTACGAATTACATTGATGAATCTGTCAAATTGGATAGGATGTGTTTGTAGGTATTCTATTTTGGAGATCTGGACTTTGGTTTTTATTTCATGTTCTACAAAGTCAAATGGGGCAATGGTGGGTGAGGAAGAGGCTCCTGAAATGAAGGAAGATTGTCATGGTAGATAATTTGCTACTTTTGGTGTTGGGTTCTCTTTTTCAGATGTAACAATTGGCTTGGAAGGGGGTAAGGGTGTAGCCTTTGACTAAAGTTTAGATGTTTTTTTGTAGGGCCAGCATTTAGAAGAGAATTATTCTTAGCAACTTTTGAGCTGGAAGAAGGATCAAATGACTTACTTGGTATAGTAGCATGCTCTTTAGCAACCAGTGAGTCCAGTTTTTCTTTGGCTGATTCCATGGAAGGTGGTAATGGTGATCCTCTATTGATGATTTTCTTCTGTGTAACCTCTGGAGGAAAATCTTCTTTATTCTTCTTCTTATCCTTTGATGCAACTGTTGGGGCTGAAATCCCTTTTTTAGATTGAGCACGAGTGAAAACTACACATGAGAAACTCGAAACTTCTTCATCACCTTCATCTTAATCATCAACATACTCAATCAGGCCATTGTGCATATCAACTTCCTCAATCTTAAGAAATTTTTCATAATCTTCCATGTTTTCTTCTTTAGTTTCATCAATTTCTTCTTCTTCCTTTGGCTCTTTGGTGTCACATATGGCATTGATTGGTGTTGCTTCAAGAGCAAGCCAATGAGGAGGTGGAGAAATCTTTGGCCTATCTGAAGGGTTTGGTCTCTTTGAAGAATTCCGCATTATGATCTGAGATAGCTGCTTCTTCAAGGCAACCAGGTCATTTGCCATTTTTTGGAACATCAGATCTTTAGTGACAGAGTTTGAATTCTGACCCTTTTGCTTTCCATTGGGACCTTTCACCTTTCCGGAAAGGATTAGATCGTCATCAGTTTCTATTACAAAGTCTTGGGCTTGCCTCAATGTTCTTGGTTGGGTTGTTCTGAGGAAGAAACCTACTTCTGATGGCAAAGAACTAATGAAAAACCTCTTCAAATTATTTTCAGGAGGCACCACATCTTCAGGGATCCTTTTTATCACTATATCGTATCTTGTTATGAAGTCCCTCATTAACTCGGAGGTTTCTTTCTTCATTTGTACCAATTGGACCAAAAGATCCTATCTTCTGTGGTCTTGAACCTGTGTTCGAATGCACTTCTTATATCTTCCCAACAGGTGACAGACCTCAAGGGAAGCATGTAGAACCATTCGACAGCCTTCTCTTGGAGTGACTCCACAAAGATTCAGACTGACACATATTCATCCTCAACACCCAACACACCGTAAATAGTGATAAATGTTGATATGTGCTCTTCAGGGAGTTGAGAACCATCCCCTCTGAATTTTGGGAAGTTTTTCCTAGAGCCTCTCGATAGCTCATGGAGTGGTTGAGTGAGAGCCAATGGACCGGCGTTTCCTCCCCATGGTATGTTTGGCCTTCGGGCCTCACGATCACATTCACACTCATGATCACAATCGCCCATTCTATGTTTGTTTCTATCTTCCAACCTTACTAAGGTTGCGGATTCTATTGTTGCTATTTCTTCTGCCTCGGCTTGAAGTCTCTCAATTTCTTTGAGTTGAGCTCTTATTTCCTCTTCCGCTCTTGCTTCTCTTTCTCTAGCTTCTTCTTCGGTCTCTACGTCATTGAAATATTCAAGGTTCTCGTTGATGTTTGGAAATTCACCATCCAAAGGATTAGCAACACTCAGGTTCCCAACATGATCGGTTGCTTGAGAAGAAAGCCTCTAGATTCCAAGTAGCTCTTGTCTCCTTTGAAGTTCCTTAAAAATGGGATGAGTTTGTCCTCCTTGTCTCTATTTCTGGGTGTATCTTTTATCCGCCAGCTTGAAAATCTATGCTCTTATTCACAGTGCTGGAATTTTTTTTTGCCTCTCTAATTCAGTGGCACATTCCTCTTCAAGGTCCAGAATTCTTGTGGCAATGAAGTAGTGATTGGCACTTTACCTATTATGTTAGATATCTTCCCTCAAATCTGAAGCAACGTCTTCTTGGATGTGGAAGAGAAATTTGGTTCTTTCAATAGGAGGTTTTCCCGGAGTAGCTATGATTTGAATCCATGTGGCTCATATAGCCATTCATATTCTAGGAATTTTCTATTTTATTTTTTATTTTTTTGAATTTCTTGACCTTGCGGTCGCATTCAGGTGCAGATGCTGCTAAATCTGCCCCATGATGGGCACCAAAAATTGTTGGCGAGGAAATTTTTTGGGTGGGAAAACTTGTGGACTCCTTGTCAATGCTCTGGGAATCTAAGTCCCTTTACTTGACTGGTGCAGCTACCGTATATACATGCTCGAGAAAATGTGGATTTCTGGGGTGGCCTTTCAGCTGGGGATCCAATAGGGGCACTCCATTGACTCTGTGGCAAAGCTTGTAAATACTTGCAAGAGAGAAACTTTGTCTGAAAGTGGGAAAGGGTGTGAGAAAAGTGGTAGGAGAACTAATGTTACAGGTAGTAAATTAGATTCATGCACACACTAATTAGAAAATTCATCACATGCATTCATGGGAAGAAACAAACCTATAAATGGCAACAAGACGAGATAAGATCATGAACTTGAAGTTTCTAAAATCTCCTCATCAAAGAGGCTATGAAATCCCTCTTCTTGTATTGATGCTTAATCAGAAGCTGTACATAGTGGAGAAATGGAGGAAATTGAAAGAAGGGGAGGGGAATGGAAGAAAAATGGTTAACTCCTTTGCTTTCTCTTAGTATAATGCACTCATGATTTTACTAGGTCAATCACCAGCCCTTACAATGACTTTTAGATTCCATCAGATAGCCCATAAGAAACAGTTACAATCTACTCGGGTGAGAAAGAAAAAGTTACAAGCTATTCTAACTGTTCGCACCCCTTTAATTTCTTGATTCACAGAGAAACGCTTATGGTGGAAAGAAATAGTTTTTTAAAATATTCGGTCGTTACATTATTTTTCCAGTTAAAACACGGGCCGTTCGATTTGCTTTTACAACTTTAAATCTGGGCCACCCACATGGAAGGAATTGATTAGAATGGGCTCACAAATGCTTTGACTATTTACCATTTATTTGGCGGGGTCGTATATCTGAACCTGGACGCATGGCGGGCCAGAGCTCATTTGGAACCTGCCTCTAGATTTTGTCTTTGAAGTTGTGTCAGGCTGACACTTGGAGAGCTCCACGGGTTCTTTCATACTTAGCCAATCTGGGGTTTGTTCATATTTGACTCATGTTGACCCCTAGACACGTGGAGAGTGGGTGCTGATTTGAGTTTCAACTTTGGAAGTGCCTTCTGAAATTGCACCAAGATGACGCGTGTCTCCTTCCGTCAAGGTTAGACTTTTCAACGACAAACTCTGTCTCCTTAGCTACGTGGCGAGCTGGCACTACTTGGAGACTAACTCTTGGGTTTTACTTTTGAAATGGCACTATTGCGGCACATGGAGATCTCCGCCGACCCACCCATACTTAGCCATTTTTTAGCAATCGGCTCTATCTCTTTTGGATGTTGAACACTGCATAATTACATTGAAAAAACACCAAATATATTATTGAATATAGAAATCATCCGGGATATTATTTCAATATAGAAGATTACAATATATAGATTGATAGTCTCCTATAAAGGAGGAGTCAATCATGATCTCCTAGAGTCTCTCTATCTCACACAAATCTCTCTAACAATTCCTAGTATCTCTCAACCTTATCTATGAGTTGTATATGACAACTCATTATTGTACACACATATATTTATCTAATGTTCACAATAACTAAACTATTCCTAACATTCACCCCCTTATTGTGAACATGGGAAAAACATACACACTCTTATCTGCAATATGTTCTCCTTTATGGAGCATGTCAAACTCTGTGACTCATGACCTTGATACTAATGAAGGAAGCAATGCTCAACCTTCTATGGTTTTACAGGTTTACGACAAACCTTGATGTGTAACAGATCCATCACATGTCCACCAATTGTGGTTTTCTGGATCTCCCACAAACCTTTTCAAGATTCATGAATTGTCTTACTGTGGTGCTTTTGTTCACCTATTTCATTACATCAGGAGTTACATTCAGGAATTTTATACATTACAATAATAGGAATGTATCATTTGTTTTTATTATCTACCACACAGTTGAAAGCAAATACACAAATTAAAATACTTGGTCACCAAATCAATACTGCGGCCTTGTCGATGATGCCTGATGAGAGGTCACTGATCAACCTCCTTCCTCTGTTGCCTCCAGCCTCCATCTATTTTCTACTTAGTTAGAAAATATATCTTTTAGGCTCATATTACAATTCTCTCGAGTGTTGGTTTCAACCGATAATGCACCCCCTCACTATGGATGAGCAAAAGTGCGTCCAAACAAAAGTGAGACAAAAAAAAAATTCAATAAAAATTTCTAAAAGTGGAAAAATAATATTTTTTTATCTAGCAACAAAAAGAATATGATCAATGCGTAGAACTTGAAAAAATACACATTTTAAAAAAAAAACGATACCTCAATCCGAGTTATCAGCTGAAATTTATCGTGTTTACAAGTTCTAAATTCAACTTCTTTCTGGACCCTTTCCAAAAATGGTAAATTTCTTTTTTGGCCTTGCATTTTTTTCTAGTATGTCCAAAAATAGAAAAATTTAAAAGTAAAAAACGAAGAGTTCCTAAATCTCCTCCCACGCAACAACAATTCTCCTTCCACACTAATGAATTCAAAATGCTCCTTTTCCACCACACAGGTTGTCTACCTCTCCTCGCAGGCTTCCAAATCTTATTTTCGCGCACTTTTCCATGCAAGTTTGAGGACTTCCCCTGGCTTTGAATCTTGAAACTTTTCCGATGAGGCACATGGAGCCATTTGCTAAGCCTTCCATACTTAAACAATTTTAGCCTGTTTTACCTTCATTTTGTACCTGGGACATGTGGAAGGTTTGCGCCTAATTGAAGACTGCCCCTTGGGCCTTGACTCTGGAGTTGCATCGTTTGGACGCATGGAGGCTTCCGTTGGACCTTGAAATATGACCGAACTGCATCCAATCAGAGAGACCCATGTATTATCTGTGGATGCTGGGGCAAAATTTAATGGGGAAGATTTTCCCGTCATTCCCGACTATGGAAAAAAATGCAGAGAAGAAGAAAACTCCACCATTTTGTGCCCGATTTTCAAATTTCTTTCACAAGCTGAGGAATTGAAAACAATACAAGGTTCAATGATCCATGTGCATAGAAAGACTGACAATTTCATTCAAATGAGGACAACAATAAAATTTTCACACGTCCAAACAGGAAAACGGGAAATTTATCGAAACAAGCAGACTTGGGATTTGAAACAACTCTAAGGCATGGAATTTTCTATCTCTTCATATTTTCAACTTGGCTTAAATACTTTAAGAGGGTGAAAGCTCAAAAACTCGAATTTAACTTGGAAAACAAAAAATGGTTTTCGGGTGACAACAACTTCTTAATCCTTCTAATTTCAAATTATCCATGATTTGTTTGTCATCACATTTATTGTCGCTCCCAAATTAATCAGTGTGTTTTTTATCACTATACCATTAATTGTGACATTAACTAGAGGGATTCCTGGATCAATATATTTTGGTAGAACTAAATTCCCAAGCATAATATCAGATAACTTCTCAATGACTTGAACCATAGATGGATCCTTCCTCTTCATGCCTGGCTTTTTAATGTAGAGGTCTTTAACTAGCTTTTTGTATATGGGCATGCCCTTGATAACTTGTATTAATGGTATCTTGACATAGATGTCTTTAAGTTGATTGAAAAAGTCAGAATCAAATTTTGTTCTAGGATCAGTCCTTTTTCCTTGTAATCTTTCAGGGAATGGTGGCTCATTATCATGTGTTTTAATTTTTCCAGAGTTTTACTCAGGTTGTGGTGGATCATCCTGCAGCGTCCTTTGTCCTTGTTGTGGATCATCATGCAATAGTCATGGTTCCTCTACAATTTCAATAATCGTTGGCCCAGCTGGTGAGGGAAGTGCTCTTCCTAAGCGAAGATGGATATTGTTGATATCAACAGAATAAGTTGGGTATTGAGCTAGTTCAGTGGAATGGGTTAGTTGGGCAGCTTTATTGTTAGGGTTAGGCGTTGGTTGAGTAGGTAGTTGTGTAGCTTTTGGTTCAGAGCCTAATTGGGGATTAGGCATCAAAGCTTGTTTTTGTTGATAAGGAGGTTCCTAATAATTTTTCTAGAAATTAGGAGGTGGGTTGTTCCACTGTTGTCCCCTCCATGGTTGTTGCCATGATTAGGGAGGTTGTTTTCATTGTTTCTACGGTTGGCCTTGGTATTGAGGTTTCCATTGTTATTGATATTGATTAGGATACGGGGCCCATCTTTGAGGGTTACCCCAAGGTGGGTGTTGCATATAAGAATTACTAGACCAATTTTGAAACAAATGCATAGGATCTTGTGTCATACCTCCTTACCTTGGTGGCCATGGTTTCCTTTGAGCAACATAAAAAGCTTTCCCATCTTTTGTTTCCACCATTTTGAAGTCAGATGAAGGCTCACTTTCTTGAGAAATGTTGGCCAATTATCTGCATCTACAGTCTGATTTCTTCCTTATGTATGCATGGCAGTATTCAGTAAGAGTTGCTTATGCATCTTCTTTATTTTTCTTAGCATGTAGAGCATCCAGTTGATTAGCCATATCATTTACAATCTCTTGCTTCATATTTTTGAACATGCTAACAATCTCAGACTTAGAGATGTCCCCCATTGATTTAGTAAACACTCCACCTCTTGATATCGCATTTCTTACTCTTTTCATGGTAGCTCTTGAATAATTTTTACAGGCATCACAAATATCTTCAAAGCTAGCCTTGGAAATGTTTCATCCTCCTATCAAGTCTAGAGCATCCATGCCTTCATCACTGAGTCCCTTCAAAAAGAGTATTTTGAGGGAGTAAGGTGGTATATCAGTGGTGTGTCATGACTTCTCAACACAAAATAGGAACCGTTCCAAATAATCTTCTAACGGCTCATCCTCTTGTTGCATTCTGTAGATTTCATCACTTCCTTGGTTGTTTGGTCTGCAATAGTCCTAATACTTACTGAGGAATTTCTCCTTCATCTGTTCCCATATAGAACAACATTCCTTCTCAATCCCATGAACCACCTTAAAGCAGCATCTTTGAGTGTCACAGGAAACAATTTCAACTTATGTGCATCAGTGGTGTAATCATAGCTTCTGCACAAAACATCAAACTCAAAGAGAAAGGTGTCTGGATCTTCTGACATAGCTCCATGGAAATTTGGCCAGGCTGATGGAGAAATATTCTTCATCCTAGTAGTTGCATATTCATTATCGATGGGGAACTCGAAGGTGGTAGCCCCATTTCAAGCATTTTGATCTACTTCTTCTGCCATCTCTGGTCATTTAGAAGCAGCCACACAGCTATCACTTGGAGGATTGTCTTCAAAAATCAAACCGATTACAGAGGTTTCTTCTTCATAATCTTCAGAGTCTTCAGAGGTGAATGAAGAGATTTGTGCTACTTGTGGATTAGGTAAAAATCTACCATGGGCATCCCTTGGTCGGTGCATACATCAACTACTTAACTTTTCAATGGTAATTAGTTGGGGGGTTGTTTTAAGATGGATTCCTAAATCTAGACCACTTCTAAGGAATGGAAAAAACTTCAAAAAAACCTATTAACTTGGCAGTGTCCCCGGCAATGGCGCCAAAAATGGTCGTGTAAATTAATTAGTAGCAATTAGTATGTTATTGACTAGTCCACAATCATTTATTCATCAGACCTAGGGACGTAGACTTTCAACTCTGCCAGTGTTGTATGCACAGTTACAGGTACTCATAAGGTATAAACATAAAGATTGTTGTCACAACAATAGAAACACAATGCTGGAAAGATAAACTACATTGCAGGTAAAAGGTAAATGCTACAACTAAATATAAAATAGATGAAAGCATAACATAAGTGGAGAACCAAAATACTGCAAGTTTAATCTCTTCATGCAATAACATAAATGGTGAACTAGAAACAAAAGGGGTTAGCAGCCACGAGTGGGCCCTCCCTTGGGTGTTATCCCTTCCTAATGCTAGTGTCTACAACGAAATGATAGAACTCAAATTTTATTGATCAGCATGAAAATTACAATTACCAAAAATCTTCCTCTTATCAATGGATCCCCTACTACAGTCTTATCATCCTCTTTATATCCTAGAGAGACATGAATAGACTTTTTCAACTAGTAGTTACATTTTGATTAAGTGCCAAATCATTCCCAAGAAATCTGTGGAGTTTTATGCATGCAAACAGAACTAAAGAGAATTTTTCTAATACATCAAAATAACTTAACTATCTATTCAAACAATCAATTATGAAATTAGATCAGTTAGTTCCAAGTTGTAGATGCAGAGAATAATTAGGAATTGGCATGAGATCTGCTTTTGTTGACATAACTACTTGTTCCTTAACAGGGGCAAACTTAGGTGAAGTATTCTTGTCAATCAACTTCCCCAAAATCATGGTTGTGCAGATGTGAATATTTTCCCATGGCTGCAGGCCCTTGTTGCATGTCATTTGTTGTGGATGAGTCTACCTTGCTTGTGACAAAGCATCCTCGGCTGCATGTTAGTAATGGTACATAACAACTTCTTGCAATAAGTACATCATTTAGATAAGCACTTAATAATCATTCATTGCATCCAAGAGATTAAAATGCACATTCAAAACCCATGAAATAAAGTAACTTAGTACTAATTATAATAATTAATATATAAGTGCCAATACTTAGGTTCAGGTGGGAATGTCTTGACAAGATGACCAAAATAATAGAGTGCAAGGGTATTCAACACATAATAAACTATAAAAGATGAGACCATTATAAATAGTATTAATGAGTCTCATCAGCGACCCCTAGGATCATAACTAAGTATGTCTTGACCCCTTAATATGCATGTATTTCTGCTCTTTGCTCATTTCATTAATATTTTTCCTGTGATTGATGACAATTAAAAATTCTTAAATTTATATGCCAACCAAGTTTTTAATATAGCAAAATATTTGGTATAAGATGATGATGAAGCATCATGATATTTTAGTTTTCTCATAGATAGGAGTTTGACCTCATGCATTTTGAGTGTATGGCATTATTGATCAAATGAAGGAAAGGTCTCAAAGATAACACTCTCTTGAAGTGGTGGTAAGAGACTTTGAACAAAATTATCTTGCGATTCAGAATCAACAAGGAAATTGGGCATCTTAACTAGTTTGCTCTTGTATTGCAAAACATAGTGAGCTAGATGTTCATTAGATCTTTGTTTGATTTGAGTGAGTTGTGCATAAAAGATCTTGGTGCCGATATTGATGGAAAATGAGCAAGAAAATCATCGGTTAGATGCATAAAATAAGTTACCAAATGGACTGGAAGATCATAAAACCAACGCATGGCATAATCTTGAAGACTTTGAGGAAATAGCTTAGGTAACAATGTATGATCATCCGCATAGTTGAGACATGCCACATGAAAATATCAAAGATGCTCTTGAGGGTCACCATGACCATTGAAAATGGGCAGCTTAGAGGTGACGAAATTAGGAGGAAGTGGATAAGCTGAAATAAAGGGTGCAAAAGGGGTATGAAGGAGCAATGAGGAATCAAGATATGGAGAGGAGTGTGAAGTAGCTTGTTGTAACTTATGGATTTGAACTTTTCTATCTTGATATTAAGAATCTAGGTCATGGGTGTCGGAAGAGGAATAGGGTTGTGTATTAGAAGCATTAGGATGAAGGAAGGGAGCGACAGAAGTAGGAATGGATGTAGGAATGTTAAGGGGTTAGGTGGAGGCCATGGAAACCAAAGAAGAACCTACAAGAGGCACAGAAGTAGCATCTCAAGAGTGTTTTAAAACAAGTAAAACATTGAGAACATGCGGAATATGCAAAGGGTTGATGTGTAAAGCTTGACAGAAATTATTGAGCTTGTCTAAAAAAATTTATCAACATTAGTGTCTTCATCGTAGGATTGTTTTCTATAAGAGGTTTCAATGTTTTCTAGAGGAACATTTTGTGAGTTAGTAAAGGGGTTATCAGATTCAACCACTGACTCAGAGGATTTACGAGTAGATGGAGGAAGCTCAATGTACTCAAAGGAACCAAAATGACCACTATGGGTGATTGGCATAAAAGAAAGATTCTAGAGGGAAGGTTGGATTTTAGTGATGGGTTCACCAAATGATTAATTTAATTTAAATCAAATCTAAATATTGTAGAGTCACTATTGAAATAAATGATGTATAAATAATAAAGCACAGTAATGACACAAGAAAACTAAGATTTAAAAAATAAAACCCTAAGAAAGAGATAGAGAACGGATGACTTAGCTAATATATATGCAATCTAGAACTAAGATGGCAGATAGAAGTGATGAACATGATGCAAGATTCATCATTATTGATCTCTGTAAATTATGTAACTCACGAACAATGATGGACAGGGGCACCTAGGCGTTGATGATCATATCTGGGCACCCATGACTGTGCAAAAGCTCTAGATATGGTTTTTGTTGTGTCACAAGAGTGTCACAGTTGCTCTTTGTTGATTGCATGTTGTTTGCACTATGATCGTTGAAGGTACCTATAACCTACAAAAGAGATATTCACCCGCACAAACCTACAAACCACATCAAACCTAAAAAGGAAAATATATAATGGAGAGTCAGATTGACCCCAACGGTCACCCTGAGAGTGAACTTACGACCGAGCGTTGCACTACATCTCATACTCCATATAGTTCTTGTGAGCATGTGTAGAAATTGTGCCCTATGATGCCCTTGTGTAAGTTGCACTTGATAGCGGGTTGTAGCTAGAATGTAGAAATGTAGTAGAATGTGTGGATGAAACAGAATGAACTTCCCTTTCTTGTGTTTTTTATGCAAAGTATGTAGTCATGTGTCCCTTGAATGGATGTTAGATGAATGATTTGGAGTGCTTTAGGTGCCTTTTGAATGCAAGCTTAGGTGATGATAATATTTTTTATTGCTCGCGATCCCTTAATTTTAAAAACATAACCATATATTTATATGATTCTCTTGTTTGAATTTCATAATTTACAACTGAAAGGCCGACCCATAAGTGAAAAAGATGACCAAAAGATAAAAGAGATCCAAAAGGAGCAAGTAAGACAAGAAAGGGTCAGGGGTGCCCAAGAGGGACATGAGTGTCTAGGCATTATTGTCTTGGCTGGGTGCTACTGTCCGAAGCCATAAAAGATGAATCAGTGAAGTCCTAACTAAGTTGTAGGGTGTGTAAGACCAAATAGAAAACAAAAGACAGATAAAAGAGGCCAAAGATAGTTGTCAACCACTAGTTTTCTTGCTTAGGAATCATATAAATGCTAGTATTTTTTAGGACCTAAAAATGTACCCAAGTGCGTGATTTTGTGTCTACACCTAGTTCTCTTTCTACAGTTCCTCCTCTTAGTCCTTTTACGGATAGAAATTTGGTTTTACACAATGTCTTTCATGACCCTAACACTTCTAAGTTACCCCATATGCCAATACTCCTACACTCTTTCTAATCCTGCAAATTCTCCTAGGCCCTTTGGTGCACACACTTCCTCTCTTAGTGTTGATCCTTTGAGGTCTCCCAATACGCCTTGGGTTTCCCAATCTACATCTCATGAATCTAGGCCTCTTCATAGGATTGCAATCCCTTACATTGTATCTCACCATTTTCATTCCCCTAGGAAATCATGTCGATCCTCTAGTGCACATACTACCCCCATAGCTTCTTGATAACCTCCTAGTGATCAGCACACTTGTTCATCTAGTCCATCGCATCGGCACCATTCTGTCATGTTAATGTCACATCTACTAAACCTTCTTTGGAATATGTTACTACATTAGTCATGCTAGCATTTACATCACCACTAAGACCCAAATTTCTATCTTTTGTGGTAGGCTTCATCACATCCTCATGAGGTTGGCATTGGATAGTTATCTTGTTATCCATCTTTTGTACATAGATATGCACTGAGATAATACAAAAACATTCAAATATTTGTAAAAATACCAAATTAAGACATGCATCTTACTTGCATTGTTAGCACTTTACATTACACATGTTGTTTGTCACTTTGGTTTAATACATAGGATGCTTTATTTATTTACACACATGCATTCATTGGGTATATTGAGTTGGATGCAAGACACACAAATCGATACATGCTTATAGGAGCACTCTTGCTTCCGTACATACTCATCATTGAAAGGGGGAGTGGGGGAAGGGGGCGACGGGACGACGGTGGGGGTAATGCATCCATATTTTACAGGTGCTTTTATTATATTATAGTTCCTTTGCACTTCCTCATTTGTGTTCAATTATATATATTGTATACTTTATTCTTTTCAAACTAACAAGACTAACATGTGTCTCATGAAACATTGACATCTCTTGTTTGTTATTGCTATTATTGTTTATCACATTTTGACACTCTTCACTATTATACATTCTTTATACTTGTGTGTGTTACTAGTTGTTTGCTTCATTGATTATGACCTAAGTGCATTGATTGTCTTGTGACACCGTGGGTATCCCATTTTTGTGACTCTATGCCTCTTTTGTATGCCCTTGATTGCTCTTGTTTTTTGGCTTAAAGGTCTTGACTGTCTTGTAACACTATGGGTGTCCCACGTTTGCAGACTCCAATCCTTTTATATGCTTTTGTATGACATTATTTGCAATTGGATGCATTGATTTTGTTCTTGTTTGCTCCTACATGTGGTGTTCTTATTGGTTTCTCTAGTTTCTACTATCATTGTTTGTTGCTAGCATTGTTTTTGTTGTGCGCCATCGTTACCACCATGCATAAAAAAAATCATTTTACAAGCATGGTTCTCTAAGGTGGTCACCTCCTTAGCACTCTACACAACTCCTCAGACATCTCTTTCAGCAATACACCTTTATTTCATTTGCAGATATAGTTTAAATCTCGTTTTAGAAAGAAAAATTTACTGTGGCACTTTCATTTGAAAAAATAGCTTTGTTTGTAGGTGAGCCTTCATTTTAGATTTAAGAAAAAGGCATCTAACGTCCTTGCAATCAAATTTGGAAATATAGATTTCATCCTCAACAAAGAAGTAAAATATCATCATCTTGCATTCATTTAAAAATCCTTGAAAATATTTTTTTAAAATATGCATTGTAGCTTGGTTTGCATTTAGTTTATGGTTTGAAATATTTCCATGCATGATATGAAAATCTTCTATTGAATTTAATTTCCAGAAACTATTTAGTTTCAAATTTGCATTTGTATACATTGAACATCAAGCAAGCTTCATGACATGTTATGGGAATCAACCCACACATTCCATAACAAACAACTTGTAAACAATCCCCTTCTTCATTTTCCAAGCAAAAGCATTCTTTTCCACGTCAACTTTTGCTGCAATATTCATTTATTTATACCAAAATCAACAAGTATCACATTCTAAAAATATTTTCAAGCAAGCATCCAAATACAAACTCAAACACTTCTATATAGCTCTTGAAGAAGCCACACCAATTCACATAGATATTAATCTAGCTATCATAATTGTAGGATAAGTCATTATACCCTTTGAATGACACTTGACAACCAAGTTATGAAAATTCTTGCATGTCCCTACTCCTTCTGAGCAAGACAACATACTAGTGGACATCAATTCAAAACTTAGACAAGAAGTCTCTCGTTCTACCCACCCTCATCAATGAACAATTATGTGTTCCAAACGCACAAGATTTTCCAACACAAGTACAACTCAACCAATAGATTTGTGATCTTTGATCACTTACAAGCTAACCTTAGGATTTGATCCATCTCTTCATCCTTGGGTCTAGCCTCATCCCATTTTTCACCCCCTTATGCACATGGCCATTTGTAGAAAAGATCAACTGAAAGAATCAAACAATTTTCAATTGTAATCCAACTAGATTATAATTCTTTTTAGGAGAAAGACATTGACCAAGAGTTACATTATATCATTATCCTTGATTTTATTTCTCTAAGGGAAGGATTTTTTACATGGTTTGCAGTCCTAAACGAAAAAGTTGAGATTGCTCAAAGACATTATCATAGAATAGAACATCCTCCACATCCACATCATTAGCCATACATGATACATCATCCTCGTATCAGTTGTCTGAACGCGACCTAACAAATTCAAGTGCACCCAGAATGTCCTACACTTTTTGGTACGTGTAAAATATGGAAGAAAGCTTCTAAACTCATATAAACATTCACACTAAAAATATCTCTAGCCTAAATTTTCAACCCCAAAATATGATCGCACATTATCTTTTTCAAAGAAGGGTATATTTTTATGTGGATTTAATGAAATCCAAGTGAAAGATCTCAATTATGATTAATGGTCGTGATTAGATATAAGGGATCGAAGTGGATTTGGTCACCAAAATGTATGTTAGCTAAGATGATCAATATGATTATCCTCCTTTTCTTCTCAATAATATAGATTATGATATAAGTAGAGGGCCATAATATGGCCGACACACATACCAAGGATAGTGCCAAAGGACGCAATACTCATGAATCTAAGAGAAAATAATCTACTCTCATATCAAAAGTATAGAGTTCCAAAGCTAATGTCTAAAGAAGGGTGTGAGGCTCTTGCTAGAATCCTGAGATTGGAAAAGTTGATGTGGTAAACAAGTACCATAAGATATATAAACTAAGGGTTGTAATGTCATGTGGTGGATATAGGAAAGAGTTGTAAGAGATAATGCAATAAAAAAACATATGCTATTATATCCTAGACTAATACACGATGCATCAAACATAATTAGTCATACCAACAAAAAGTCAAAAGAAGGGTTACAAATACTTACATTTGTGAAGACATTGTTGATGCATTTACCCCGCATGATTAGTAACACTTTTGTGATATAGGAGTTCTGGGTGGATCACACAAGAGATAAGTAAAAGACCTAATTAGACCAAAATTATATATTCTACGGACTTGGTAGATCTTGTTAGTGCAGTTCCTATTCTTGTTGCTCCCAATAACCAAATGCTCCAAAGTGGACCTCCATATATACGCTCTATTAATCCATAAATCTCTTAATCCTTTAAGAGCATATTCATGAGCGAAAGCAAACCAAACTATGATGGCGATATAAAGAAATGATAACAATGATGTGTATTTATAGGAGCACAACATGAAATCACTAACTATCTTAGCTGATGATATCAACCAGTCCATTGGAAAAATAGATCTATTAGATAGGGCTACAAATAGTGAGAGGAGAGAGAATAGAGGTAAAACAAATATACTTGGAGCAGGAATGAAGACGATCTAAAGGTGATGTGAAAGTGTTATAAAAGGTGTGAAAGTGATAATACTGAGAGCATCAAGTGGAGGCAAAGAGATAGTAAGGATGTAGTAAGGAAGGTAGTAGAAAGGTAGTAAACGAACATGCTAGGGCAAGCTAGCATGATGCCATGTACGACACAAGATATTACTACCAACCCAACCCCACTCTTGGTGACACCCCTTAAGGCATAGACTTAAGGTGATTAGTGCATCAACAACTTACAAAGAGATATTATCAATCAGAGTGAAAAATATGGAGAGGAGAGAGTATGGAGGCTGAACAAATACTTCGAGCAAGTATGAAGGCGATATGAAGGTGCTATACGTAGGTGTGAAAGTGATAATATTGAGAACATCGAGTGGTGGAAAAGAGATACTATGGAGGTAGTTAGAGCATAGTAAGGAAGCTAGTATAAAGGTACTAAAAGGACATGCTAGGGCAAGCTAGAATGACACCATGCACGACGAATTTCTCACCAAATACTACCATCAACCCAACCCTGCTCTCAGTGACGCCCCTTCATGCAGTCGAGGAGATTAATGCATCAACCACCTAGAAAGAGATTTTGTTAGTAGGAATGCAAAATAAGGAGTATACATAGATTACAGAACTGGCATGACCGATTTCATAGTGTATGGAAATGGCAACACAAGTAAAACACCAAAAAAATGGGGAACGAAAAGAGAAAATCAAAAGACAAGAAACCCAAAGAATAGGAGTCAAATGGGACCCACACAACACAAAAACAAGGTCTAAACTGTCAAAACACAAAAAACCAAAGGAAAACACATGAATAAGTGCTTAAGTTGGACCAATGATTAATAAATACAAAATATATTAATAACAAAGCAATTAACTAGCTACACTACCACAACATTGAAACCCTCAAAGATAACTAGCCCCACGGGATTGTCTCATGAATATAACCGTGACTGCTTAGGCAGTGGCCTCATGGAGTGGGTGCCTCTGAAATATTTTATGTTTTAAGAATTTTGGAGAATTGTTTGCAATTGAATGGTCTCGTAAAGTAGTGGTCCCATGGAGGGGGTGTCTCTAAAATATTTTAGGCTAAGAATTTTGTAGAGGTATTTGCAACAAAATGGTCTCATAAAAAATAAGTGGTTTTTCCCTTAAACCGATTTTTGTGGTTTTTAATTTAAAAATCAGTAATTAAGAAAACAACCTTATCTTACCACTAAAATAGTCTTGGAAAGCTAATGGAGTTGCAGAACAGAAACAGACAAATGTACATGGATCCTCTTGCCTTCCAAATAGGTGAAGCAGGAAGCAAGGACTAGACAGTTAATAATTTGAGAACCCCCACCTAAAGCGATTGTTGAAAACAGAACTTTCCTCCCATAGAAATTTCACTTCACTAGTTATAAGGTTCCTAACAACAGGGTTGCAGGAAAAGAGTATTGTTATGGAGCAATCAGTACACTTCCACGTTCCATTGCTCCCCCTTCTTCAACTTCCTCTTGTATTCTATCCAATCAATACCTGCAAAAATAATGCGATAATAGATGAGAATTGTTCTAACAAAGTACGAATTCACAGGGATGCTTATAATTAAGTAAATACTAAATACAAAATACCATCTGCCGCTGCCAATGAGACCATGATATCATCAATGCCCTTTTCCATGCCTTTTAAACCACACATATACACATAAGTGTTGTCCTTCTTCAACATCTCCCAAAGCTCGTTTGCATACTGGGCCATTCTGGTTTGAATGTACATCTTTTCACCCTTTTCGTTTGTTTGCTCACGACTCACTGCAAAGTCTAGCCTGAAGTTGTCCTGGTGTTTTTCTTTCATCTTTTCAAATTCCTGTGAGAATATAACAAACTCCAGTCAGAGATTCAGATGGTATTTTACAGTTAGGTATGTGCTTCTATTGACCTCAGTCAATTTAGTTAAACAAAAGGAGTGAGTTTACCTCCTTATAGAGCAAGGAGCTACTTGTAGGAACTCCCAAGAATAGCCATGCTAGACCATTGAACTGCAATATTATTTGAGGTCAGACAAAGACAACCCCACGGTGATCTAACGCATCAAATGAAATATGATGAAACAAAATGTTCCACAACAAGAAAAATGTCAATTTGCATACCTTGTAGTCATCATACTTCTCAAAAAACATTTTCCATAAGAAACCCCTGAAAGGTGCAATACCAGTACCAGTAGCCAACTGCCACAAAATACGAAACACTTAAGTCCAATTGCATAATCGCACAACTGGGGTCAAGGACATATAGCTTAGTTGGAAATCTAAATTTTCATATGCAGACTAAATAGTAGTTTCGAGTGGACAGCTGTTAAACATAGATCTCTTTAATTATAGCATTATTCAACTTCCCATTCATTAAGATGGTCTAACAATTTTTTCGAGAAAAGTGTTTACCATGATGACAGTTGCATTGGGATCAGCAGGCATAAGCATTTCTTTCCCAATCGGACCTGTGATTGTAACTTCTTCCCCAGGATTCAAGTCGCCTACAAATTTCCATATTAAGGTCTCAAGACATATTTCTACCACACATTTTGCCTAAAACTGTTAGTGATACAATATGGAGAACTCATGCATATATTGCAGGAAAAGTTGAAGACCCCATTGTTTTTAGCTGGACAATAATTATCACTGCACCTTCATAGTTTTGAATTGCAAAACTATATCTTCAAAACAGAACAAAGTAAACAGCATAGTATTTGAATGTCAATAGCATACTTACACAGGTAGTTTGAGCATACTCCCTTTACTATCTCTCCTTGGTCATTAGTATAAACAAGGCGTTTAACACACAAAGAAACCTGCGCAAGATGTTTTCTCGGTAAGATTTAAGTGAAATATAACAGAGCATATCAAATTGTCATAAAGCTGTTAGAAGTGAGGTCCCGAACAAAGCATAATTATAAATTACAGCTGATTCTTAAAACATAACAGGACGCCGGATTGTGTGCAACCCCAGTTACCAAAAAAGAAAAGAGACAAGGAATACATGAATGGAACTTACTGTTTTGGAGTCCCCAAAGTCCCCAAGTGCACTGCTGGCAATGGAATAAAGGCGGAGCTTGTGGGGCTTGCCATTCTTGTCTACTCCTTTAGGGATGATCCCAATGGATTGCCCTTCTCTGTATGGCACCTCTCCTGCACATCCCCAACAAACCCTAATTGGATTGTGTCAAGAGAGAAGAGGGAATTAGAAGAGAAAGAGACCTTGAGTGGTGAAGACCATATGCCATGTCTCTCCAGGCGCATCATCCCCAGTGATCTTAGTGTTGAGGAGGGTGCGACCAATGAAGGGAGACTTGGGCTTGAATTTGTTGACAACAACCCCTTCCTCTTGCTTTTTGGATATCTTGACCTCCTTGGAAGGAGCCTCTGTCGTCACTTGCGCCTTCACATTCACAACATGATGAACACGCACTCTGCCCAAACCTGCCTACAACAAAGGCACCCATCCACCCTTTCAATTTACAGCAGCCATGCACTACAATTGAAATTGAATTCCAAATTAATTATGAATTACCTTTCGAAAGTAGTGTTTGTCTGCAACGGGAGCAAAAGAAGAAGAAGAAGAAGAAGAAGAAGAAGAAGAAGAAGAACCGCGGTCGAATGCAATCCGAGCAAGGGAAGAGGAATGTGTCGAAGTGGGCAGTGAGACCGCGAGGGCAGCAGCAGCCATTGTGAATTGTGAGGCAATCAGAATACCTCTGGGAACGGTGATCACACGAGTAATAGGAATAGAATGCGGATTGGGTGGAGGACAGTGGACTCTCAAGGAGTGGTCTTGCTTTTCCCTTCATTTCAAGTGGATAAGCAACTCGACCAACTTGTATATACCTAAGTTACTATTTCCAATGCATAAACTAGCAATCATACCGCCAAAAGGAATATAGTAAAGAAGTGAAAGAAAATGAAGAGAAATAAAGGGGAAGGAACACAGATGTTTGGTAATCGTAAAAAGGATAAAACTTGTTTTTCAGTAAACATCGCAGAAAATGTAGAGGGAGATACAAGAAAATGCAAGAAGCGGAGAAAATATGTTGTTGAGGTGAATACCCAATTGAATTTGCATATGTTGACTCCATTTGGTAGTTAAAGAAATTGTAAAAGTAAGGGGTATTGCACAATTTACAGGAGACATTAGAGAAAGGTGTACGTGTATTAGTCACATTAACGATGAGGGTAACGAAATATTCACGCAAGTGCAATTTGCATTGATTTTAATAACTAATCATATAAATATTCTCCAAATTGCACCTGCACCATTAATAAATTGATAAGTGTTAAAAAGTTGACGCAAGAAGGAGAAGAAGATATAATTTGTTTTTTCAGATAGTACGATGCAAGAAGGGATGATTGTGCCCTCTTCAATTTGGTTTGGTTTGGATCCACACACATCCGGGGCTTGAAGAGCTTTGAATAAATATTACAAGGCTTATCCATATTTCTGCGAGCAATTTTAGACGAAAATCAAGGCTTCTTGTAGAAATTCCACGGAGGGGGCGAGAAATAGGGGATAAACTGAAATAAAGCTTACGATCACATGGCTTTGTATGTGAGTGTTATTTATTTATTTCTATTGAATCATTTCTTTTAGGTATAGTCGACTATGGTTCTTTTATTGAACGGAACATAACAGAAACAAAAAGACAAGCAAAACATACGTGTTGTCGCTGATGACCAGAATGTCCTTTGACGAACTGATCTCATACATGTCAGTTCTACGGGTAATTATAGACAAAAAAATGGAGCTTCTCGTAGAATTTCCACGAGGGGTCAAAAACAGGGCCTAAACTCTAATAAATATTAGGTGATTAACTAAAATTAACTAATATATAGTATGTGAGGATAGTTAATCTAAGCTATGAACAATTGTAAATAAAGTAAATAAATATAATAAAGAAGTATGTAAATGAGCTAAAAAACTATGCAAAAGGAAATACTAACCCTAATGTGCAAGAGAGAAGAGGAAAGAACTCAGATGAATAATAGATGCTCGTGGAACTATGTCACAGAGATGACTGGAAAATCTAGAGTGGAAATGACTGTGCATAAGCTCCGAAAAGGATGGATCTGGACTGATTCCCTAGACTGGAGCACCTAGGAAGGGACTAGGGCATGCCTGCGGGTGCTCTAGTCTGCAAAACTGGGTGCCCTGGTCTGTGTAAAAGCTCTGAAACTGAACTTCACGGGGCTAGGAGGTGGTCTGAAACCCTCGTTATCTATCGCATTAGATTCATTGTCCGTACTGGATGGTGTTGATAATCCAAGATGATGTAAAGACCTGCAAAAGACCAAAAGAAGTATCAAAACCCTAAAAAAATAAAGATGCAAAAGAATGGGTCAGACTAACTCAGTCTGCCACAACAGTGGGCTTACTAACTAAGTGTTGCACTACATTTCGGACCCAAATGTAGTTCTAGTGAGTGTGTGCATAATGTGCCCTAGGTGCTCTTGTGCCAGTCGCACTTTGTGAAGTAGTGAGCAATAACTAAATGTAGAAAATGTAATAGCATGTGTGCATGGAATAGAATAGAATCCCTCCCCCTATGAAGTGTGATGCAAATGTCCTAGCCTTATGCCTTGATGATGGAGTCTATGTGGATGCAAGTGATCTCTAATGCAATAGATGGATGCAACTTCAATAATAGATGGATGCAACTCTAGATGGATGATAGTGAATGATGTTAGGTCCCTCATTATGGTCTCATAACTTTATATTTATAGGGTTCTCTTGATCTAATTTTGTAATTAACCTCGAAATGGCCAACCACTAAAAAGCTAAGAAGTAAAATGGCTAGAAAGAGCCCAAAAGATGGTGGGAAAGTGCAAAAGGGACTGGGGCACCCCTAGTGGGACCAAGGCACCCATGGGCCCCAGTACTAATATGGGCACCCCAGTCGAGGCTAAAATAATGTGGGATGACAGAAGCTGACTAGGCATGTGGATGTAAAAGGTCGAGAATGATGAAATAAAATAAAACAAGATGGCCAAAAGACGGGGGTTAATTAATACTTTCTTCACTCAAGAACCTTCTAAATAGTAGTATAAGATCAGGATAAATAATGTCTAAAGTGCATGATTTTGTGACTACATTTTCCCCCACTTTATGTTGGTGAGCAGAAAGCTTGGTAACATAAAGTAGATAGAGATGCGTACCTGATGTCCATGAAGATTGTAGTAGAAAGTGCGGTCAAAGGACTAGAAAAAGCATGGAATGAAAAAAATATGGAGGAGCATGGAAACTAAAGATGAAAAATGCACAAAAAAGTGATGAGAGTGAACCTAGGGCGGAAATGTGTGTGTAGTTGATTGCAGTGTGTGATGTAACCTACATGGTTAGTATAGTGTGTGTTGTCGCGATAGTGTTGTTGTTGACATTTTTTTTTTGTTGCCCCCATTTGACTGCTTGTTTCTCATACAGTCGGACCTGCAAGGAGAAAACGGTCAAGTAGTCAAACAATGTATGTATGTATGTATGTGTAAAAACGCAATGTTAAAAGATGCATGCATATAATGTAAAAAGTATGTAAAATACGTAAATGAAAAAGTGTAAATGGAACATGTGCACCTAATCCATGTTGAGAGAAGAGAGTGTAGAAGGATATCCTATACTACGAGGGTTTTTTGGGTGATCTCATGCGCCACCTTGGCTAAAGAAGTGTAGGGAGAAATGAATTATTCTCCTCCAACCTGTAACTGCTTCCCTGAATGTGTGTGAAGAGATCTTTGTATTGTTCCTAGTTTTTTGGGTGATCCGACGCCACCGGTAGAAGAAGTATTGGGAGGAATTCCATTGTATCCTCTAACCATTAACTACTTCCCCTAAATGCTAAGGACACCATGTCCTATAAAATTTGTTGTGTATGGGGTTCGTAGACTGGTTTGAACCCACTCGTTGTATATAACTTTAAGGGCGGAACCAAACTAGGTGTAAATCTGTTGTGTTAGTATGTAAAAAACCCCAAATGATGCCCCCCTCTTTGGGGGTGCATGTGACGTCACTGATAGGAGAATGTGGCCCCCAAAAGAGGACCAACACGTGCATGTACTTGTAACCTAGAAAGTTCTTGGTAAAAACCAAGGCATGCACAAACAAGAAGGCTAGCAAAAGACAAGTGTAAACAAGCATACATATAGAAAACAATGTGTAAGCTACGCAAACAATGTGTAAAATCTACCAAGTAAAGTAGTAATGTAAACACAAGAAGAAAAAGTAAGCCACACAAAGTGGGTTGCAAACATGGGACATCACTCACGATGTCGCAAGACATGCAAGGCCATCATGGCCGCAAACAACAAAACAAGTGTGCACACCAAACAAAGGGCAATGACCAGCAAACAAGAGCAAACAATAGACAACAATGTAACAAACAAGTATGGAAGAAATATACCTACATAAAAAATGTTTCACATGAAGCACCCATTAGCATGTTAGAAAGATAACTAGTATGTCAAAAGCGTGTATAACTCAAGTAATGTAAAGTGCTAAGTACAAAATGAAACAATATCACCTGTGAGAGATGAAATGTGGATGCCCCCAGCGACCAATGTAGGAAGGGTAGAAGGTGAGCATCCATGTTGCATGTAAGAGACCTATATCTATGATCACAAATAGAAAGAGACATGTGAATGCACTTGTGTGGATGATATAGATAAATGACATACAAGTAAGCTAACTAGCATGTGTAATAAAGTGACCATGAACAAGCAAAATTAAGCAAGAGTAAAAGAAACCATAATATGTAGTATGTTGTGGATGGATGGAATGGAATGCAAAATGGAGTGATAAGGAGCCACATATCCCCCCGAAGTGAATGGAATTGTATGTAGTGAGGTTCATTTGAGTTTTCCCCCTCCGAGAATTCAAGAATGAACCGTAAATAAGAGTGCGATTATATCATCGGAAATGGTCGAACTACGTGTGTTGTGTCTAGCGTGTTGTGATGAATGTGTGTGTGTATTGATGATATGTGACCTAGAAATGATGTGTGTGTGAACCCTATATCATGAATCATATATCATAACTAGATGAACGTATAAGTGATGATTTAGACTAAGCGTATATCACTATGAGATGAATGGGTGAGTGATCACTTAGCCCTAAGCTTATATCATTATAAGATGAGAAGGAGTGGTGGTATAACCTAAGGTGTATACCACTACAAAATGATAGAATATGTGACGATTTTAGCCTAAAGTGTCATGTCACTAAGCTTGGAAATGTCACATGATTAAAGGTCGAATGGTAAATGTGTGATGAGTGTAAGGTCCATTTGATTTGTAAGCCCTTGATAGTCGAGTATGGACCAAGGAACTAAAGTGCGTCATAGGGTGGTGAGTGCAGAGCGTAGAATACAATGTAATGATGAAATACAACCAAGTGATGAGGAGAATGTGTAACTACACTATGTGTAGAATGCAAATGCAAGATGTGTAGGATGTGTAAAATGCAAGGTGACTAAAACATGTGAGTACGCGATATGTAGAATGTAAATGCAAGAAGTGTAGAATGTGTAAAATGGCATGTATGTAGATGGAGTAGTAATGTAATGTGTAGTACGATGCAATCCTAGACTCATATAGGACGAAGTTTTAGTATAGTATGTAGATTATGTGTGAAAAATGGGTGATGGAATATGTATGACATGTAGATAAGTGAATAATGTAGTATGTAAGATAAGTAGCGTAGGATGTAAGACGTGTAGACAATGGTGTAGATAAAATGGTGACTAGTATGATGTATGTTTTATAAATGCACAAATGTCAAAATGTTGTAGAATAAGTGTCGAGTGTATGGTGTATGACACGTAATGTATGAATAGGTGCATTGTGTCAAATTCATGTATTGTGAGCCCTCAACAGTCAAGTGTGAACCAAAGTACAAGAGTGTGTAATCGGTTAATAACGACACTAAAGTGTGTAATGTGTGATGCCCATTAAAACAACCCACTTGAGACCCAAGAAACAACCTAGGGTTAGGAAAATTATGGAATAATTTTTTTTTATTAGAAGTGTCCACAACCAAGTTGCAAGACAACAGTTGACACTAACAGGTTCCGGAACAAGTATAAATATACTAGAACATACTTTTCCTTTATTAACAATTATCATAGGTTACAAGGTCCAAATTTTAGGGTTAGAAGTTTCAGTTAGGTTCATGGGGTAAATTATCACCATACCGACTCTCTAACAAGCTCAGAGTTTTAACCTTGATTTTTCTCATACTTAATGCATTCAAAATTTCCCTAAATCACTTCCCATTGGATAGAAAATTTCCTCACTTTTCCAACAATATAAAGTAAGTCCTCCTAACTCCCTGTAAAACTCTAGTTATGGGTTGATGGACCTTAGGGGTCAAATTTTCCCAAAGGAGCAGGCCTAGGGAAGAAAATTTTCCGAAGGGAGATGGGCCAGCAGGTCATGAGGAGACTTTTCCAATGATTTTCTCTTATGCGGGGAAAATATAAAAATTACACCACGCATCCGCTGGGTCTGCTAGGGACACATGGCACCCAACCACCATGGTGGAGGAAGAAAGGGAGAGGGAAGGACATGGGGCACAATAGAAGTCTTGAGGAGATTTTTACCGAGGCGGGAGAGAACGAATAAAAAGGCACGCGTGGGTCCATGCATCTATGGAGGGGATCTCAAAAGAGCAAGGGCAAGGGATGTACGTGGCTGAGGGACACATGGGTCCCTTAGGAAAAATTTTCTAAAACAAAAAATTCAAAAAAATACAGAAAGGTCACGAGTGGTTAAATTTTCCAAAAAATTAAAAAATCCCAAGGACGAAAATGATGCCACGCCCCCGCTGTCACCCCATGAGTGCCACATGTGGTAGCCTCTAATTGGCTATGGGCTGCGAGGAAATTTTAAAAATTTTCCCCAAAAAATTTTCTAAAATTTTTTCTAAGGATTTTCAATGGCAAAATTTCGGGCCGCGGGCCCACCAGGGAAAATTTTCCCAAATTTTCCCACCAAGGAAGGAAAACTTCAAAAGGTCATAACTTTTTCTAGAAAGCTCATTTTTGGGAAAACAAGGACTTTCTGGAAAGCTCTCGATGCCCTCTTTGCAAGGAATCATAAATTTTACATTTTGATAAAGTTTAAGGGGTCAATTTTATAAAACGATCTGCAGACTTTTAAACAACCAACTGGTAAATTTTAACTTATAAATATTTTGTTCAATTTGGTCTCCTCTTTCACTCATCATGCCAAACAGACATGGAGAATTGATCTAGGAAGGATTTAGAGTGTTTTAGGAAGGGAAATTTGCTTAATTGTTTCCAATTTGAATTTTGTCCAACATTTGACAGAAACAGCTGTGAAAGGGATTGGGCTCAATTTTTCAATGTTTAAATTGTTTTATTAACCATTCTTTGTAAATTTGAGTTCATTGATGTCATAACATGCTAAATTTCATATCATTTCCAAGTTGATTATTATATGCAGGTTTGAACTTGTACATTTTAATTAAAATATTTGCTAGTTTTATATTTACAACAGAGATCTATTTCTAGAAAATCTATCTATTAATTTCATCATTCAAGTATGGTAATTCATTTCTAAACTAATCCAATACATTTAGTTGTTTATAAACAAACCATTTAAAGCTAAATTGTAAAGTCTGATTTCCAATTTAATATATTTCCAAAAGAGACAAAGTAATATGATTCCTACATACGTGTTTCTTCTTTTCAAACAGAGATTTAACTATCTCTTTGCCATACAATGAAACATTAAATTTATTCCATGAAGCAAATTTAATCAAACATTAAAACAAGAATCCATTTTCTATCTTTCCCAAATCATATATTTGAAAACAAGGCAAACTAATACAATTACATCTCACATGTTTCTTCCTTTCTCCTTTTTCCAAAATAGGAATTTCAAATCACAATTTGATATTCCAATCAACACCACAATGCAAATGAGGGATAAGTCTTACAATTCTTTATTAATTCAAAAGAAATACATCTTGACATCTTTCCATGTTTGAATGAAAATAACACATTTCTATTTCTTTCTTTCAAGTAAATAGAAAGAGTATAAATATCCTTCACAATTCTAATGTACAACTTTCATAACCAATTACATACCATCTTTTCTTCACAAAATACATTACAATTTCATCCACATCAAAGTGGGAAAGGTTACAATGTATTTTTTTCACAAGGGACTGGAAAAAATGTCTTCTTCTGCTCCAGAATAAAACATGCAAGTTTGTTTTTTTCCTTCCAATTTGATCACAAAAAAGTGGGGGAAAGGCAACGCTCTCCACCCAACCAAGACATCCAATGAAAGGAGAAGCCATCCTTCATCATTGGCCCCTGAGCCCCAACCACAATACAATAACATGTGTGATTCAACCCATGGCAACAATTGGCTTCCACAAAACACACATCATTCTTTCAACATGCATAATTCAATCTTAAAACACAGTTCAACACAAGACATCAGTTTACAACTGCATTTGAAAACATTCAAAATAGAACTCAGGCTTGATCATGCAAGCCAAAGGAGAAAGGACTATGGGGGAAGCTACTTATGCCTCCCAATGGGAGTTGGGCATCCACCTGTAACAAACCGTCAATAAATTTCACCACACATATACTTATGCCCCCCACAATCCCTCCTTATGCCCCCTATGCACAAAGTAAGAAATGCAAGCTATTTCTTTTCCATGGTGGATCCCAAACCTAAAATCCCTCCAAAAAATTATGATTCCAATGGCATTCCCTTATGCACCCCCCACATGAATTCCCCATAGCCTTCTCCTACACCATTCCTAATGGTAGTCTACCCAATCGGCCAACAAATAAACAAAAACATATGCACCATTCACACAACACAAAAGAAAATAACAACATAAAAGAAGAGATTAAGCTCCTACCTCTCCATGGTTTCTTTTGTTTCCAAACAACAAGCTTCAATGCAAAAACACAGTCCCAAAATAGCAATGCCAAGTATGAAATTATCTCCAATCTCCTCCAAAATCCACAAGAGCTCCAAACAACAAAAGTGCGCCCCCAAAGAAGTATGCAAAATGATTCAACAACCCAAAAGAAGCAAAGAGTTTGAATTTTATAGAAGAGGGAAGAGAAGAGGATGATGTGGATCCATGTAGGATGCCACATCACACATCCTCAACTCCAACACAAAAGACAAAATTTCATTCTCCCAAGAACAATAAAGAGGTCGGTGAAAATATGACAATTTAGTTACACTCCAAAAAGCCCACACCCCAAAGGACTGCAAATTAAATAAAATGCAAGAGAGTGCAATCAAAACATGCAACATGATTAATAAAATGCATTATAAAAGGGATAAAATCACCCCTCCAACCATAATTATGGTTGGTAAATTAAATTGAAGAGGTATGGGACAAGTTTTACTTGTCCCACAAGCCTCCAAAAACAGCCCCCAAGGACAAATTCGAATTTCCAAGGAGGTGGAGTATTTCATACTCCAAAATCTGACTTACACAACTCTTACACATTACACATCCCTTACATATTTAATACAAAGAGTCAACAAATTCCATTATTACTTTCCCATATCCCAATTTGATTTATTTAAATTTTAACCATATGATTTCTCACATTAATCTACCACAATTTTAATTAAATAAAAGAAAGGGACACATTACTAATAAAATACATACAAACAATAAATAAAAGAAACCACATTAGTAAAATACACAAACCCATGGTCACATATCCCCCCATGGGAATCCCTAACAAAAACAAACACAACACAATAAAACAAGTTGCCATGGTGACCTTGTCGAATTCACCTAGAATTCCATCGTGGTTGGTCTCCAATCCCTCGATGTTTGTTGTGATTTTTAACCTGCAAAAAACAAATACCTCCTTCGACCTCATGGCCATATCAGAACATCCAAAATGAATATAAATATAATCACAAAATCATCTATACATATGAATCACAATAACATCAAGGCAATTTAACATTATCACTTACAATTTATATCAACAACTATATCATCATCATATAATATCCATTTTCTAGATCTACTCATAATATCCAAAATCACATGTCCGAACAACATCCATAAAACATCCATGTCAAATAGTGTATCATCATCCACATATGAGTGTCTCCAATAATCATCATGCATCATAACCAAATCAAGATCAACAATAATCCATGATCAAATGTCTAACATCATACTAAATCAAAGCATAATAATGTCCATAATGTAAACAATAGTATAAAAATAAGCATCCAAAGGTGTCAAAGGGAAGTGGGCACTACATCCCCCTCCCCTTAGACTCGAATTCCTCCTAGAAGTCACTGGAAAAATGTGGAAATGAAACTCGTAATGAAGTAGCATCCTCCCATGTAGCTGCAGTCTCATCATATCTGTCCCACTGCACCCGAACCTGATCAACCTCTCTGCCTCAAAGGCCTAGGGTCATGCAATCTAGGATGCGAACGGGTTCCACCATCACCTGCCCCTGATCCTGCACCTGTAATGATGTCCAATCCAACACATGAGAAGGATCTGTAATATATCTCCTGAGAACTAAAACATGAAAAACATCATGTATGCGAGACAAGCTGGGTGGTAATGCTAGACGGTAGGCCAAAGGGCTGATACGCTCCAAGATCTCAAAAGGACCAACGAATCTAGGAGCTAACTTAGAACCTTTTCCATAACAGATAGGGCTCTTGTATGGCCTGACACGAAGGAACACCTTCATGCCCACATCAAAACTACGGTTGATCTTATGCTGATCTGCATACTTCTTCTACCTGTCGTGTGCCTCCTGCAATCTCTACCTGATCAACACCACCTACTGCTCCATGTCCTGTAAAAGAGCTAGTCTAAGAGATACTCTATTCTCTAACCTGTCCCAGCTAAGAGGTGTCCTACACTCTCTACCATATAAAGTCCTAAAAAGGAGCCATGCCTATAGAACTATGAAAACTATTATTGTAGGAAAACTCCACTAAGTACAGGTACTCCTCCCATTTAGACTGTTGATCCATCACATACATCTTGAGCATGTCCTCTAAAATTTGATTCACCCACTCAGTCTATCCATCTGTCTCAGGGATGATATGTTGTGCTGAAGTTGATTCTCATCCCGAGGACATACTGCATGGTAGTCCAGAAATGTGAAGTGTATAAAGGATCGTGGTCACAAATGATCTTCCATGGAATCCCATGCAACCTGACAATCTCATCCAAATATACTCATGCCACTTCTCTAGCTGTATAAGTGGTCTTCACTAGAGAAAAGTGAGCCACTTTTGTCAATTTATCAACCGTGACCATGATGGCATCGTGGTGATATCTTGACATCGGTAGCCCAACAATGAAATCCATGGAAATGGTGTCCCACTTCCATTCCGGTATAGCACGAGGATAAAGAAGGCCTGCTGGATGTTGATGCCAAGCCTTAACTCTCTAGCACTCTAAACATCGTGACAAAAATTGGGCCACATCTTGACGAAGTCCTCTCAAATGATACAGTTGTCTCAAGGTGGCGTGCATCTTCTTCACCCCGGGATGGGCTGAATAGGGTGCATGATGTGCCTCTACCAAGATGTCCTGCCTCAAGCCTCCATCTCTGGGAACATAAATCCAGCCTCTGTGCCTGAGAATCATCTGCCTCTAAGGAAAAACCATCAAACTTCCCCTCCAAGGGGTCTACACAGACTCGAATCTCTACTCCCTGCAATGTAGAAGTTGTCAAGAGGAAGCTACTGAAGAATCCTGCTCCACAAATTAACTGAGGTGGCCATAGCCACATGTCCTCTCTAAGAGTGATCTTACCACATTCTCCTTCCCCTTCACATGCTCTATCTCCATATCATACTCACAAATTCCATCCAAGCCACTGATAGAGCATTGAGATTGCACATGAAGAGGTGGTAATGACTAAATGATCTGTCCTGAGTGTGAATCTCTTCTGCCAAGAAGAAAGTCCTCCATGCAAACTAAGAACCTCATGCACAATCTAAGCTCAAGATCATGAAGGATCAGATAATTAAGCTCATGATCAGGAGTTTGAAAGACTAAAAAGCCACTACTTGTCCTCCTAATCATCAACACATCACTTGCATACAAACATGAGAGGAAAAATAAATTTGTAGCTCTTAGAAAAGGTCTGACATTCCACCAAAATAACTTCCAAGGTGAGAAAGGGACTTGCAATACACAAAAAATGTTCCACACTTTGAAAATGTGCCAAATCTAGCTTTTATAGTGAAGGGATGAGCCTAGGAGAGAGAAATGTGGGAAAACGTGGAAACTTATCAATCATTAGACCAAAATGCATTCAAAACAGCATGGGCATCCTGTCTCACAGACCCAATCTGACATTTTTTCCTCATGCTGGGAGAGAAGGTCCTGCAAGCCTTCTTCATGCAAAAATGGTGGTTGAAACGTTATTTCCTACTCATCACCACGTACTAGAGACATTTTTAGATTTTCTCTCTCTAAACATTGTAGAGAATTTCACCAGCTATATTCCATTGATATAAAGAACTCGAAAAACCGAGCTCTGGATCGAAAGATATGGCCATTTGAAGTTTTAGGGCAAAATAGGGCCAAATCAGGTTGGTGGGCAAAAATTCAAATTTTTGCACCTTTTTGGTCATTTGGAAAAGTTTCCAAAATTTCCCCACGCTTCAAGGGCCTAGGTGCCAAAAGGTGGCGGCATCTCATTGCCCGTGGACCTTTCAGGAGAAAATGTTCCCAAAAAACTCACCTGCCGAGCCATAACTTCAAAAATACATGGATTTAGGAGGAAAAATTTACCTTTCTGGAAAGATGAGAAATAGCTCTATCCAATGGTGCAACATTTCCAGAAGGTCCATGTGAGTGCCTAAAAAGCTAAAAATATTCTATGTCTGAGGCACAAGAGAAGGAAACTATGAAAGGGAGTTAGCCACAAAATGAGCAGGGGGAAAACATTTTTGATAACAGGAACATATATCTAGCCTCTATGCCTAAGAAGACCATCCGCCTTTAAGGAAAACCATCAAACTTCCCCTCAAGGGGTCTTTGAGACTTGATCTCTATCTCATACTGCAATGTAGAAGATGTCAAGAGGAAGCTGCTAAAGAATTCTGCTTCGGAAATTTGTGCTCACTCATTTGGCCAAAGCCACATGTCTCTATCTAGTGAGAGCAATCTGCTACCACATTCTCCTTGCCAGGCTTCACATGAAATATCTCCATGTCACACTCATAAAGAAAATGCCATCCAACACCTAGCTGACGAGTGGCCTATCACTAGAGATTGGGCTGTTTGAAAAGGTGATGAAGACTCAAATAATCTATCTTGAGTGTGAATCCATTGGTGTCCAATTTTGAAGAACGATTTCCTCCAAGAAGGCCTGTTGGAGCATGCACAACTTAACTGTCTAGCTCAAGATCATGAGTTAGATAATTAAGCTTGTGATCCTTGAGTTTGTAAGACTGGCAAAGGCCACTACTCTTCCCTCCTGCATGGGCCTCCAAGCCCTGCTAAAGAAGCATCTGTGTAAACAAATAACTCACCCTGTTGGGTCATCTGGCACTGTAAGAATCCAACCTCTGTGCCTAAGAAGACTATCTGCCTCTGTACCATGTGGCACTCCTTCAGTGAGGAACCTGTCCTGAAGGCCTACTCACATCTTTCTGACCAAACAAACTTCTTCCCTTTCCTCTGAAGGGAAGTGATAGGGTGCGTAATCTGAGATAAGTCTTGAACAAATCTCTGGTAGTAACCTTCTAATCCCATGAAGCTACACACCTCCGTCACTGTAGTGGGTGCTGGCCAATCCATAATGGCTCTAATCTTGGAAGGATCGACTGCGATACCTTCCCCAAAAATGATATGTCCCAAGTACTGTACCTCTATCTAAAAGAATGCACACTTCTCCAAGTTCTTGTAAAGTTACTACTCCCGAAGACACTGAAGAACCTGGTGAAGGTGCCCTCGTGCTCCTCATGCATATGTGAGTATATCAAAATGTCATCTAGGAAGATGAGCACGAAGTGATCTAAGAAGGTCCTGAATACCCCATTCATCAAACTCATGAACACTGCGGGGGCATTAGTCAAACCAAAAGGCACCACTATGAACTCATAGTGCCCATATCTCGTGCAGAAGGCATCTTATGAATGTCCACCTCCGAAATCCTCAGCTGATGGTAGCCTAACTTAAGATCAATCTTAGAGAAAATTGTGGCTCCCTTCATCTGATCAAACAAGTCGTCAATACGAGGAAGAGGATAATGATTCTTGATCGTTACCTTGTTCAGCTGGCGATAATCAATACACAACTGCAAGGATCCATCCTTCTTCTTCACAAAGATCACTGGTGCACCCCAAGGGGATACACTAGGATGGATAAGGCCTTTCTCCAAAAGGCCCTCAAGCTGTAACTTGAGCTCACAAAGCTCTGGGGTGGTCATCCGATAAGGTGCTCATGAGATAGGCTCTGCTCCAGGAACTAGATCTATATGAAAATCAATCTCACGTGGGGGTGGTAACCCTCAGTAGCTCCCCTGGAAAGACATCTGCAAACTCTCTCAAAATGGGATGATCATCTAGCGATGGTCCACTAGACCCATCCTCTGATCTATCACTGACTGTAATAGCATACATCTAAAAACCCCGTCGCACACACCGCTTAAGCTGCATAGCGGAGATGGTGCGAATAGAAATGGGTCTCCTGACCCTTGAAATCACCGACTCAACTCCCAAATCATCTGCACAAGATATAGTCTTGTGGTAACAATCCATCATGGCCCTGTGTGCAGATAACCAATCCATACCCAAAATGACTCCATACGAGCCCAAAGGAAGGATACAGAGATCTGAGGTAGTGGTGAAAGGTCCCAAATCCACTACACACTCCTTAACTAAGGAGTCTACAGAGATCTTGGCTCCAGAAGCCATCTCGACATCCCAACTAAGACCCTGCCTAACTGCCACCAACCTGCATCACTCTACTAAAGATGGTGCAATGAAAGAATCAGAAGAACCAGAATCAAACAATACAGAGGTAGGAATACCACCAATGCTACCTGTGGTCTCAATGACTGTGCTCTCGATGCTCTACCTGGTGGTTCTTAACCATTTCATAAATCATGTGGCTGACGTCCCATGTCACCAATAGTAGGCTCCGAGATATGTGTCTTACCCTTGTTGTTAGGGTTCTGTGGGTAGTCTCTCCAAAAGTGTCCAGTAACTCCACAACCAAAACATCCTCTTGATCCTCCCCAATGAGTAGTACCTCCAGTAGGTGCCCTAGAAGTCTGTGGCATGGATCCCGATGATCTGGTTACGGTCTACTATGGTCTCTACTGGTGAGCTCCCGTTGACTGAGCTCTAGGTCCACCCTATGTCCTAATGGGACCCCTAGGAGGAGGCCCCATACTCTGACCTCTCTGTGCATCAGCTCTCTGTGGAGGTCTATGAGGTGGGTGGGACTACTGCTGCTACTACTGCTGCTACTATTGTGGCATAAAGGATGATTGTGCTGAACCCTGGCCACCACGAGGAAGAGGTACTCGACCCCCTCAATATACTACCCTGTATATGCTATATGTCGCTTCCTGACTCGGTCTCTAGCCTAATAGGTCTTCCCCCGAGTCTCCTCTGTTATATAGGCCTTCTCGACAGCCTCAGCTAATGTCTGTGGGCAGTGGATCCACACTGCACCTCCAATATCTACATTCAGGCCCCGGATGAACCTGTGAATCTGCACCTACTCATCCTGCATATACTCAACATACTGGAGTAGGTCCAGAAACCTACTCTCATACTCTGCTACTGAAAGAGATGTCTATGTAGAGGTCATGGAACTCACCAATCCTCTGTTGTATGAACCTTTGTGACAAATACCTACTCCTGAATCTCTCCTAAAATAGCTTCCACGTCACTGTCTCTGAATCTACATGGAGCTTCTACTCCTCTGTCCTCCACCATACTCCTGCTCCATCCCTTAGTAGATGGATCGCAACATGAGATTTCATGTTGCTAGAACAAGGACAAAGCTTGAAGCAACCGCTCAAGATCACTAGCCAGACCTCTTCCTAAAATCCACCCGTGTCACCTGAGTAATGTGACGGACGAAGCTTTAGGATCTCCCTGATGTGATCTCCAGCTATGGTTTGACGACCTCTAGGTCTCTCTGCACACTCATCCCTAAGCCTAGGGCTCTGAGACCTCTCTCTATGCTCTGGAACTCTGTCACCCTATCCCCTCAATGGTGACTCTGCTCTGGCTGACTCCGCATGGGAGTTCTCTCCTCTATGCTCCTCACTGGGTCGAGGAGATACCTGACCCTCAATGGAAGGGGCTCTGTCATGACTAGCTGCATGTCCTCCTCCTAATCCTCTGCGTAGAGCGACATTGACATCTTGAAGAGTCTATAAGATTTGGGGTAGGATAACTGCTACACCTTGATCTGGTGGTGGTGGTGGTAAGTCTGAGTCTATGTGATGATTCCCCCTGCCTTGTCTAGTGCCTCCTGCATAGACCAAAGCGAGAGTTAATTCATTATTCTAGGTTTTATTCAATTTCCATGTTTACTAAAATATGCAATTTCTAACCTAAGTTATTTTGTGTTTGATTTAAAAATGTGCTAGGTTTAAGTTTCATGTCCCAAGTTTTCTAGTGTGCCCAATGGTCAAAGATTTTGAACCACTACTCTGATACCAAGTGTGATGCTCAATAAAACAACCCACTTGAGACCCAAGAAACAACCTAGGGTTAGTTAGGAAAATTATGGAATTAATATTTTTTATTAGAAGTGTCCACAACCAGGTTGCAAGACAACAGTTGACACTAAGAGGTTCTAGAACAAGTTTAAAATCTACTATAACATACTTTTCATTTATTAATAATTATCAGAGGTTACAAGGTCCAAATTCTAGGGATAGAAGTTTCCGTTAGGTTCATGGGGTAAATTATCACCATACCCACTCTCTAACAGGCTCAAAGTTTCAACTTGATTTTTCTCACACTTAACGCATTCAAAATTTCCCTAAATCACTTCCCATTGGATAGCAAATTTCCTCACCTTTCTAATGATATAAAGGAGTCCTCTCCTAACTCCTTGTAAAACTCCATTTATGGGCCAGCAGACCTTAGGGATCAAATTTTCCCAAAGGAGTGGGCCCACGGATGAAAATTTTCCAAAGGGGGATGGGTCAGCGAGTCGCGAGGAGACTTTGCCAATTTTTCTCTTGTGCAGGGTAAAAGATCCAAATTGCATTGCATGTGCCCATGGGTTCTGTCAGGGAAACATGGCACCCATCCATCATGGTAGAGGAAGAAAGGGAGAGGGAAAGGTGGAGGTGACGTAGAAGATTCTGAGGAGATTTCTCACTAAGGAGGGAGATAAGGGGAAAAAGGCATACGCGTGGGTCCGTGCGTCTGCGGAGGGGATCTACTCCAAGGCAAGGGCAAGGAGTGTGGGGTTGTGGGGGTCCCTTTCAGGAAAATTTTCCAAAACAAAAAATTCAAAAAAATAAAGAAAGTTGCATGAGGGTTCCGCCCCCTTCGCCCCCGTTGGCACCCCCATGGTGCCATGTGGCAGCTTGTGAGTTGGCCGCGGGCCGGCAGTTCTAAAGGTAAAATTTTCCAAAAAATTTTAAAAAAACCCAAGGACTAAAATGATGCCACGCCTCCGCCGTTTCCCCCGTGAGGACACATGGTAGCCTCTAGTTATCTGTGGGTCGGCAGAGTAAATTATAAAAATTTTCCGCCAAGAATTTTTCTAAAAAAATTTCTAAGGATCTTTTAACGGGACAATTTCAGGCCGCAGGCCCACCAGGGAAAAATTTTCCTGCCAGGGAAAACTTCAAAGGGTCATAACTTTTACTAGAAAGCTCAGTTTTGAGGAAACATGAGGACTTTCTGGAAAGCTCTCGATGCCCTATTTGCACAGGAATCATAAAATTTTACATTTTGATATTTTTTGAGGGGTCAATTTTAATAAAATGGTCTCCATGGATTTTTAAAAGCAAACTGGTAAATTTTGACTTATAAATTTTTGTTCAATTCGATCTCCTCCTTCATTCAACATGCCAAACAGACATGGAGGATTATTATAGGAAGGATTTAGGATGTTTTTGGAAGGTAAATTTTCTTAATTGAATTCTAATTTAAGATTTTTTCAACAATTGACAGAAAAAATGACTGCAAAATGACTATGGAAGGTTTTGGGCCTGAATTTTGCAATTTTTTAAATTGTTTTCATTAAGTGTTTTATGTCAATTTGAGCTCATTTATGTCATAGCATGCTAAATTTTAACATTTCAAATGTTGATTATTAATTTGCAGGTTTGAACTATGCATTGTAATTCAAATATTTGACTAGTTTTTTTAAAAAATTTACAATGACACGAGATCCATTTCTAGAGAATATGTTTATCTAAATTTTTATCATTCAAGTGTGAAATTTCATATCTATTCTAGACCTAAGGCATTTAGTTGTTTATAAAAAAATCATTCTAAAAGCTAAATTATACAAGTACTGGTATCCAATTTAATATATTTCCAAAAGAGACAAATCCTGACACAATTTTCCTTCATACGTATTTATTCTTCTTTTTTTAAACAGAGATTTAACTATCTTCCTTTTTCATACAATGAAACATTGAATTTATTCCATGCTAAGCCTTAAATGTTTTCCATCTTCAATCAAACATTAAAACAAGAATCCATTTTCTATCTTTCCCTGAAATTCATATATTTTAAACAAGGCAGAATATTATAATTTCATCTCACGTGTTTCTTCATTTTCTTCATTTTTCCAAACAGGGATCTTTATTCACAATCTGATATTCCAAAGTAAATCAACAATGTAAGTGAATAAGATTTAGCTATTTCCTTCATATGACTTTCAAGAATAAATAGAGCTATAAATTCTGTCACATTCCTTGAATGCAATTAGCAGATTTCACACTCTTTCTTTCAAATGTCCAGAACAAAATATAAATAGTCTTTCACAATTTCGAATAAGCAACTTTCATAACCAATACAACATCTTTTCCTCACAAAATATATTACAATTTCATCCACTTCAAAGTGGGAAAGGTTACAATAAAATATATTTCACAAGGGAATGGAAAAACTGTCTTCTTCTGCTCCAGAACAGCAACATGCAAATTTTCTTTTTCTTCCAATTTGATCACAACAAAAGTGGGGAAAGGTAATGCTCTCCACCCAACCAAAGACATCCAATGAAAGGAGAAGCCATCCTTCATCATTGGCCCCCGAGCCCCAACCACAATGCAATAAGAAATGGATAGCAACCCATGGAAACAACAGGCTTCCACAACACACAACATTCTTTCAACATGCATAATTCAATTAAAACACAGTTCAACACAAGACATTAGTTTAAAACTACATTTGAGAAACATTCAAACAGAACTCAGGCTTGATCATGTAAGCCAAAGGAGCAAGGACTATGGGGGAAGCTACTTATGCCTCCCAATGGGAATTGGGAATCCACCTGTAACAAACCACCAATAAAAAATTCACCACACATATCCTTATGCCCCCCACAATCCCTCCTTATGCCCCCCACATATTTTCCTTATGCCCCCCACAAAGTAAGAAATGCAAGCTATTTCTTTTCCATGGTGGATCCCAAACCCAAACTCCCTCAACAAGAATTCAGATGCCACTGGCATTCCCTTATGCCCCCCACATGAATTCCCCATAGCCTTCTCCTACACCATCCCTATGGCAGTCTACCCAAACAGCCAACAAATAAACGCAAAAAACATGCACCATTCATACATACACAAAAGAAAATAACAACATAAAAGAAGAGCTCAAGCTCCTACCTCTCCATGGTAGCTTTTGTTTCCAAATAGCAAGCTTTCAATGCAAAAACACAGTCTCAAAACAGCAATGACAAGTATGAAATTATCTCCAATCTCCTCCAAAATCCACAAGAGCTCCAAATAGCAAAAATGCAGCCCCAAAGAAGTATGCAAAATGATTCAACAACCCAAAAAACAAGAAAAGATTTTGAATTTTATAAAAGAGGGAAGAGAAGAGGATGATGTGGATCCATGTAGGATGCCACATCACACATCCTCAAATCCAACACAAAAGACAAATTTCATTCTCCCAAGCAAAATAAAGAGGTGGGTGAAAATATGACAATTTACTTGCACACTCCAAAAAGCCCACACCCCAAAGGACTGCAAATTTAAATAAAATGTAAAAGTGCAATCAAAACTTGCAACATGATTAATAAAATGCATTAAAAAGGGCTAAAATCAACCCTCCAACCATAGGTATGGTTGGTAAATAGCTTTAAGAGGCATGGGACAAGTTTTACTTGTCCCACAAGCCTCCAAAAACAGCCCCCAAGGACAAATTCGAATTTCCAAGGAGGTGGAGTATTTCATACTCCAAAATCTGACTTACACAACTCTTACACAAACTTACACATCCCTTACATATTTAATACAAAGAGCCAACAAATTCCATTATTACTTTCCCATATCCCAATTTGATTTATTTAAATTTTAACCATATGATTTCTCACATTAATCTACCAAAATTTAATTAAATAAAAGAAAGGAACACATCACTAATAAAATACATACAAACAATAAATAAAAATTAACCACATTAATAAATACACAAAACCCATGGTCACATATAAAGGTGATCCCCCCATGGGAATCCCTAACAACAACAAACACAACACAATAAAACAAGTTGCCATGGTGACCTTTTTGAATTCACCTAGAATTCCATTGTGGTTGGTTTCCAATCCCCCGATGTTTGTTGTGATATTTTAACCTGTAAAACACAAATACCTCCTTCGGCCTTGTGGCCATATCAGAACATCCAACATGATATAAATATAATCACTAAAATCATCTATATATGTGAATCATGACAACGTCGAAGTACAACTATATCATTCGTAATTTATCAACAACGATATCATCATCATATAATGTCCATTTTCTAAGTCTACTCATAATATCAAAAATCACATGTCCAAACAACATTCAAAATATATCCATGTCAAATAGTATATCATCATCCACATATGAAGGTGTCTCTAATAATCATCATGCATCATAACCAAAACAAGATCACCAATAATCCATGATCCCACATGTCTAACATAATACTAAAATCAAAACATAATAATGTCCATAACGTAAATCAACAGTATCAAAATAAGCATCAAAAGGTGTCAAAGGGAAGTGGGCACTACAAAATGAGTATGCATTTAATTTTCCTGAGCTTTGATGTATGAGCATTGCACAACTGACATATGATGTCATATGTTAAGTTTCTTGGGATGCTCAATTACATATGCGTCCAATGAGTGTATTGAATAACGTAGTGTACTATGTTATAAAAGATCGTATATGCGTGATGAAGCATTCACAGATTTTGTTTAATTGATGATGCGTCAGGAGCGTTGAAATTATTGTTATAGATGTATGTATTGTATAGGTGGTGATTTAATGGAGGAATCTAGTAATGTAATGTGAAATGAGGAAGCTTTATGGTAATAAGATTGTTCTCAACAAGTTGTGGTAGTAGAATATGTGGAGCAAAAGATAATTTCATGAATGTAGACTTTAGGAGGTTTCCAGTAATAAGAGTCACTTTTCAAAGAGTAGATATAGTGTTTGCAGTAGATTTTATGTTCAATACACTTAGTACATAGGATTGAAATATGTGATTTTTTTTAGAGTTGAAGATGATAGCTTGATCACTAGATATGTAGGATCAGTTGTTGGGATAGATAGTAGTTTACTGGAGTTTCATAGCTTAGAGTGTATGTCATAATTGCACTAAAATGATGGAGGGGTCTTAAAGATGACACTCTGGCTTGGTGAGAGGATTGTAAGAGACTTTGGGACAAATAGGATCTTGTGAATTCTAATTCAGCGAGTAAATGGTAAACATCTTAGCTAAAGTTATGTCTTATATCGTAAAACATAGTAGGCTAGATGCTCATTATAGCCTTGACTTATTTTTATAAGTTGTTAATAGGATAAACTAGAAATGCTATTGATTGAAAATTTTGTGAGAAATGAAATGGCTAAATGTGTAAATTATGTTACTGAATGAATAGGTAGATCATAGAACAAACGCATTACATAATCTTGTATTCATCTGGGAAAGATATTTTCTAGTAATGTATGATTAGGGTATAATTCAGATATGCCACATGAAATTCTTAGAGATTCTTATGTGGGTCACCATGGCCTTTGTAGGTAGGTAGCTCAGGGATGATGAAATTCAGAGGAAGTGGGTAAGTGGAAATGGTGGGTGCAAAAGGAGTGTGAAGGGAACGAAGTGGAATCAAGAGATGGAGATGCATGTATCCTGATATATAGAAGTATTAGTTTAATGATTTGAGTGGTAGTAGTGGGAATGAAAGTAGGAATATGAAGGGCTTTGAGTGGAGGCTATGATAGCTGAGGAATAAATGACAAGGGTTTCAAAGCAACATCTCAAGCTATTGAATTTCATATCTAAGTGATGTAATGGTCGATTCCATAGCCTTAAATTTGTCTTGAAATAAAACATGTAGAAATTGAAAGCTTGAATTGAATCTAATGAGGATTGAGTAGATGGAGGATCACTAGGATCAGAGACGTCAGATAAACGACCGAATATATGACTTATTGTGTGGCGACATATTGTCATCCAGATACATGTAGTCTAGTTGTTTTTGTAAAATCACCTAGCAATGAGGATATTTCTTAAGTAAAGTAGATAAAGAGACTTGAGAAACTTGGGGAGCCATGATAGATGAAAAATGAGGATCCTAAGTGTGAAAGCGTCAAGTTCACCAAAATGATTACCTAAAATTAACTAATATATAATATGTCAAGATAGTTAATCTAAACTACGAACAGTTGTAAATAAAGTAAATAAATGTAGTAAAGAAGTATGTAAATGAGCTAAGCAACTATACAAAAGGAAATGTTAACCCTAATGTGCAAGGGAGAAGAGGAAAGAACTCAACTGAATAATAGATGTTCGCGGGACTATGTCGTAGAGATGATTGGAAAATCTAGAGGTGGTAACAACTATGTAGAAGCTCTGAAAAGGATGGATCTAGACTGATTCCCTGGACTCGAGCACATGCGGGCACTCTGGTCTGCAAATTAGGTGCCCTAGTCTGTGTAAAAGCTCTAAAAATGGTCTTCATAGGGCTATGAGGTGGACTGAAACCCTCATTGTGTATCGTATTAGATTTTTTGCCCTGTATCGAATGTTGTTGATATTCCAAGATGATGAGAAGACCTATAAAAGACCAAAAGAAGTATCAAAACCCTAAAAAAAGAAAAATGCAAATGAATGAGTTAGACTGATCTCAGATGCCACAACAGTGGGCTTACTAAAAAATCGTTACACTACATTTCGGACCCAAATGTAGTTCCGGTGAGTGTGTACATAATGTGCCCTAGGTTCTCTCGTGTGAGTCACACTTTGTGAAGTAACGAGTAAATGTAGAAAATGTAATAGTATGTGTGCATGGAATAGAATAGAATCCCCCCTATGAAGTGTGATGCATATGTCCTATCCTTGTGCCTTATGATGGAGCTATGTGGATGTAAGTGATCTCTAATGTAATAGATGGATGCAACTCTAGATGGATGATAGTAGTGAATGATGTCAGGTCCCTCATTATGGTCTCATAACTTTATATTTATAGGGTTCTCTTGATCTAATTTCATAATTTACCCAAAAATGGCTAACCACCAAAAAGATAAGAATCTAAAATGGCTAAAAAGAGCCCAAAAGATGGCGGGAAAGTGCAAAAGGGAGTGGGGCGCCCCTGGTGTGACCAGGGCACCCATGGGCACCCCAGTACTAATCTCGGCACCCTAGTCAAGGCTAAAATTATGTGGGATGACAGAAGCTGACTGGGCATGTGGATGTAAAATATCGAGAATGATGAAATAAAATAAAACAAGATGGCCAAAAGACGGGGGTTTATTAGTACTTTCTTCGCTCAAGAACCTTTTAAAAATTAGTATGAGACCAAGATAAATAATGTCTAAAGTGCACGATTTTGAGACTACATTTTAACCCACTTTATGTTGGTGAGCAAAAATCTTGGTAAGATAAAGTAGATAGAGATACGTACCTAATGTCCATGAAGATTGTAGTATAAAATGTGTTGATGGACTAGACAAAGCGTGAAATGACAAAAAATATGAAGGAGTGTGGAAACTAAAGATGAAAAATGCGCAAAGAAAAGTGATGAGAGTGAACCTAGGGCGGAAACACGTGTGTAGTTGTTACAGTGTGTGATGTACCTACAGGGTTAGTATGATGTGTGTTGTCGCAAATTGTTGTTGTTGACGTTATTGTTTTTGTTGCCCACATTGACTGCTTGTTTATCATACGATTGGACCTACAAGGAGAAAATTATCAAGTAGTCAAATATGTATGTATGTATGTGTAAAAAATTAATGTAAAAGATGCATCCATATGAATGTAAAAAACATGTAAAGTATGCAAATGAAGAAGTGTAAATGGAACATGTGCACCTGATCCATGTCGAGAAAGAGAGTGTAGAAGGATATCCTATACTGTGAGTTTTTGGGTGATCTCGCACCACTCTGGCCGAAGAAGTGTAGGGAGGAAATGGTCTATGTCCTCCAAGCTCTAATTGCTTCCTTGAATGTGTGTGAAGAGATCCATGTACTGTTCTGGTTTTTTGGGCGATCCAACACCACTGGCCGAAGTAGTTTAGAGAGGCACACCCACTGTAACCTCCAAGCCTATAACTACTTCCCATAATGCTAAAGACACCATGTCTTGTAAAATTCATTATGTATGTGGTTTGTAGATTGGTCTAAACCCACTCGTTATATATAACTGAACTAAACCAGTGTAGAATCTTTGTGTTAGTATTTAAAAACCCCCAAATGATGCCCCCACTCTTTAGGGGTATATGTAAATTTTTTGATAGGAGAATGCAGCCCAAAGGACCTACTATATGAATTGTATCCTAGAAAGTGCTTGGTAGAAACCAAGGCACTGACGAATAATAAGGCTAGCCAAAAACAAGTTGTATGTAGAAAACAATGTGTAAGCTACGCAAACAGTGTACAAACTACCAAGCAATGTATTAAACACGTAAGAAGACAAAGTAAGCCATACAAAGCAGGTTGAAAACATGGGGCATCACTCACGATGTCGCAAGACATGCAAGACAATTATGGCCACAAACACAAACAAGTGTGCACACTAAACATAAGGCAATGCCCTCAAACAAGAGTAAATAAAGATTGACAATGTAACAAACAAGTATAGAAACAAATATCCCTACATAACAAATGTTGCACATGAAGCACCCATTAGCATGTTAGAAAGATAACTAGTATGTCAAAAGCATGTATAATTGATGAATGTAAAGTGCTAAGTACAAAATGAAGCAATAACACCTATGAGAGATGAGTGTGGATGCCCCCAACAACCAGGGTAGGAAGGGTATAAAAAGAGCATCCATGTTATGAGTAAGAGACATGTATCTACAATCACAACTAGAAATAGACATGAACATGCATGTGTGGATTATATAGATAAATGACATACAAGTAAGCTAACTAGCATGTGTAATAAAGTGACCATGAACAAGAAAAAGCAAGCAAGAGTAAAAGCAACCATAATATGCATTATGTTTTGGATGGGTGGAATGAAATTAAAATTTGAGTGATAGGATCTGCGTGCCCCCCAAGTACATGGAAATGTATGTAGTAAAGCTAGTTTAGTTTCCCCCCTCAACAGTCAAGAATGAACTGTACACGAGAGTGCGTCATCGGGAAATGGTCGAATATTGTGTTGTGTCTAGCTCATTGTGATGAATGTGTATGTGTATTGATGAGATGTAACCTAGAAATTATGTGTGCATGAACCTTATAGCCGAAGCATATATCATGACCAGCTGAACATCTAAGTGATGATTTAGCCTAAGAACATATCACTATGAGATGAATGGGTGAGTGATGATTTATCCCTAAGCATATATCACTACAAGATGAGAAGAATGAGTGGTGATGTGACCTAAGGTGTATGCCACTACAAAATGATAGAACAGATGATGATTTAGCCTAAAGTGTATGTAACTAAGTTGGAAATGGCACGTGATGAAAGGTTGAATGGTAAATGTGTGATGAGTGTAAGGTCCATTTGATTTGTAAACCCTTGGCAGTCGAGTATGGACCGAGGAACTAAAGTGCATCATAAGGTGGTGAGTGCAGCCCGTAGAAGACAATGTAATGATGAAATACGACTAGGTGATGAGGAGAATGTGTAAATACGCTATGTGTAGAATGCAAATGAAAGATGTGTAGGATGTATAAAATTCAAGGTGAATAGAATGTGTTAGTACGTGATATGTATAATGTAAATGCAAGAGGTGTAGAATGTGTAAAATTGCATGTATGTAGATGGAGTAGTAATGTAATGTGTAGTACGATGCAATGCTAGATTCATATATGACGAAGATTAGTATAGTATGTAGAATATGTGTGAAAAATGCATGGTGGAATATGTATGGCATGTAGATAAACGAATAATGCAGTATGTAAGATAAGTAGCATAGGATGTAAGATGCATAGAAAATGGTGTAGATATAATGGTGATTAGTATGATGTATGTTGTATAAATGCACAAATGTAAAAATGTGGTAGACTAAGTGTAGAATGTATGGTGTATGATACGTAATGTATGAATATGTGCAGTGTGTGGGGTTCATGTGTAGTAAGCTCTCAATAGTCAAGTGTGAACCGAAGCAAAAGAGTGTGTCATTGGCTAATAACAACACTAAAGTGTGTAATGAGTATATATATGCTATGAGATTGATGTATGAGAATGCAAAAGTGAGATATGCGTAGATGCTAAGACTAGGGGGGATGTTGGATGTTATGCCCCCCAAGTGTATGATAACAAGTGTACTATGTGATAAATGATGTATAAAGGTGATGAAGCATTATAAAATTCATTTAATTGATGATTCATAAGGAGCGTTAAAGTATTATAGATGTGTGTATGTATAGGTGGTGATGTAATGGAGGAATATGGTAATATAAGGTAAAAAGAGGTTCTTTATGGTAACAAACCCCTCAATAGTCATATAAGAACCATAAGAATATGACTGTGCCATCAGGAGGGTAGAGTAACAAGAGTCACCTACCAAAGTACAAGTCTCTGTGTGGTGGAACCATGTTGGATAAAGTTGATAGGAGAACTATGTAATGGTGGTGAAATTGAAAATATATCATGATCACTAGTAGGATGGTTAGTTGTTGGGACAAAATTAATTGGTTGGTGTTTAAATTTTAGAGGAGACCATGTTACACTAACTCTGAAGGTAACTTGCTTAAGTTGGCTTGGTGATATTATTGACGACTTACTAATAGGATATTGTGAACTAATGTTGGTAGACGATGGACTTGGTAATGTCGTAGATTGTGAATTAATTGCAAGAGGTTGTTGCTTAGGAGTTTTTGGAGTGATGTTGGCCTAATGCTCCTTAGATATAGATGAGTCAAATTTAGGAACTATTGTTGCAAAATCACAGCACCCCTGGATGCTGATCAGGTTTCTAAGTTGATCTTCAGGCATCCAATGTCATTGCACAACATGAAAACCTCTCTCCAAGCGTGGGACTTGTGAAAAGAGAAAGGAATCTCCAGAGAAGGCTAGTTCCTACTCATAAACTACCTGCCACAAGCTATTCCAGTGCAGGCAAGCTAATCTAAACCTAATCTAACCATGCCAAGGAGACAGAGAGAGAGAGAGAGAGAAAAGGATACACCAGAGAAGGAGAATGTTGAACATCTATCAAAACTGCCATGGAACAGAGAGAGGTGAGCAATGGGAAGGGTGGACAGATGCATCACAGGCCCAAGGATGGATTTCACACAGAAAATGTCCCAAAACTCCATGAACACAGCTCCAACCATGCAATGAACATTCAAACATGCACAAAACCTGCAATGAAGAGAGGCAAGAAGAAAACAAGCAAAAAATGAGCAAGGATGGACAGATGCATCACAAAACATGTTTTGTTGCTCCAGAAGTTTGCACAGAACATCATTTCAATAGTAAAAGGCAAAAAACACCATTACAGAGCAAGGGAGGACGTTCGAACTCCATTTTCAACCCTGGAGAAGAAAAAGAAGGGAGGGCAGATCAGAAAAGATGAACAACTACCAGAAAGAAGCCCCTCCTTACAATTTATAGGAAGAATGAGAGAGGGAGAAGAGAGGAATTCGAAATCTACCCCAACCACCTCCAGATTGCATTTAATTATCTCATTATGGTGGTAGGTGAGAACCCTAGCGAACGCAGAAAGTGGCGAACTGTATTTCACATTTTTAAGAATTTTTTCTCACCCAATTAAAGATATCCAGTCATATTTGGATAGAGGACCTTGTAATCTTTCCGAAAATTCCAACCTTGCATGAATCCGAGCTCCCAGTCAAAAGTTATGGCCATCTGAACATTTGCGCCAGGGGCTGCTTCCTGTCAGTGCTCAAAATGTTGTGCCTCCTGAAGGTGCGCCATAGGCGCATCCGTGTGTGTGTCGACATCCTCTTACGTGTTCCAAGGGTGTAACTTTTACCTTGTTGACATTCATTGTCGTGCGCCACTTCCGTGCACCAAGGGCACATCCTTTACCCTGTCGACATTCATTGTCATGCGCCACTTCCGTGCGCCAAGGGCGCATCCTTTACCCTGTCGACATTCATTTTCGTGCGCCACTTCCATGCGCCAAGGGTGCATCCTTTACCCTGTCGACATTCATTGTCATGCGCCACTTCCGTGCTCTAAGGGTGCATCCTTTACCCTATCGACACCCATTGTCGTGCGCCACTTCTGTGCGCCAAGGCGATAAATTTCAGGGATTTGAGCTTCTTTGATTTCTCTAATCTTCTGCTTGTCTATATCTACCTGGGGGAAGATATATACAACAGGAACCCAATGGGAGTTATCAGTTGTATTAGAATGTTGTGTAGCAAATGAAATAAGGCCCTGAAGCTCGAGATGTTTGATTATGTGTGGAAATCGTTATAATTATGTTCATTGATTTGATGATAATTGCAATATGGATGATCTTGATATTTTGCTAACCAATAAGGAGAATAGTAATGAGTAGGTGGTAGATTGATCAATTGATGACTAAGGAGTTGAATAAGAATGTCATGTGGTGTAGTATTATGCTCAAATATGAGAGGCTCATGCAATGGCATGTCTTGAGGTTTAATTAGATGACATGTAGTGGACATAGATTTCATAGAGGATGTAGAATGAGCACAAACATGTGATTGAGAAGCATCCTTAAGTTGTTGAATTTCATATCTAAGAGATGTAATGGTTGATTTCGTAGCCTTAAATTTGTCTTGAAATAAAGCATGTAGAGCTTGAATTGAATCTAATAGGGGTTGAGCAGATGGAGGATCACTAGGATCAGAGTTGTCAAATAAATGACCAAATATATGACTTATTTTGTGTGACAGTGTATTGTCATCTAAATACATGCAATGTAGCTATTTTTGTAAAACAACCTGACAATGACGATATCTCTTAAGTAAAATAGATAAAGATACTTGAGCAACTTGGGGAGCCATGATAGATAAAAATGAGGATCCTAAGCGTGAAAGCATCAGGTTCACTAAATTTATTAACTAAAATCAACTAATATATAGTATGTGAGGATAGTTAACTTAAGCTATGAACAACTGTACATAAAGTAAATAAATGCAATAAAGAAGTATGTAAATGAGCTAAACAACTATGCAAAAGGAAATGATAACCCTAATGTGCAAGAGAGAAGAGGAAAGAACTCATCTAAATAATAGATGCTCCCGAGACTATGTCGTAAAGATGAGTGGAAAATATGGATGTGGCAACAACTATGCAGAAGCTCTGAAAAGGATGGATCTTGATTGATTCTCTTGACTGGAGTGCCTGGGAAGGGACTAGGGCACTTGTAGGTGCTTTGGTCTGCAAACTGGGTAACTTGGTTTGTGTAAAAGCTCTGAAACTAATCTTTATAAGGCTGGGAGGTGCTATGAAACCCTTGTTGTCTATCGCATTAGATTCGCTGCCCTGTACCGGATGTCATTGATATTCCAAGATGATGAGAAGACATGCAAAAGACCAAAAGAAGTATCAAAACCCTAAAAAATAAAGATGCAAATGAATGGGTCAGACTGACCTCAGCTACCACAACAGTGGGCTTACTAACTGAGTGTTGCACTACATTTCAGACCCAAATGTAGTTCTTGTGAGTGTGTGCATAATGTGCCTTGGGTGCTCTTGTGTCAATTGTACTTTGTGAAGTAGCGAGCAATAACCAAATGTAGAAAATGTAATAGTATGTGTGCATGGAATAGAATAGAATCCCCCCTATGAAATGTGATGTAGATGTCCTATCCTTGTGCCTTATGATGGAGCTATGTGGATGCAAGTGATCTCCAATGCAATAAATGGATGCAAAGCTAGATGGATGATAGTAATGAATGATGCCAAGTCCCTCACTATAGTCTCATAACTTTATATTTATAGAGTTCTCTTGATCTAATTTCGTAATTAACCCCGAAATGGCCGACCACCAAAAAGATAAGAAGCTAAAATGGCTAGAAAGAGCCCAAAAGATGACAGGAAAGTGCAAAAGGGACCAGGGCATCTATGGGCACCCCAATCAAGGCTAAAATTATGTGGGATGACAGAAGTTGACTGGGCATGTGGATGTAAAATATCGAGAATGATGAAATAAAATAAAACAAGATGGCCAAAAGACGGGGGTTAATTATTACTTTCTTTACTCAATAACCTTCTAAATAGTAATATGAGACCGAGATAAATAATGTCTAAAGTGCATGATTTTGTGACTACATTAGGATGACATACTTTAAAAAGAATTATGGGCTTTCAATATAGATATTCCTTAGATTGATAAGATTGTTGTTGAAAATATATGATATGAATTGTATAGCTTCAAAATTATTTGTTTCTCCATGTATTTAACAACAAAAATAAAATTTGAGTGGGAAAAATAGACCCGTGCTTGTTTCAAACCCACCAATCGGGTTAACCACTCTTCAAATCCCAAAGAAAAATATGGAGACTGACACATCATAAATGATCTTTGCCATGAAATGTGCGATGGAAACACCAAAGGGGATCTTTTGAAGGAGTCAAATTTGAGGGAGAGAAACAATAGTAGAGGAAGAGGGGTGAAGAAGATGGGGTTAGAGGGTGGAGAATTGAGAGGGTGAAATGAAACAAAAAATTTGTCAAAGCCTAACTACCAAGTAAATTTTATCTTGTAATCAAGCTATGGTATATTTTTATTTAATTACTTAAAGGTTTTCGAATAGCGAAAGATAGATTTTATTTTTCAATCAAGCTTGTTATTTATTCGTTTAGTAGCATTAAGTGTTTGTATCTAGTGATAATTATCCTCAAATTTTTATCATTTTTCTTTGACTCTAGATTTATTATGTTGCAAGAAGAAATTGGTTTTATTTGAACATTAGGTGGTCATTCCGAGATTATTTAGGCCTATAATTTTTGAAGCCTCAAATCTCGAGATTTTATTCCTTTGAATGCAAGTTCAACATAAATATGAATGAGTGCAAAACTATATTAATCATTTTTATAAAAAATGTTAAAATAATGTCAAAGCACCTTATCTTAAATTTTTAACATACTTGTAATCATTTAAAATATATAATTTTTATTATGGATTGTAATATTGGGAAAAATAAAAATACATACATAACTAGCTAGTTGGGTGTGATAGTGCATCGAAAGCTATCCTTGAATCTTCAACAAGTGATCTTCCAAATGTGAATACTAAGACAGAAAGATTACTTGCCTGCATGCAACATGGATTCCTTGAAACTGAATATAGTAATAGATTTTATAATTGATTTCGGTAAAAGGAGTAGTAACACAAATCCATGCAAAACATCATCTCTAAGCAATAAAGGGGTCTCCTTTCCCAGGAATCGACCTCTATATATCGTAAACACTAGCAATCACATGTGCAGAGTGCAATGTGAACACCAAACAATATAAGTTATTTGATTTAGAGATATAATTAATTACTTTTGTAGTTGATGTGGTTTGTAATTACTTTGTGTTTAATTGTGTTAGTGTTGTAACGTGTTTGAGACGGTGGTTACATTAGTTTTTTGGTTGGTTTGTGTAATACAATTGTTAGGTTAATTATGCATAGTATAATTATTTAATTAATTTTATTAATTAAATAATAATGGTTATAATATAAACCATATTTTTGTTGTGTATTGTTATATGGTTTCTAAACCATATTTGTCTTTCATGGATGTTGTTATATTGTTTTAACAGTATATTTGTTTTTATTCATTTGTGCTTCCTGGATGTTATTGGAAGCTAATGTAATTTGGAATATGGTTGCACCTGTGCAACTTAGTTTCCTGTTTGTATTTGGCTGTGCAATATCTATAAATATTGCAGCCCATTCTTTGTAAGGTTGGTTGATTGAGTTTAATAAAATATAATCAGGCTTCCGCCCCTATTGCTCAATCTACATTTGGTACCAGAGCGAAATCAAGCTCCTGGCAAGCAGAAGAAGGTTGCAGAGGAAGCAAGGATTAGTGGAGAAGAAATTTGCAACATTAGAGAGCCAGTGCTGCCTCCAGCAACTTCCCACATCTCCCTGCAGACTCACAATCCTCCTGTGTGTTTTCCAGGTAAACATAAAGAAATTTTTTTTTGCCTTGGTGCCCTCCTGCACCAGGCAAATTTGCTATCTGGAAGCTGTTCATTTTCAAAATCTATATAAAAAAATCCATTTTCCCCATTAGGGGTTTTGTCACTAAAGTTAGTGACATTGTTAGCTCACAGCTAACACTATCAGCCTGCACCAAGTTTAGAGGTATTCTGTGCCAAGGGATTAGTTGAGCTCTGCCACCAAGCTTTGATCGAGCTTTTCATCAACATTGGAGGTGAGCTAGTTACAACTCCTAGGTCAACACTGAAACCTACAAGGCAATGGAGCAGTGATACACTACAACCTGATCCTAACGAGCTGCAAGATTGCTAATCGAGTTGAGTCAACACTGTAACCTACAACAATGGAGTTGTGTTGTATTGTGTTTTGCATCAAGCCGATTTGACAAAGGGTCGGCTTTCTCTAGGAGACCTGCGAATAGCATATATTGTGTTCATAAATCAAGCCACCATCTGGTGTAATGCAAATTAAGACTTGCACATGGAGGAGAGCACATAGGTGAATAGTGGGCTGAGTTGAACATTAGTGGAAAAACATCCACACAGACTGAGCCATTCCTTGGTCCTGGATCAGTCAAATCAACCACTGCACAAAAGTTCATCCCTCCATACACCATGCAGAGTCTCTCTCCTCCACGACACCTATCAGCAAACAAAACACGTGGCCAATTACAAAGGTGACCCTCGTCCAAATAATGAACCTGCACATTTCCAAGAGTCCCTGCAAAAAGCAAACACATGAGATCAAAAAGTAATCAAGCCATCATCAAAAGAAGCGGCCAAACAAAGAAAATCAAAAGCAGCGTTCAAAGAAAATTAAAAAAAGGCGAGAGTGAATGCAGATAGCAAAGCGGCTCAGCAGTGAGCATAGAAATAAAAAGAAGGGGCAGCGTGTTCAAGGAATGCAAAGAAATGACTTCAGATCCAATCATTTTCAGCAAAATAAACCCTAAATCACCTCGAATACCATTTGCACATAGCCACGTGGACTCCAACTCAGTCTTCCACGTTCGCAATTTTTAATGAGGTAAGTCAGTTTTTTTATTTCATTAAATACAAGTTTGCTTCAGTTTTATACCATCAAGCGCCCTTCATGAGCCAAGTTGGATAGAGGGAAAGATTTAGAAGTGGGAGGTGTGGGGTTCAAATCCCACCCCCAACACAAAATTCTTTTTTGAAATTTGATGGATTTTTTTGGTGGAACCACTAAATTTAGCAGAAATTTCAAATTTAGTTATAACTAACTAAATTTAGCAGAGAAATCCCTAATTTAGGGTAAAGAAAAAAATTCTCCCATTCAACCTATTTTTTCATTTCGGGCAACTTTCTCCAAAAGGGGGATACCTAAAAATGTTCATTTTTCAGCTATTTTTTTGGAAATTGTTTGCATTTTGGGTCGTATTGGGCTTAGGAGGCCACCAAGGCCCGCAAAACAAAAAAAAAATTGCCTGTCATTCAAATTTTCTAAATTTTTGAATGTAATTTGTATACTTCATTATATTGTACTAATTTGTAGGTTGCCATAGTCAACTGCAAACTTTGTAACTGCTCAGAAACTGGGCAGAATTGTAATACAAAAACAATAATAAAATTGGTTCTGTAACACTCACGAGATCCTAGATCTCATTCGCAGCGTTCGGTATATACGGTGCCTCTGGGAAGTGCTTACGGGTAAAGCCATCGTGACTACTACTGCACTTAACACCTAATATAGCTGCAACAATGTCATCTGGGCATCGACCCTTTAAATCGATCGGGAGTAATAAGGTCACAGTGCACACACTATGAACCATCCCATCCGTCTGTGAATGATTGCACGACATAAATCCGGACTGAGAAATTATCCAAGTATATAGCAAAGTTACGCGCGCGTATGAGGATATTTCTTTGAGCCGGTGTCAATAATCACATAGACCCTCATCAGTACTGTCTTCTTGGTACCAGCGTATTGAATTCTTTCACGTACATTAATGCCTCTTTCACGTACTGCCGGGTATATAGAAAGGGAAAGCTTCTTCCACGTACCGCCATGGGTATATCGGAAGGGCGTGTATATAGAAAGGTTCGGTATATCGGACTGACGGTATATAGATTGGGAGACCTAATACCTGGAGTGATAAGAGCCAAACCCTGTCAGTGATCTCTGCAAAATGGGCACCAATGCCCCCAAATTTTTTCTTCCAGATTCACAATTGCTCAGAGGAAATAACTATGCTGCATGGAAGAATAAAATTAAGACACAACTTGAGTTTGAAGAAATCTGGCCTATTGTGAATGGTACTCTGACCAGATCAGCCACTGATACAACACAACAGTGGTAGTTTGATAAAGCAGATCAGAAGGCCAAACTCATCATCTTGTTTGGAGTGTCCGATGATGTGCAACCCCACATTCGAGATGCCAAAACAACAAAAGAAGCATGGGATAAATTGAGCACAGTATACGAGGCCAAGAACAAGAATGTTATACTCAATTTGCAGGGTCAGTTACATACACTGAAGTTCAAGCAGAATGAGAAAATTGAAGCTTTCTTAAGAAGAGTTACAGAATTGAGGGCTTCACTTTTAGCCCTGGGAGAACTGATCACAGATGATGCTCTCATTCCCATTGTTCTAAGAGCACTCCCCTCTTCTTACCGCATTTTTTTCACAACACTAAACATGTCAAATACAACAGTTGGTTTTGACAAACTGGTAAACCTACTAGAACAAGAGGAAGGATTGCACAATAAGGATGATGAAGAGGAGAAGGCACTGTCTTCACATCAAAAATGGAAAGGAAAAGGTAAAGGAAAACCTAATTCCTATCAGAAGTCCCAAAATCAAAATCAGTATCAAGGGGACAGACAATAGAAGAAGCAATGTCATAATCTGTAAAAGAGGACATAACCTACAATATTGTTGGTACAATACTTACAAGAAAGGTTCATCCAGCAACTTTGGACCTCAACAACAACAATCTTACAAGGGACATTCTAACAACAATCACGGGTAGAAAAATGGAACTGGAAAAGAAGACCCCACCAGCAAGGTAATATTGCTGAGCAACAAGAACGGTCAGACAATGAAGACTTCTTGTTCACTAATTCGATCAAGTGAACCATCCATGTCATCTAGTGATGTCTGGTATGTTGATTCAGGAGCCACTTGACACATGACCGGCCACAGAGACTGGTTTATTTCAATGAGGGACATGCCATCGAAAAATCATGTTTCGTTGGGAGATGATTCTTCATATATAGTTCAGGGGATTGGAAACATTTCTCTACCCCTTGGTTCATGCAAATGAAGACTATCAGATGTCCTATATGTCCCTGGGTTGATAAAGAATCTTCTTTCAGTTAGTCAACTCCTAGATCACAACCTAAAAATTGACTTTGATAGTCAATCCGGCAAGAAAATGTGTTTGATTCGAGATAAATCAAGAGGCTCAAATATAATTGCAAAAGCCTCTAATGTGGGACACATGTTCCAACTTGATTTTGTTCACAGAGATGATCAAGCACTTGTGGCTAAGAACTCCACCTCAGCATAGTTGTGGCATCAGGAGATTTGGTCATGTTAGTTTCAAATATCTCAAAACACTTCGCCGGTGTAATATGGTACATGGGCTACCATCTCTTCAGAAGGATACAGACAAATGTCCTCACTGCCTAGCAGGTAAACAACACAGAGCTTCATTCTAGAGGAGTACATTTCGAGCTCATGGTAAACTTGACCTGGTTCATACCGATCTTTGCGGTCCGATGCAACCAAGTCTATTCTGGGTTCCAGTACTTCATGCTTTGTGTTGATCATTTCGAGAAAAATGTGGATTTTCTGTCTTCGCAAGAAAAGTGAAGTGTTTGAAACCTTCAAAAAGTTCAAAGTAGCAGTTGAGAAAGAAATTGGTCATCACATCAGAACTCTCTGCTCAGATCGAGGTGGGGAATTCACCAGTGATGAGTTCAGAGACTACCTCCAAACTCACGGGATTCGTTGACAAATGCCTCCTCCACACACACTACAGCAAAATGGTGTTGTTGAGAGAAGAAATTGTACTATCATGGAAATGGTGCGATGCATGATCGATGATTATGGACTTGCAAAGACATTCTGGGTAGAAGCAGCAAAGACATCTGTATATTTGTTGAACAGAGCACCCACAACTACTCTTGATGGAATAACACCACAAGAAGCATGGTCAAAAAGGAAACCATCTATTGCACACCTCAGAGTATTCAGGTGTAAAAGCAAGCATACACATACCCAAACAAAATAGAAAGAAATTGGACATGAAGTCACAGAAACTCATCTTCATTGGGTATAGTGAAGAGACTCTTGGGTATAGATTGATGGATCCTAAGACCAGAAAAGTCTACACCAGCAGAGATGTTGAGTTTTTTTGAGAAGAAGGAAGCAGAGACTCCTCCTCCAGACTCACAAGATGTAGATTTTTCACCTGTTGTAAAAATTGAAGCTGATGTTCCCTTAGAAGATGAAAGTAATGATGGGGATGATGGTGTTGATCAGATAGAACCATGACCCATGGGAACAGTTCAACGTATGCCTAAATGGTGTACTAGTACATTACGAGATGTCAAGATTGGATGCTCCACCAGATACATCCACCCCTGGACCATGGACTCATAGTAAAGCAAGGGAAGAAGTTAATTTTGCTTTGATGAGTAGAGTTATTGAATCAAATGAGCCCTCTACAGTCTAAGAATCCCTACAGTCAAAAGCTTGGAAAGATGCCATGGATTCTGAATATCAATCAATGATGAAGAACAACACTTGGCAGCTTATCGATCTTCCACTAGGGAAGAAACCCATTGGATGCAGATGGATATTTAAAACAAAGTACAAAGTAGATGGGACAGTGGACAAGTATAAATCAAGACTTGTAGCAAAGGGGTATGCACAAAAAGAAGGCATTGACTATGAGGAGACATTTGCTCCCTCAACTAAGATCAAAACAATCAGGATGATTTTTTTCTCTAGCTGCTCAGTTTGGATGGAAAGTTCATCAAATGGACGTAAAAAGTGCCTTCCTAAACGGAGATTGACAAGAAGAAGTCTACATGACTCAACTTGAGGGATATGTAGTACCTAGTCAAGAAGCAAAGGTATGTAGACTCAGGAAATCTCTGTATGGCCTCAAACAGGCACCCCGGGCATGGTACATCAAGATTGATGAGCATCTTGTACAACATGGATTTGTTAGAAATCCATACGATCCCAATCTCTACCTCAAAAAGTCAAGGGGGGAGATGGTGATTGTTGTTGTCTATGTCGATGATCTAGTCATCATTGGTAGTTCAGTGAGGATGATTTATGCAATGAAGAAAGATCTTAATCGATCGTTCGACATGACTGATCTCAGGATGATGCATTATTGTCTTGGATTGGAAGTATGGTAGAAAGAGAATCACATTTTAGTTTCTCAAATGAAATATACCAAGACTACGCTCGAGAAAGTTTAGGATGATGGATTGCACACCAATCACTACACCCATGGAGAACAGATTGCAGTTATCTTGTTCAGATCCATCTCCTGAGGTAAGGGCCACTCTCTATCGACAGCTAATCGGGAGTCTCATTTACCTGACCTACACTAGACCAGATATCAGCTTTGCAGTAAGCTATCTATCTAGGTTCATGCAGGAACCCAAAGTGTCTCATTGGAAAGCAGCAAGGTGCATTTTGAGATATCTTAAAGGATCAGTGGATCTTGGTCTAGAATACAAGAAGAACGACAACTTCTTCTTGACTAGATATTTGGATTCAGATCATGCAGGTAACATTGATGATAGAAAATCCACTTCTGGATTTGTATTCTTTATGGGATCTGGACCAATATCATGGGGAAGTAAGAAACAACACTTCGTTTCTCGCTCTTCCACAAAATTTGAGTATCGTTCTACAGGAGAAGCTGGCCTATGAAGCGATTTGGCTACATCGCATACTAGAAGGACTTGTAATACCACAGGACAAACCGACCACCATGTATGTTGACAATGAAGGTGTTCTCAAACTTGTTCGCAATCCAGTATTTCACGAGAGAACAAAGCACATTGATGTATAAGTTCATTTCATACGCAAACATGTGTTGAAGCACAACATCCAGCTTCAATTTTGTCCAACTGCTGAACAACGAGTAGATATTTTCACAAATTCACTTGCACGTGACAAGTTCAAGTTGTTCAGAGAGTTCCTCTCCTCATCTCTTCAAACAATGCACAATTAAGGGGGAAATGTTAGGTTAATTATGCATATTATAATTATTTAATTAATTTTATTAATTAAATAATAATGGTTATAATATAAACCATATTTTTGTTGTGTATTGTTATATGGTTTCTAAACCATATTTTTCTTTCACGAATGTTGTTATATTGTTTTAACAGTATATTTGTTTTTATTCATTTGTGCTTCTCAGATGTTATTGGAAGCTAATATGGTTGCACCTGTGCAACTTAGTCACCTGTTTGTATTTGGTTGTGCAATATCTATAAATATTACAACCCATTCTTTATAATGTTGGTTGATTAAGTTTAATAAAATATAATCAAGCTTCCGCCCCTATTGCTCAATCTACAACAATCTGGGTTTTTTCAAATGCAACATGTCATGCCTTCTTTATAATTGTATTATGGATTTTTGTTCACTGATGAGTTCCTACTTAAGACTTCAATTCAAATGTTGACTTGAGTGTAATTTGGTAAGATAGGTCTATATAATTTGGATACGACCTTGGTGAGCCATGTTCAATATATGGAATTCAAATTAGGGGCACGTGAGAAGTTAATAGTGAAAAGTTTGGAAACAAGAATGCCTCTTACAAGTGTTACAATCAATATCTAACTGAATTTTTTTTACCTATGTTGGAGATGATTTTCTCTTGAGTATAAATATATGTGTCTTCCAACTTTACTTTAATTAAACTATAAAAGAATAAGAAAAATGGATCCTAAAAGTGTGTTTCTGGTTACTGTACATATCATGATCATAAAGATTTTTTGGCAGGCTTGTGTTGATGTTCAAATAATATTGGAAATGGATCATATGCAAGATACTGAAAAATAACAATTTATTAGGGGAAGTGCCATTGTAGTTAGCCGATTATTTCAACCTTGCTACACTGTGAGGATTCCTTATTTAACTCGCAACAAGAAATGACCCTCTGATCAACCCACCATGCATGAAGTTGTCAGAGTTTTGTATATAGGATCATCAAAGAAGATAAAGGCTAGACTGGGGCACTCGGGTAAAGATTTCTCATGGTGTTATAGAAGGATTAACATATCTTCATCACAAATGTAACCCATGCATTTTTTCACAGGGATGTAAAGACTTCTAACATTCTTTTGGATGATAATTTTGAAGCACATTTTTCATACCACTACCTATGTTATGGGTATTACTAGCTACATTGACCCTGAATATGTAATAACATTAAGGCTAAAACATGGTTTTTTCCTTTAACAACCTAGTTTATTCATATGCTAATATTGGGCCAAACAATCTCATATTTCGGTGTCATGGCACACAACTTGAAACATGATGTTAATGCTCTCTAGCTGAGATCCCACGAAATAAAGGAGGGTAAACTGGTGCTACAATTTACTTATAGATTCGCAACTTTTTCATTTTCATGAATACATTCATAGAAATAGGGATATCCTATTTCTTTGAGCTATGTCTCTAATTGAAGAGTAACACAGGGATTGAAAGAATCCCTTGTCAAGGATAACTACAATTATAGGTAGAAAAACCCATGGCATGTACGGAGCATAAGATCAATAATCATAAAATTCCTCTAAGAGGGCAGCTACTTTCATTTCCCTACTACAAGGGATCAGGTTCGGGCTCTTTTGTTTTCTACAACCAAAAATAAAAGTGGAGGCTAGGACTTCAATATCCTAAGTGGCCTCCTCACGAGCAACATATAAGAGGAGGTCTAGATCTTGGGGATGCTAAATGATATGATCATTAAGGGCTTTAAGATGGTCTTTAGTAAATTCACCATAAGATTAAGCCATAATAATGAGAGTATAAGAGATCTAAATGGAAATCAGATTCGATGGTCGGGTTCACCAAAATGATTAAGTTAAAATGTAAATAGGAGCCTAATCTAAATGCAAGATTACAGTAAATTAATAATAAATTAAGTACATCAATTTACCCAAGTAAACTAAGTAATAAAATGTAAAACCCTAGGTGCAAAGGAAGGATAAAAAGACTTACCTAATTTGCAGAGTTTTGGAGAATACACAGAGTTGTAAAACTGGAAAAGACAAAGTATTGACCATCGCACCAAAGCTCAGAAAAATACATAACTCGAGGAACAAGTTAAATATGGGCACCTGGAGAGGGATAGAGGCACCCTAGACATGTTTCTAGGTGCTTGGGTCTACAGAAATACTCAGAAAACCTCCTCTGAGGTGTCGTAAGGTGTTTTCCTTTAGTATCCTTTGATCACTCTAAAGTCACACCAAGATCGCTGAAAACATGCAATGAAATATGCACCTATAAAACCCTCACATAGACATCAAATCCTAAAAAAGAAAGATGTAGAATGAGGGGTCAAATTGTCCTTAGCTGTCACAATGGTGAACTTATGACTAAGTGTTGCACTAAATCTCAGACCCAATGTAGTTTTGTGTGTGTGGAGGTGTACCCTAGGTTACTCTTATGTGTGGCATACTTGGATAACAAGCAAGTAGCTAGATGTAGAATGTAGTAAAGGTGTGCAAGGAATAGATTGAACATCCCTCTTATGAAGTGTGATGCAAAAAACCAACTCTTGTGTCCCTTGTGATGGAGCTAGATGGATGCAATGGAGCTCTTAGATGACTTGATGGATGCAACCTTAGTTGGTTATAGATAGTGATTAGTACTTGGTCCTTTATTATGATCACACAACTTTATATTTATATGATTCCTTTGTTTAAATTTCGTAATTAACCCAAAAAGGTCAACTACCAAAAAAGATAAGATGCTCAAATGGCTAGAAAGGACCCAAAAAGTGTGATTAAAGTACATAGAGGATAGGGGCACCCAGAGGGGACAATGGCATTTGACGTTGGCGTCCTGACTAGGCATTAGTGTCCAGGATGACAAATGTCAAAGAGTAAAAATGCAAACTGAGCAAGTAAGGGTGCAAGACTGAAAGAAACAACAGAAAGAAAAAAAAGGTAGCCAAAGACATGGGTTAATTAGTATTTTTCTTACGCATGAATCATATGAATATAAGTATTTAATCAGGACTAGATAATTACCCAAAGTGTGTGATTTCGTGTCTACAATATATAGGAAAAACTCTAAATGGAGCATCCCTTATGATCATGCATAGATCATGTCATGTGACATGCTCCATCCCAGAAAAAAATTCAAATCCCGAAGTATGAAATGAAAGATCGTATACACCACACGGGTCCTCTTGTAACCCATCACTTCTTACCTTACATGACTTGACAAATACACAACCCCTTAAACCAAAATCCTCAAATAAAGAAAATGAAAATAAAATAAAATAACTCACATCCACAAGACTTAATTTGTAAGTAATCCCAAAATGGTCAAATCATCAAATCACAACAAATCAACACATATCCCAACTGTCCTACAAAATTCAAATTATAAGAGAAGTGCTTACATAATCAAATTTAGAAAAAAATAAAAAAATTACAAAGCAATAAACGAGGTACCAATGAGCCCTCAAGTGGCCAAATAGGTCTAATTGGGTAGGAGTATGGGAAGTTTTTATAGTATGGGACAAGATTTACTTGTCCCATACAACTTCCAAATTTTCCTTTCAAGTCCAAATTTGAGTTTTCCTTAAATAGAAACTTCCCAACTCCAAAACATAAGACCAAACACCCAAAACTGGATAAGAGATTTAGTTTCTAACTCAACTTAGGATTAAAATAAATTTTCAAAATATCAAGATAAAAAAACTAGTCCATCCAAAGATTAAAATGAAGGGCAAAAAAATTCAACAAAAAAAGAGATAACATTAGAAACTAAGGTTACTTTATACATTTACATGCACCCAAACAAATTCCAATCTTGAGTGACCCATTTTTGGCCAATGAGCCCCATGTGAATTAGTTCCTCTTTTGTTTTGTTTTATTTTGTTTATCTCACGATACTAGCTTTTTTAATACATGTTTGTCAAGTGCACACTCGACATACCCATCATACATGCTCCAAATGATATGTAAATCAATTCTAACTATGCACAAACACACACACATCAAACAATTTATACATAGCTCAAATATATAAATTTTCAAAGATCAATTTTATTGAACATCAATCAAGTTTAACATAGTTCTCATAGATATTTTATCTGACAACACTAGTGAAAATATCATATAGACTAATCAGATTGCATAATCTAAACACATGCTTATCATTCCACCATTCATCATTTAAAATCATTTTATGTACACACACACATAAACAAATAAAACAATTAGATTTTTTCCAATAAATTTCTAAAATTTACTTCTCTAAACCAAGTAAATCTATGATGTACCATATTTCACCATTTGATGATAGCAAATTTAGTTCACACTTACATCTTATTATTTCCATTTTCAAGGTTATAATCAAACTAATTTCATGTACCACTCTTTAAATATAACAAGGCCTAAAATTTATGTATGTATATATATAGTAGTAATACTAATGAGTCTTATCATCTCGTAAAAAAAAATTCAGGCTACAAAAAGTTAAGCACCTTGTGCCGAAACAACCAAGTCTACCAAAACACCACTAGATCCACATATTTGGCTTAACTATAGCCTAAAAATGTCACAATAAAATGGGCATTACATCTATGTTTCAATATTTGAATTTTTATCAAGGGGGGTGTGTAGAAAAAATGAAACACAGAGATAACACAATACCTTGCTTATGGCGTGAAATATGAATCGTGAATGTTGTAGGAGGACCTTACAATGGTGTGAGATTTTTGGCAGCTTGATGTGGGTCCAAAGGATGTCCAGATATTGCTAATGATTTCATATTTATCTCCAAATTATTGTAGCTTTGATGTATTTACCATGGATCATGATTCAATGCAGTTGATGAGTTTATAAAGAATCCTCGGCGATCTAGAAAAAGTGGAAAAACTCACTTGAAAGTAGTTGAAACTATTTCCAAAATGGCGAGTTTTGAGTTCAGGATGAATTTAGGACAAGTACGAGTATGTTGAGGAGGTTGGGAGGTTGTGGAGGTTGTGTCCCACATAACTAGGCTAAAATAACTTTAAGTGGTTTAGGAGGGATAAATGAATATGTACAAGAGTAAATAGGTTTTTCATGGGGCTAGAATAAGATTTAGGAATTAGGTATAATGATTGATATATGGATTATGACTTGTGTGGGTAGGTCACCTAGGGGTGCTAAAAAACTGGTGTCTACGACCTGAGAGGTATAGTCCTCCTAATTTCCATTTTGCTTATGTTTTATCTATTTTGTCTATTACTAATAATGGACCCAAGACTGTAAAGGAGGTTTTTGGATCAAAAGAAAGTAAGTCTTGGATTAAGGCTATGGAGGAAGAAATGAATTCCTTGTACGAGAATAATACATGAGACTTGGTGAAGTCACCTCATGGAAGAAAACAAGTTGGATGTAAATGGGTGTTGAAGAAAAAGTATAATGTAGACAAAAAAATGGAGAAGTATTGTTATCCATTTTTGCACATCTTACAAAAATTTAACAACTTCGAAAAATATAGACTTAAGAACTTGATGGTTATTTAGTGATGACAAAGTATAGGCCGCAGGTTGAAGAAGTCAAGCTTCACTACAAAGAACAAAAGCTGCGGGAGAAGCTGATGAAGTCATACATAATTGAGCATACCACAGAGGTTTTAAACAAGCCACAATATATGATGTTCAAAATCTGTGGGGAACTAAAATGAAGCTATGGGTTGAGGGAAAGGGGTCCATGGATGATAACTCAAAAGTCACACTACTTTGGGTGTAGCCACTGGTTAAAGTAAAGGAAGTCAAGCTGCGACACATAAGAAAAGCCATGGAAACCTGGAAAAAGCCACGGAAGTTAAAAATAGCATGAAACTGAAAGAGAAAGCCACACGATAAATGAAAATGACAATTCTCCATGCAAGGCTAAAATTTGGCTACAACTTTCAATCTGTTCGTCTGATTCTGCAAACCTTGCATCATTCGAAGGATCTCAACATCCTCTATACAAATGAGTTTGTATTTCTTATTTCTAATGGAGGTAGGTGAGTGGAACAGAAGAGAACGCCTCCAACACGCAAAAGTATTGTTCCAGGTGGCGTAACCACCATAATTTAATGCAGTAAGGGTGCCCATTTCTTCTCCAATAATGTAAAAGGTGTGGGGAAGTGGATTTTCAAAGGTGCCTAGGATTTTTTTCAGAAAATTTAATGGAAGTGATTGGTGGGTGGAAGGAAGAATTTGAATTTCACATTATTTTCCTCTTCTTCTTATTCTCCCATGTTTCTATATATTATAAAGTGATGCTCAGTTGAAATGTTGGATACTTTGGGAATGTGAGGGCATCATTTTAATGTTGCACAAGTGTTCTAAGAGTTGCATGCCTTGGATCACGATTCTAAGAATTTTTTACATCTTCTTCCCTCATTGTAATGGTCTGTGTATAATCTTTAAGCAATAAAATCATTTGTTTTGTGGCTCTTTCCTACCTTATATGGTATTTTATTATGTTTCCTTGTCTATTCATTCATTTGCGGGTATGTTATATGTGTTGTTAGAGAATCTATATCTATTTTGCATCGTGAAAGTGGGAATTTAAACATTATATTGGACTGTGGCTATTGTTTTTTGCCCTCTTCATCATTATTTTCTCCCATTTACTCTCTTTCAGACGTATCTTTCCCCTTATTTTGGTGTTATTGCCTTCTCTAGTTCACTCGGTGGGACATTAGAGATTAATATTTCTAATTTTATCAAGTTTGGATGTGTATCTTGGTAAAATTCTATCCTTTGAAGGCTCTTCAGCAACACATCTAATGACTCCATTCAAAAAATCAATTGGTTTTAGCAGTACTGGTGGTTTCAAGTTGTAGACACCCTAATTTCACATCTGTCCTAAATCAATTAATTCCCCTTCCTCATTTCCCACAAAAATACACTTCGAATTAATCAAATATAATTTGATTAATTATCCATTTCAAAATCTAAAAAATAACCCAATCCTCACCACATGTCATTATTCTCCATGTTTTTCTACTATTGAATTAAAAATTCAAATTCAAATCCTCACCCACCCTTCGTGGTCCCCACTCACCTAAAATCCTCCACTTATGAATTAAAAATATAATTCAAATCCTCACCCATTCTTCGTGTTAATCATTCCCACATTTTCAAACCACTCACCTAATCTTGCCCACATTTTCAAACCACTCACTTAATCTTGCCCACATTTTCAAACCATGATTACTTAAATTACTCTAAGTTAATCACTCCCCCAGGCTATAAATACAACCTTACCCCTCCCCTCTAAGTACACGGAGAATAAGCTTGAATGTCATATCTAAGTTCTTGCATCCTTTGAGCAAAGAACATCCTTTTGCCTTGTCCTAATGCCCAAATAGCCTCATAATCATTTTTTCCATCTGGTGCAAAGTAAGAGGATCGTTGTTGTAGGAAGGTCTTGCTCCGTCTTGAAGAAAAGCACCTACATATCACACAATCAGGGCTCAATCCAAGTTTCCTAGCCCATTCTGAGGTTTGCTACGGAACGCGAAGGAGGAGGTATGATTATTGGTATTTTACTTCCTTGTTAGTAGTGTATTTTTCCTAGCTTACATTCTGGCACGCCCAGTTACTTTCGATCTGTTACCATTAATTTCTCAATTAGTGGTTTTATTATTCTTTGTTTATTATTGTTCATTATTATTTCCTTTTATGTTCCTTATGGCCTTCTTTGGTTAACCTTCATGCTTTGGGTAGTGTTTTTGTTGTGCAGTGTCTTGTGGTGTATCTGCAGGTTATAACAACAATGAAACTATGACGCTCATCTTGTCTTTGATCTCCTCGGTGCTTGGTGTTTAGTTCCTAGTTCTGATTTTTCTATTCACTCGTAATCTGTAGAAACACATGAACTAGTCATTAGTTTATCATCTTACTGTCATGGGACAACCAATCCAGAAAATGCATTTATTTATTTACTTTTGCTAAAATAACTGCTTTGTAGGAAGTTTATTATTATTATTATTATTTTCTTTCATTTTAGTTAATCATTTTGTGATCTAACTCTTTATTTCTGTTTATTGTTCTTTTTTAACCTTGCTGTCAAAATTTTAGCTTCTCAGGTGGAGTACAAAAGTCAGAAAATAAAAAAAACTAGCTCCCGGGACGTTTTTCTCACGTTCAAAATTTTCATTCAGAGTGCTACCATAGCCCATCTTCCGGAAGCCATAACTTTTGCTCCCAAACTCGGAATGACTTCATTTTTTTTTAATGGAAAGGTATCGAAAATATCTATGCAATGAAAAAATAATTTTTTGATTGAGACTTACAAAAAAAATTTGGTTTCATTTCTTCTAACACCTGTCTTTTTAACAAAAAAAACAACAATTATAGTTTTTTTTTTAATTTTAATTTTATTTTATTTAACGTAACAACCTCACGCGTATGCTCTTTCCTCGCACTTCAAAAGTGATCTTGGAAATCAGAAACGTGAGGCCACCCAGGCTCCGCAAAACAATTTTTTTTATTTTTATTTTATTTTTTGCCTTACATTTCAATTTTCCACGACAACACTTCTAGGTAACGTTTTCACACTCTTCTTTCATCATTTTTCTTTTTTGTGAAAACAATCATTATCGCTATTTCACAATCATGATTAATTGCAATAATTATTAACATTTAAAAAAAAAAAATCTATTCCAATTGTATCCGCGTATGCTCTTTTCTTGCGCCTTTGAGCGATCTGGAAAATCAGAAACGGTCACAATTTTTTTTAGTTTCTTGTTCTAACATTGCAGGATCCTCTAGCTTTGTTTTCCAACTGTCATTTCAATCATTATTTTCCTTTGTCATATTATTAATATTTGTTTGGTTGTTGGTTGTGTATGCTCTTTTCCTACGCCTTCGAGCGATCTAGAAAATAAAAAATAGCCACGATCACTTTTCTAACATTTCGTTTGCAGGATAACTACTAATTTGTTTTCTGTAGGACTGCATCACTGGAATATTGTCAAAAATAAAAACACAAAAACAACAAAAATCCCGCAAAAATACCACCATTCAAAGAAAATTGCTGAAACCAAAAAAAAAAGTACGCTCAGGTACGTAATTATTTTTTGCTAGTGATTTATTTCAAGTTGGAAAGAACCTTGTGTTTAATCACTTTATCATTTTGTTTTTACACGTAGATGAGGTGGATTTCATCACCACCAAAGCTACACCGGTGACGTGGACTTGACTACCACGCACCAACAACATTTACATCTACATTGCACTTTGAGACCTAGTCTCATCACAGCGTTCGGTATTTACCTCGCCCTGCTCTTCACTTACAGGTAATGTTGTCGTGCAGTGCATGCAAGTCACGCCTAAATAGTTGTAACAACAAAGCCTTGGGCATCGTCCCTATAAATCTTCGGGGAGTTATAAGGACACCATACACATTCATCCCTCCATCACCTTCCACCTTTTCACAAAACTTGTTATGGACGTGGTGATTCACTCCGAAACAGGAAAGTAAGAATTGGTGAGTCTCCTCCAGTGCTCTAAGGGCTCCCCGTACCAATTTTGTCCCCGTACAGAATTAGGTATATCAGGACTAGGGTATATCAGAGGACACATCTTTTTTTTGGAGTAATAAGAGCCTGCATCCATCAATCCACAACATACATGTATGATTGCATGAAACAATGATCATTCCTGAAGAATTTACCTCCTAAGCCAAAACAATTGGATCCACATGATTGCTTGCTGTGTGAAAACAAAATAGTTTAGCATTGTTTTATCATAAAACTTGGCTGATATCAATGTGTTCATTGTAAAATTTCAAACCCTAGTTGTGTTCCACAAAAAAAAAATCAGTTCTCGACCAATTCAATACCAAGCGAAAACATCCAAACAATCCAACAATGCAAACCAAAACATCACACCAATTTCATTAGCTCGCTTCAGCCAATAATACATTTGTCATAGCTTATCTTTGGCTATATCCAACTGATATTGAGTGACTAGCATTCACTCCCCATATCGTCAATTGTCAAAACATCCTTCATAGCTTGTTTCCAGCTATATCAAACTAATATTGGGTGACTTGTTTGAGTTCACTCATTATTCTGTCCACCATCATGTTTATCCAAATCACAGCCAACACAAATCCTTTCATAACTCATTTTGAGTTATATCACAACCATATCACGATTAACCTGTTTGGGTTACTCTCCCCGTCAACAATCCAGAGCTTGTTTAAGCCAAATCTCAACCATTTTCATTATAGCTTATTTAAGCTATCACATATTTATCCTGAGTAGCTTGTTTAAGCTTGCTCCTTATAGCCTTACTTGTTAAAACTCGATTGAGCCAAAACAAATATCACAATCAATAGGTTGAGTTCTTCATCGCACCTTTCTTCATTCTCCCTCTCTTTCAAACATGATGAATTCACAAAAAACATCACGCAATGAGCTATTAGAAAAAATTAATAAGTTGACAACACAACTCTCTCATATGGCTACCCAAATCAGTGAACGATCACCCAAAAAGCCGATCATACAACCTAATGAAGACGTAACTTCGCGTAAAGTCCAACGCCAGTTTACCCCCCTTGGAGAAAGTCTCTCTAGTGTTTTTCATCAACTAAAAGAGGCTAAACTGATAAGATATCCAATTACAAAACCCTTTGCCGAAGGGGAAGCTAAGCCATGTTGGTACAAACCTAACACATACTATGAATTTCATCGCATTGATGGTCATCACACAGATAAATGTGTGCGATTTAAGAATTACGTCCAAGACTTAATTGATGATGATGTCATCTCTGTAGAACTTGATGACAATGCTCTTGCAACCAACACACATCCAATACCACAACTTTCCATGAAGAGCTGACTACTTTTGAAACTCCTATATATACTAAAATTCCACAAGATCATGACGACAACAGTCAAGACTCTCTAATTCCAAACCAATCCATATCTTCTTCAAATTTCCTTCCATTAGTTCAAACATACATTGAACCTATTTTGGACAACAACATTCTTCCAACATCTACTAAGCACTTGAACTTATTTTGAGACTCTCTTTCAACCCAAACATACATTGAACCTATTTTGGACAACAACATTATTCCAACATCTACTGAGCACTTGAACTTATTTCAAGACTTTCTTTCAGCCCAAACATATATTGAACCTGTTTTGGGCGACAACATTCTTCCAACATCTAACGAGACCTTGATCTCGTTTCAAGACTCCCTTTCAAACCTTGATATTACTGTAGACACTACAGCAGAGGTTCCATCAACAGGTACCATTAAGTTTGATTCTATTATTCCAATATTGGCTCTTATGCCTAACATCTCTAGCCTTGTTGTCGAAACACAACCACATCGAGTTTGGACACTTGCGACAATGCAACCTATCGTGTCCATCATGCTTTCAACGATCGATCTTGCAGGCATCTCATCACTAATTATTCTCACCTGTCAAGACTTCTACGTGCATACATTCTACGAGGTAATTATACCCAGGAATATCTTTACACAACCTTTTCCATATTTAATCATGAATCTATCCTCAAAACAATCAATTAATGGACAAATAGAAGCAACAAACCAAATAACACAAACCATCATTGTCAACACACATGGAAGCTATTGGCTTAACCAAATCTATCCCACTCTTTGGGCTTACCGCACATCTTATCACACACCTACCGGAGCCACTCCCTTCTCCTTTGTTTATGGTTGGGAAGCTATTTTACATGTCAAGGTTGAATTTCCATCCTTCATAATATCCTTCAAAGATGTAATCAATAAAGATTATTATCGACACTCACACCTTAATGAACTCAAGCTTCTTGATGAAAAATGACTTAATGCCCTAGATCATCTTCAAGTATATCAAAATCGGCTACGGCATAGCTACCATAAAAAATTCCAACCTAGAAAATTTAAGGTCAATGATTTCATTCTCAAAGAAAATCGAAAGAATACACCCAAAGAACGAGACAAACAAGACAAATTTGAGCCCAACGAAATCATAGATAATTTTGGGTTTGGAGCTTATAAATTGGCCATTGACACAGGCCAAGTCCTTGAAAAACCCATGAATGCATTCCATTCAAAGAAATTCTATTCTTGAAAGCACTCTCTATTCCGGGAAACAACAAAGTGTACATTGTTCCTTCTGTCTTGCTTATCTCTGAATAAATTTATTTATTTCCATTGGCAGACATTTTCATTATCAAAATCACATCTTCATATTTATCATCATGAGACAAGTGCTAATATAAATCCTATTAAGTTTGTGAGCGTCATACTTCTTATCATATCTTCCATTTTCAGTCGCTTTCATCTATGGTCATACCTAGAAGCTTACTGATGGTAATATATTCCCTTCAAAGACATTCTCTCTTTCATAACGAAGCTCTAAACTTCTTTACCCAGTTCGTTTGGTCGTCCATCTCAGTATTTCGGTGTTGAACCCTCACGTCCTACTAGTCGTGTGGGGCTGAGATTGGGGGCAGATGTTCCTTCCCAAATACAAAGTGCTATTGTAAAAATCCATCAATTCAATAACTTATGAATAATTCATCGTCACATCTTTCGTCCTTCATAGTCTTTGGTGTTGAGCCCACACTTCTTCCTGGTAGTGTGAGACTGGGAATGGAGGAAGGTGCCCTTACTCGTCTACGTCTTGTCTTCGGTGATAAACCCTTGCCTCTTACAAGTGGCATGGGGCAAAGCGTAGAGGGTCATTCTCATAAAAGCATAAAAATTGCAAAATATTAACAAACAAAAAAACAAAAAAAAAAAAACAAAAAAAAGACAAAAAGGGAATTCACTCGCCTATATTTTGCCTTTGGTGATGAGCCCTTGCTTCTCACTAGTAGCATGGGGCAAGGCATAGGGAGTCATTTCAACAAATAAAATAAAAAATCTTACAGTGCTTGCAAATTATAGCATCCCCAAGAAGTAATTTAGATGCCTAAGTGAAGAGAGAACTATCCCTTCACCTCATATCTTACCAATCAGTAGGCCACATAACTGTCTAAGTCTAACATGTGACTCATAAAGTGAAAGCCATTTTTGAAACTGGTTCATTACCGTTATGAAGAATGAAGTCACAATTTCCCAAAGGGATTGTTGTTAGCATTTGTCTCTATATTCATTATCTACCTCCTACGTCCTTCTTGATTCTCGGTGATGAGCCCACGCATCTTACTAGTTGTGTGGAGTCAAGAATGGAGCTGGACTTCTTTTCATCATATCATCACCACCATATCCTGCCAATGGAAAGAGAATTTGTGTTATTCTGAGCATAAGTTACCACATGGAACACGGTACATACGGATAATATCCTGGTTTATCGCCTCTCAAAACTAAGTCTGCACTCTGGTCCATAAATTGCAATCACAGTGTAAAAATCCACAAACAGTGTGAAAATCATCAAAAATCCAAAAACAGTGTAAAAATCGAAAAATCAAAAATTTGAAAATCGTCAAAAATCTAAAAATAGTGTAAAAATCTAAAAAATCCAAAAACATTTGAAAATCGTCAAAAACCCAAAAACATTAGAAACAATCGTCCAAAATCCAACAAAAAAATTAGAACTCGTCAAAAATCTAAAAACATTAGAAAACTCGTCAAAAATCTAAAAACATTAGAAAAATCGTCAAAAATCCAAAAAACATTAGAAAATCGTCAAAAATTCAAAAATATTTGAAAATCGTCAAAAAAATCAAAAACATTTGAAAATCGTCAAAAATAAAAAATATTAGAAATATATATATATATATATATATTATAAACTAAACAAAAATAAAAAAACTCACAAAATCACAAAAACTCTAAAATAACCAACACAATTCAACCTTTGAACTATTATCCCCAACGAATGATCCAATCACCTTATGACTACCAAATTCAAACCACTTCTCCTCGCGTGAATCCTCGCTTGGGGAAAATCCAGCTCTCATTGTTTCCTTGTTTGAGGACAATGACCCAATACTTTACTATGTCCTCGTACCCCTGCTTGGGGGCACATCCAATCAATCCTCACTGTGGAACACGTTAGGGACATGTTTATTGGTTCTTGTGTTGCATTATTAGTTATAAATTATTAATTGCTTTTCTTGTATCTTGATATATTACAGGGGGCATCTTGATTTTATGTATCCTGGTGTTCTCTCTAATATTCTTATGTTATCTGATTGCATGTCGTACTGGGGCATCATACTTTCTTGATGGCCTCTGTCTATGCTCTCTTCCATTTGCATATCGTATTGGGGCATCAAACCTTTTTGATGGCCCCTGTCTATGTTATCACACATATTACAGTCTAGTCATCCTGATCTTTTATATCACGATGCATCCTGTTATGTGCTATATTAAAATTAAGATACTTTTCGTCACGTGAGTATCTTCCTACATGATCAACATCTTACTTTGCACCCCATCCATTCACCCATACTAATACATTCCCCAGTTTGGGAATCCTACTTGATCACCGTTGCAGTTTGCGAATCCTACTTGACGATCTTTCTCAAGTAGCATTCACTATCCAACAGCTCCTCCTCCCCCACCATGCTCACCATGTATTTGATCCATTCATCCTCGCTCCTCATTTTTACTCCTCCGCCACTTATCCCCATATTACCCTTCTCACCATTCATGTCCCCTCTCACCCATTTGTATTCTTTCCTTTCCCCCTTCTGCTTCCCGCTTGACAATCTTACTTAATAACCCCTTCTATATGGGATCCTCGGTGGAGGTTTACTCTCTCCCTAAGATCTTCCCGTTGTAGAAGCTTCTTCACCACCTCCCCTCTCATCAAACAACAATCACCACCAAACACATCTTCCCATTCCACCTCTTCTGCTTCTCATTCTCGCATCATTACTCTCACCACCCAGGCATCCCAATTAAGGATTCCCCTCACACTCTCCACCCTCCACTACATATATTCCTTCATCCATTCATGTTACACTCCTTTGTTTCCTTTCTTTCTTGTTATCACCTCATCTCATATCATATACCACTCAGGCATACCTCACTCACTCTTTTCTCATCCTTCCCCAAATCCGTCTTATGCCTGGTCATCCTACTTACACACTCTCATAGTATGGAAAATTCACTTGAGGGTTCCCCTTCAGTCCATTTTGTCATACCCTATTCCCACCAACTCTATCATCATCCTTCTTCTTCTTCAGCTTGGCGATCTTACTTAACCATTCCGGCCGCATGGCAATCTTACTTAAGACTTCCACTTAAGGTTGATCTGCCCTATGGCCTTCCCCCATCCCATCATATTTCCCCCATCTTATTTCTCTCACCTCTCATCGCGATCATCTTCTTCAACCTACCATTCCACCCATGTCCCCAATATCATCTTGTCTTTCTCCTTGCATATCATCCATGTCAGTTAGGTGATCTTACGAAACCTCTCCGGTAGCATGACGATCTTACTTAAGAGATTCTCTTAAGCATGACATGTCATCTTACACTTTCCCATCACTCTACAATCTCACCATCCATCTTTCCTCTTCATTCCCCATCATCACATATTTTTACCACCACTATCACCCTCCTCTGCTTGGTAATCTTACTTAACCACTCACCCGGCATGGCGATCTCACTTAAGAGTCCCTCTTAAGGATGATCTGTCTCCTTGCCTTTCCCCATCACTACACACCCTTCACCCTTCACTTTTTCTCGGCATTCCCCATTATCACATCCTTTCACCTTATTTTCGATTCTCGCAAACACCACTTCTCACTTGACCACTTGTCATCTCTAGTTTCGCTCGCTTGGCAATCTTACTTAACCACTTCCGTCACATGACAATCTTATGTTAGGGTCCTCCCTACACTTAACTTGTCATCGTGAACTTCTCCCCCACCTCATTCTTCATTCACTTTGTTGATCGCTTCTTCCACCTGGTATCTCCTACTACCCACTTTTTCCTCCTACTATTATCCTTTCTCCACATATCCTCTTACAACATACATCCTCTTCCACCTACAATCATGTTCTTTTCCCCCATTTTCCCCTTCTTGATCCATCATCCTTCATACCATTTCTTCCCATTATTTTCATGTCTTGGTTCTTCATCCTCACCTCGTTCATCCTCATCACCTGCATCCTCTCCTCGCTTTCACTAGTCCCAACTCATCCCTCCCATTTTCTTTACTCTTTCCACTTCATCTTCTCAAATCCCCCCCACATTTCTACCCACACACGCATTCACCATTATTGTTAACATTCCTCTATCATTCTTTCATCATCATCTTCTATTCCCGTGCTAATAATTGTAAGTGGGATTTCCCTAAAAATCATCAATCCTCATTCCGCACGACCTCATTCACTCCCTTGGACCTTCTAGAGTTTCCCTTCATTCCTTCCCTCCTCTAAGCCCACCACTCATTGTAAGGGGGATTTCCCTAACGTCCCTTTGTTGGCATTACCCTTTCCAATCCTCGTTAGCTTTCTCCTTTTCTTCATTTTTTCTCTCACCCTTCCCCACCACTCATTGTAAGGGGGATTTCCCTAACGTCCCCTCATTGGCATTGCCTCTTCTATCCCCCATTCTCTTTTCTCTCCTATTCATTTCCCTCAATCCCACCCTTTCTTGTCGCTTCTTACCCATCTCTCCATCTTCTCTTCACCCTCTTCAATATCTTTACTGTCTTCATCATACATCCTTTTTCTATTTTCTCATCATCCTAGTATCCTCATTTCATGCATCTCCGCATCTTTTCCAATCGATGTCATTCCTCCCCTCTTTCTTCTCTGAACATTCCTTATATTGTCCCCTTTCCACTTATTACCCCTTTCTGTATTTCCTTCTTTCTACATCATTTTCTTTGTTATCCTCTTCTCTCTCCCACCCCTCGTCTTATTTCCCTTCCCCTGTATCGTCTTCTTCCCCTTTTTCCATCACGTTTCCTCCTTACTTCCCCATCGATAACCTAGCTCTTTCAGTGTTGTCCTGTCTTTTTTATCATACCACCCTCCACATGCATCTCCATATGGTTTGTTCCATATTCTTTGCCTTGGTCTTCCTCGCAATGACACGATTCCTTCAATCTTCTCCCTGTATTCACTCTATCTTCCTTTCCTCTCCCCTAATTTTCACATTTCTTCTGACCACTTCTCCTTTTCTCTACCACCCCTACCTTTTCATTCATTCTGTATCTGTTTCTCTTCTTTTCTCTATTCTTTTTCACACTTTCCTCGCCCCTCATAGTTTCTTTTTTTTCTCCGTTCTACTTCTTCTTTCGTCCTCTTTCCATTTTCATCCATTTCACCCCCTACTCCCACCTCATTTTCTCCTTCTTATTTATCCTTTCATGTTTCCTAATTTTCTCAGCTCTATCATTTCTTTCACTTTCACGCATCCCTCTTTACTATCTTTGTTGCTTCCTTCATTTTGCACATCTCTCTATTTTATCCCTTCACCCTCTACTCTGTCATTTTCCTATTTTTGCCTTGTTTTTCCTTCATCATTCCCTTCTTCCCCTATCATCCCTCTCTCTTATTTCTACCTCTTCCATTCTTTTTTTCCCCTCCCCTATCTCCCTTACTCTTCTCGTAATCAACCCCCAATCCTATCCATTCCCTTTTCTCTTTCCCACACACCCTCACACCTAGCATTCAAGGCCAATTGAATCCTTTCTCCATTTGCATCATGCCATCATTCCAGTCTCTTCCACTCCATTATCATCCTCTTCTCCACAGAATTCATTTCTCTTCTTTTCGAGAGTTCTGTCGTATATTCCATTCTCATCAATCCTCTCGAGGGGGCATCACCACATCTATCCATAATCACATCTTCTCATGACATTTTTATCTTGGAGGATACTATGACATCCATCACTCACCACTTTCTATTCTCCCCAACAAACATTCGCTCTACCTTTTGCTTAAGAAAAGTAGATTGAATTCTTCCCCCATCCCGTCTACTTTCTTTGAAAGGACACTACTTTCATAGTACCCTTCCAAAGAGGGGAAAATGTAGACACCCTAATTTCACATCTGTCCTAAATCAATTAATTCCCCTTCCTCATTTCCCACAAAAATACACTTCGAATTAATCAAATATAATTTGATTAATTATCCATTTCAAAATCTAAAAAATAACCCAATCCTCACCACATGTCATTATTCTCCATGTTTTTCTACTATTGAATTAAAAATTCAAATTCAAATCCTCACCCACCCTTCATGGTCCCCACTCACCTAAAATCCTCCACTTATGAATTAAAAATATAATTCAAATCCTCACCCATTCTTTATGGCCCCCGTGGCCCACATTTTCAAACCACTCACCTAATCTTGCCCACATTTACAAATTCACTTAATCTTGCCCACATTTTCAAACCATGATTACTTAAATTACTCTAAGTTAATCACTCCCCTAGGCTATAAATACAACCTTACCCCTCCCCTCTAAGGACACATGGAGAATAAGCTTGAATGCCATATCTAAGTTCTTGCATCCTTTGAGCAAAGAACATCCTTTTGCCTCGTCCTATCTAGCCTCGTCATGCCCAAATAGTCTCATAATCCTTTTTCCCATCTGGTGCAAAGTAAGAGGATCGTTGTTGCAGGAAGGTCTTGCTCCATCTTGAAGAAAAGCACCTACATATCACACAATTAGGGCTCAATCCAAGTTTCCTAGCCCATTCTGAGGTTTGCTACGGAACGCGAAGGAGGAGGTATGATTATTGGTATTTTACTTCCTTGTTAGTAGTGTATTTTTCCTATCTTACACAAGTTTATGAGAAGGATCCAAACATGGTTTATAACAAGAGAGGATGGGATATTTGAACATTTACAGTTATCACCAGGAAGGGGAAGAAGAGGAAGACAAGTTTAGAGACATCCATCTCCACCAAACAGAACCCTTTCAACACCTCCACCTGGTAGGCCCTTCTTGCAGTCAATAAGAGTTCTCAAACCTATCTTAATGGCTCAAAAACCACCAAATGCATTTGTTAATTTCACGGGCAACAGTCTACTTGCCTTGAATTCCCAGAATCCCATCCCAGTAACAACATTAAAAAATATCCCATTCTTCACAGGAGAAAATCACACTACTCCAGCTGATCATATCCAAGATATTGCAAATGTATGTGAAATTCATGAAATTGGTGAGATGGATGTAGCAGCCAAAATTTTAGCTTCTTCTTTCAAGGGAAAAACTTTACAGTGGTTCAGAATTGTGACAACATGCTCAATTCAAAATTGGAATGCACTATACATAACCCTGTGCAACTAGTTTGGAGAAAGGGCATATAATTTATCCCATTTGGAGTAGTTGACTACAATCAAAAGAGCACCAAATGAACAAATGGTGGACTTCAACTTCAGATTCCAAAGAACATGGGAAAGAATTCCAATCCCTGTAAGACCAATTGCTTAAGGTGCATTTCTCTATTTCTTAAAAGCTTTAAATTTTGATATAGCGGTTATGATCCAATCTATGGGGGGAACAACATTGCCATGAGCCTATGTACTAGTAATTAGAGCTGAGAATAGTTTAATACAAGCTGGGAAATTAGCCCCTAGGCCACCCATGCCTTTATATCTTGAATTTCTCCACGTTGTTCAACCTTCTATTGCCCCTATCCCTGGGCAAAATTCACAACTTGTTGCTTCTACATCTCAGACTCCCGCACAACAAAAGGAAGACAAAGATATGAAATCTCTAATCAGAGACTTAACCAAAAAATGTATATCCCTAGAAAAATAGCAAGTCCAATCCTATATAAATTGTCAAAACCAGGGGCAATCCTCAAACTAGGGATATCAACCATATAAAAATTAACAATCCAATCAAAGGTATACACAAAGTCAGCAAAATAACAGATGGCAGGGCCAAAACGCTCCTCTTCCATTGGCAATAATTCCTCCTCCACAAGCACTTCATGCTCCTGACTCAAGCCAAACATTAGTTCCAGTAAAAAACAATATGGTTCAAGAAACTGAGTGGTGTTTTCCATGTCATCTACCACATAACAGACTTGGTTGTGAAACGGCAATGCATATTCAAACTTATATGGTTCAAGGATCTTCCAGTTAGCAAGAGCCACTTCTAAAAGCACCCAGTTCAAATGAGTAAGTGGTTCAAGAGGCCAATAATGATGTCAATCTCATGTTCTTTGGAGCTGAGGATTTTTGTGCGGTCAATCAAGTGACGAGTATCTCTAACAATCCTCGAATCAATGTTGCTGATAATACGAGATATAAGAAAAGGATGTTGGAATCACAACTGCCATCCTCCATGGGTCAAACCAATGTTACGGCTAAGGAGAAAGAGGTTGGTATGGACAAGAACAAACAATATGGAATGCCTAGTAGGTTTGTTTCAAACAATAAGGTTGTTGTTCAAACAAAGTTACCTATTCAAATGCCGCAACAATAGAAGAAGGAAAATAACATGCCGCAGATGTAGAAAAATGCAAGTCTTCCATTTAATATTGTTGAGAAAATGAAGAAGACCAATGTTAATGTGACAATGTGGGATGCATTGGTTATTCGATCATAGAGAGACCTCTTATGTGAGCCCCTCAAACAACTGCCTCAAGCGGATCCGGTGATGCAAAAAAATCATGTCATAGTCAATGTCTGTCAAGCAAAGGAAGAATAAGTGAGTAAAATTGTTAAGACCCCACCTTTTTACATGTCGTTAATTGTGGGTAAACATCTAGTTCATAACTATATGATTGATTCAGGGGCCAATACCTTTGTAATGCCCAAGAAAATTGTTGATATTCTGGGACTTAAATACAACCCTATGTCTAAGAGAGTTTTTCAACTTGATGTGTCAACCGTGGGCATATTGGGAGTGATAAGAGACCTTGAGTTAACCCTCCATGCCTTCCCAAGTCTCACCATAACCCATGATATTTCATTAATTGACTTGCCTCCCATGTTTGCCATTTGCTTGTCTAGAGATTTCACTACTAAGGTAGGCGATTATTTGTCTTCAAATTAGACTCACATGATTTTGAGAACTAGATATGGTACAAGGTTTACAATACAAATTGAACCTATCTTTTCTTACCATATTGAGTCATACGATCCTACCCCTATCCAATCAAATTGTCTAATCCAAGAAGAGCATGAACAATGTTCAATTTCAAATCAACAGCCTATTCCTCCTTCCATGCCTGACTTATTGCTAGATGAATGGGATGAGAAAGATCACAAATTTGATTCTTATGTTGAAGAGCTCAAGACCTTTAAGACTGGTCTTGGTACTTATTGCATTCTCTAAGAATAATCTATGATATCCGCTGTGATGCCCGTTTAAACAACTACTTGAGACCCAAGAAACAACCTAGGGTTAGCTAGAAAAAATTATGGGATCTTTTTTTTATTTGAAGTGTCTACAATCAGGCTGCAAGACATTAGGTTTCACTAACAGGTTCCATAAAAATACCAATGTACCACAACATATGTTCCCTTCATTAACTAATAATAAGTTCACAAGGTTCAAATTTTAGGGTTATATGTTTTAGTTAGATTCAGGGAGTAATTTACCCCATGCCTGCTCTCTAGCAACCTCAGAGTTTTAACATAATTTTTCTCATTCTTAATGCTTCTTAAATTTCCCTAAATTATTCCCATTGGATAGGAAATTTTCTCACCTTTCCGATTATATAAAGAAGTCCTCATAACTCCTTGTAGAACTCAAGATATGACCGGGCGGAGTTCTTAGGTCAAATTTTCCCCTAGGGGGACACGTGTCAAGAGGTGGGGAAAGCACCTTGAACGGGTTGGTAGGTCACAGGGAAGCTTAGGGATTTTTCCCATTGCACGGGCTCTAAGTCATAGAACATCCCATGCCTCCGCGGGTCCTCTAGGGACACATGGCGACCACGGAGTCAACGCGGGGGAAACAGGGAAGGGCGGATCGGTAGGAGAATGCCACGCGTTGCGTCCGACGGAGGAAGAGAAGTAAACGATGCCCACGTGCCCGCGGGTCCATTTGGGGACATGTGGCTCTTGGCAAGCCACTAGTGATGATGGAGAGGGCAGGGTGGAGTGGCGGGAGGAGTTGACGTTTTTCGCCCATGGGACAAAGGGGAACAAAACGATGCGCGGGTCTGCGCATCCGTAGAGGGAAAAATCCAGGGTGAGGGTGGGGTTGCGGGCCGTGGGGAATTTCTTTGAAAAGTTCCCAATACCAAAAAAAATAAACACTAAGGGTCTGCCCCCTCCACGAGCACCCAAAGCTGCCACGTGGCAACCTATGGGGGCCTCGGGCCGGCGGGGAGAAAGATGAAAATTTTCCAAAAAAATTCAAAAGGGCTAAGAATTAAAAGCAAACCATGCCTCCACCGTAGCCCCTAGAGGACACGTGGCACCCTGTGATTGGATGCCGGCCGGCGGAGGAAAATGTGATAATTTTTCAAAGTCTAAATTATTCCAAAAAAAACTTTTCTAAGGTAAAATGACGGGAAATTTTTGGCTTGCAGGTCCGCCAGGGAAAATTTTCCCAAATTTTCCCACTAAGGCACAAAAACTTCAAAGTGCCATAACTTGAGCTAGAAAGCTCAGTTTTGGGAAAACAAGGAATTTTTGGAAATCTCTCAATGCCCTCTTTGCACAAGAACCATAAATTTTACTTTTTGATAAGTTTTTAAGGGTCAATTTTGCAAGAAGGATTTGCAGGCTTTTAATTAATGAACTGACAGTTTTCAACTTCTCAATTTCGTTAAATTAGATCTCCTCCTTCACTCAACATGTCAAACAAACATGGAGGATTAGTCTAGGGAGGGTTTAGAGTCTTTTAGAGAAGTTAAATTTCCCAATTTATTTCAATTTGTATTTTTCCAACAATAGCCAGAAAAACGACCCAAGAAGGGATTTGATTCGATTTTGTAATGATTAGATTGTTTTCTTAAGTTTTCTTTATCAATTTGAGTTCATTTAAGATACAACATACTAAATTATAACATCTCCAGGTTAATTAATGTATGCAGGTCTGAACTGTACATTTTTATTAAAATGAATTGCCAGTGTAAAGTTTATAACAGTGATCTTTTCTTTTAAATTTGTATATCAATTTTATCATTTACATGTGTAATAACTTGTTTCTAATCCAACATAATATATATTTAATTGAATTCAATCAACCATTCAATAGCAATTATACAAATCCTGAATTACAAATTCAACTCATTTCAAGAGAACAAAACAATGTCTTTTACTTCATACGCATTCTTCTTTACAAACAGAGATTTCGATCTTCAATAATAAATCAAATCCAATACACAATACAATTTTGAGAACTAATGCAATCCATTGTTCATTTCCAATACAATTTCACAATTTTCTCTTTTCCATTTGATTTCTAAAATACAATGTATGATGCATGTAGCAGCCTTTCACATTTCTTTTCAAAACAAAGAGTAAAATATAACTCCTTTACATTTCACATTCCACTTTTCAATATTACATTACCAACACAAAAGCCTTCTCATTACAAATATTTATACAACTTATCCACTTCAAAGTGGGAAGGATTACAATGAACTTGCTCAAAGGATGGGATTGTCAAACTGTATATTCCTCTTGCTCCAAAACAACAACATGCTAGTTTCTTCATCTTTTCATCTTGATCACAACAAGGAAGGGGGAAAGGCAACACTCTCCACCTAACCAAGACATCCAATGAGAAGGGAGAAGTCATCCTTCCTCATTGGCCCCTGAGCCCCAACCATATTGAAATAGAAGATGAGAATCAACTCATGGAAACAAGGCTTCCACAAAACATAGAAGCAGCATTTACACATTTAAACAACATAGTTCAAGAAGAATGTAGTTCACCACTACATTATATACATGCAAACAAAACTGAGGCTTCTTCTAAGAAAGCCAACAAGAGCAAGGATCTATGGGGAAACTACTTATGCCTCCCAATTGGAAATTGGGCATCCACCAATAACCATACTGCCAATATACCATATCATATCCCATAAACCTTATTCCTCCCAACCCCTCCTTATGCCCCCCCCAAAGTTTCTCCCTTATGCCCCCCCCCCCCCCCCCAAAGAGTAAGAAATATAAGCTATTTATTTTCCATGGTGGATCTCAATCCCAAACTCCCTCCACAATAAAACTGATGCCATTGGCATTCCCTTATGCCCCCCCATTTGAAATCCCCATATCCTTCTCCTACACCATGTCCTAAGTAGTCTACCCAACCAGCCAACACACACATAACAACAATCACCATTTCATACATGCATGTAAGAGGAAAAAAGCATTTTAAAAAGGCTCAAGTTCCTACCTCTCCATAATGGAGTTTTTTCCAAGATCAACAAGCTTCCAAAGCTAAAATGCAGTCCAAAATCAGCAACACACCAGCATGCAAATGACTCCAAACTCCTTTCACAAGCAAGGCTCCAAAACAGCAAGAAAATTCACCCCCAAGAGGGATAAACAAAGTTTCAACAACCACAAACAAGCAATGAGTTTGAATTTTAAAGGAGAGGGAAGAGAATAGGATGATGTGGATCCATGTGGGATGCCACATCACTCTTCCTCAACAAATCATTCACCTAAACGTAATAAATAAAATGACAAATTAACTTACACACTCCAAAATAACCCATACCCCAAAAGGACTGAATTTAAAACATGTAAGAGAAGTGCAATTAAAACTTGCAATTAATCATTTCAAAATGTATTAAAAAGGCCTAAATTTAACCTCCAAACCATAGGTATGGTTGGTGAATAATTTTAAGAGGTGTGGGACAAGTTTAACTTGTCCCACAAGCCTCCAAATATAGCCTCCAAGGACAAATTCGAATTTCCCAAGAGGATGAAGTGTTTCACACTCCAAATCTATCTTACATTTTTCTTACACATTCTTACAACCTTTCTTACACACTCTTACAACCTTTCTTACACACTCTTACAATATTACATTTAAGAGTAACAACTTTATTTATTACATTCCTATGACATATTGATTTATTTATTTTAACACATGATTATTCACAACATTAACACAACATAAAATAACTAAAGAAAATGGTAACACATCACAAAATAAACACATGCAAACATTAATAAAATTACACAAACCCATGGTCACACATAATGTAAATCCCCCCCATGGGAATCCCTAACAAAATACAACACACACATAAAAAACAATTGCCATGGTGACCTTGTTGAATTCACCCAGAATTCTAATATGGTTAGTTTTTAGTCCCCCAACATTGTTGTGATATTTCAACCTGCAAAAACACAAATACCTCCTTCGGCCTCATGGCCATATCAGAACATCCAAAATGATACAAACAACATCTCAAGATCATCTAACATATGAATCACAATAACATCAAGAATTCAGCATTATCATTTTCAATTAATTAATCAACTATATCACCATCAATAATCTTCCATACTAGATCTACTCACAATATCCAATGTCATATGTCCAAATCAACATCTATAATATGTCCATGTTAAACAATATATTAGCATCCACATATAAAAAAATGTCTCTAGTAATCATCACGAATAATAATTGAATCTAGATCAATAATAATCCATGATCTAACATCTAACCATCATACTAAAACAAAACATAATAGTGTCCATAATAAGATCAACAGTATCAAGATCAGTATCTAAAAGTGTCAAAGGGAAGTGGGCACTACATCTGCACTACTTAAGCAAGAAAGATAAAATGCTCTTGGATTATGGTGGATGTTCTTTGATGGTTCTAGAAGTAGAAACGGAGTTGGGGCAGGTGTGGTGCTCATTTCTCTAATGAATGAGAAGTTATTTTTGCTCATAGATTGCAGTTTCCATGTTTAAACAATGTAGTTGAGTACGAAGCATTAGTGCATGGTATTTTAATCGATGAAAAGAGAAAGATTAAAAAATTTCAAATCTTTAGAGACACTAAGCTGGTCATTCACCAAATCAGGGAAAGTATGCCATAAAGAACAAGCTGTTAAAGGCTTACAAACATAGAGTTTGGGATATACTAGAGATTTTTTATGCTCTCAACCTATAAGTTGTGCCTAGAAAATTGAACAAGGAAGCAGATCAAATGATAACTCTTGGTTCTCAATTTTCACCAATGGAAGATATTGTTAAAGGAAGTGTGCAACATATCAAAATGGTGGTCAGGCCTTCTATTCCAAATAATAATGCCAACTGGCAGGTGTTTGAAAATGATGAACAAATTGTCCAATTCATACAAAATGAAGTTGAATTCTCTTCAAAAATATAATCTGATTTGCAAGATGTCTATGGTGATTAGATTTTTCAGCTGAAAACCAAAAAAAAAATCCAAAAGGATTGGTCACATTGGAACATATTTTCAATCCATGTGATGAATTCAAAGGTGATGAGAAGAACATGGAAGCAAAGCAAGAAGACTATCAACTAGTTACAATCGCTCTAGGCAGAGAACTTCTAGTTCAGAAGGTATGTGATGAAAGTGAAAACAAGATTTTATTTCCTTAAGGCCAAAGTTTAATGATGTATTTTCATGGGACTATGAGGATTTAATCTAGATATATTCCAACATTTTATTGATCTTGATCCCAATGTCAAGCCAATCAAGTAAAAGAAAATGTCGGTTAACCCTAAGATTGAGCCCCTCATGAGGAAGGAATTGTCCAAACTTATTGAGGGCAAGACAATTTTTCCTATCAAGTATTCTACTTGGGTGGAAAACCTGGTTCCAATAAGGAAGAAGAACGGAGAAATCAAACTTTGTGTTGATTTCAAGGACTTAAATAATGCCTCTCTAAAGGATCACTAACCTCTACCTTCTATGGAACAGATTCTACAGACAATAGCAGGATCCGGAAGGTTTTCAATGCTTGATGGATACTCAGGCTTTAATCACATTAAAGCTAAGGAAGAGGATCAGTACAAAACAACGTTCACCACAAAATGGTAAATGTATGCATACCATAAAATTCCCTTTGGATTATCAAATGTAGGTGTCACCTTCCAAAGAGAGATGGACATTGCTTTCAAGGGGTATATCAATGAATTCATCTTGGTCTACCTAGATGATATTAATGTCTTCTCAAAGTAGAGTGCAGATCATATGAAACACATGGAGAAATTTTTTAAGAGATGCAAAGAATTTGAGGTATCTCTTAACCCCAAGAAATGTAACTTTGCAGTCCCTAGGGGTAAACTATTATGACGCAATATTTCTAAAGAAGGCATCACCATTGATTCAAAAAGAATTTCAGCCATTCTAGCTCTTTCCTTACCAGCTCACAAGAAGGTTGTGCAGTCATTCCTTGGGAAAATCAACTTTGTTAGCTATTTCACTCCTAGCTTTACAGGTTTAGTAAGGCCTATTACTCTCATGCTCAAGAAGGATTCAGTATTCAAGTGGACAACAGAGGCTAAAGACATGATAAAACATGAAATTTCTCAAGCTCCTACATTGATCAACCCTGATTATGCCAAAGATTTCATCTTATATGCCTATGGGGATGAATCTAGTATTGTCGTGGTTTCAACTCAACAAAATGATCAAGGACTGGAGCATCATGTGACCTTCTTTAGCCAAACACTGAAGAACTATGAGCTCAAGTACAACCACATTGAAAAACATGTGTTTGCAATCATGAGAGCCTTAAAGAAGTTCAAAAGCATGATCGCTACTAACCGCATCAAAATTTTAGTATCACATTCCAGTGTCAGAGACTTCATCATGGGAGTAGAGATCAATGAGAAACGAGCTGGATGGGTGAATAAGATCATGGAATATGACATGACTAACAAGGCCACAAAATTGGTAAGAGAAAGGGAACTTTGTGAGCAGCTGGATTTAGATGCTCAAGATCACCAAGAGACTTCCTTCATGAATGAAGACTCTCCAAATAATGTTGAATGACAAAGGGATGAAGGATATTTAGCATATGATCACAGTTGGATTACTGATATGGATAGGTTCTTGTCTACTAGTGCATATCCTATGGGATTGAATAGAGCAAAAAGAAGTCATTTGAGGCTGCATTCTATTCCTTATGAATTGATTAATGGTATTTTTCTCAAAAGACATGTTGATGGAGTGTTTCTCGGGTGCATTGAAGGTGAGCAATGTAACAAGGTTCTTACTGAGTTCCATGATGTTTTCTTGAGTGGACACGTTTTTGTTAAAGCCACAGCCATGAAAATCATAAAAGCATGATACTTTTGGCCTACATTGTATGTGGATGCTCGCAAATGGGTGAGAAAATTCAAGGAATGTGCTCTTGTCATTGGCAAGAAAATATTGATGACTCTCCCACTTCATCCAATCCAAGCAGATCAACCATTTGCTCAATGGGATCTAGATTTCATTTGCATGATTAACCTGTCATCTAGTACTAGTCACAAATGGGTTTTAATGGCAACCGATTATTTCACCAAATGGGCAAAAGCTGAACCATTAAAAGAGGCCATTGAATCAACTATCTTGGACTTTCTTGAAGAAATTGTTACAAGGTTTGGTGTCCCTCAGACCATCATTTTTTATAATGCAAAAGCTTTTCTAGGATCCAAAATTCCTAATTGAGCTCTTGGACTTGGGATTTATCTTAAGACTTCTTCCAATTACTACCCCCAAGGTAATGGATTGACAGAGTCCACTGACAAGAACCTAATCATGATCATGAAGAGGACGATGTACATCAATCAAAGTCAATGACACACAAAGGTGAGAAATGCTCTTTGGGTGGACAAAATTACAGTGAAAAAGCTATTGGCATTTCCCCTTACAAACTGGCATATGGCAAAGAAGTTAGACTTCCTTTATCACTAGAATTGCCTTCACTTGAATTAGCTCAACAACTAGAATTTGAAGGTGCAGATCAAAGGGAGATGAGAGTGGAAGAGTTGGTAAAACTTGAGGAGTTAAGAAATACCGCCATAACCAAATTAGAGAAACATCAAAAATCAACCAAACAATGGTTTGACAAAAAGTATAGGGATCAGACATTCAAGGTTGGAAATATGGTCTTGAAATGGGATGCAGACATAGCTAAACCAGGAAGGCACTCCAAATCTGATGTAATCTACAATGGACCATACATCATCACTGCTTGCAAGGCAAGTAACTCATTTGAGTTATCTGATCTTAATGGAGATGTGTTTCAAATCTCGGTCAATAGGATTTACCTCAAACCCTCTCATTAAGTTGTTTCATTACATCTTGTACATAGTAGATTAGTTTTCAATTCCTATAAGTGCTTTCAGCACATTGTCTTGCTAGTAGTGTAGGTTTCTTTCCCTAAGTGCTTTGCATAGTCTTATTGCTCGAAGATGTTCTTGAGCATAATTTCATCATATTTTCAAGGTCGATGGAGGAGGAGGTTTAAAAAATCAAGGATCAGTTGCAATCACCATAGAAAATCAAATACAAAGCAACTAAAATTAGATTTGGGAATCTAAATTCAAGTTCTGATCAATTTCAAGATTGATTCAAGCAGTCTCAAGGGTTATTCTTCAAGTTCATATTAGATTTCAGGCCGACTCCATGCCCACTGGATGTTGCGAGGCTACTGGTTATTTCATCTAGCAGGCTGATGACCCTTGTGAGTCGCCAAAAATGTTGTCCATTTTTGCACCTCTTGCAAAAATTGAACAAATTCGACAAATATGGACTTAAGAACTTGATGGTTATTCAATGATGAAAAGTATAGGCCGCAGGTTGAAGAAGTCAAGTTACTGTTATCCAATTTCACCCCCGGGGTTGAATTGATAACATACATCAGAATTCTCAAGTCCCAGGCAGATTGATTGATCCAGGGTAAAAATCATGTTTCTAGGGTCCCTTCAGAAATTTTTTCTAACTCTCCTATCTAGGTTGAAAAGAAAAATCTCTAAGAAAATGCAAGAAAGTTGTAGAAAATAAGCTTGGGCCAAAAAAAATTGTGAAAATCGGCTAAGTCCTAGTCCCCAGGACAGTCGGGACATTTGGGACGAAAAGGCGCGGATCGGCCAAAAAGCCTACAGGTAGCCGAAACAACAAAGGGACATCTGGGACAAATGGACGTGAAATGCTCGAATCGGCTGAAAGAAAGAAAATTTGTCCAAGTCCTTAATCGGGAGCAAGCGGGACAAGAGTACACGAAGGACCCGAACCAGCCGGTTCAGCCGGAACGGGAAACTTTCACGCAGGGACATCTGGGAAGTGAGTGCACGAAGGATGCGAACCGGACGGTTCACCCGAAATAGGAAACTTCAGTACTGGGGCATCTGGGACAAAAAGACGCGGTGGACGCGAAAATCCTGCAGGCCCGTGGATGAATCACAGCATGACATGTGTCGCCAGGGAAAAAGGTCCAAAAAAGTCAAAGGGGCAAGGTTTGAAGCGCTGGCCCGAGCCAATTAGTACAGCATACATGTCCAATGGAGCAGAGAAGTGTGGAGCCAGGGAAAGATTTTTGAAATTTGGCCAAGTTCAGCTAAAGAGCCAAAAGTGAAAGTCTACTCTGTGCCCCGTGTCGACCAATCAATGTATGCCACGTGTCCCAAGTGGCGGGGGTGCAGAGGAAAAGTAAAAAATGTTCTGAATCATCAAAAAGTAAAAGTTTTCAAGGAAAACCCGCGGGACAGGTCAAATGAGAGAATAACATATCCAATCAGCACGTGCCACGTGTCATCCAGGTGGCAGAGCGTGGGAAAATATTTAAAAATCCATTTTCGCCTGTTTTGTGCCCTAGATCTTCAGATCTCCATATCTTTTGATCCAGAGCTCGGATTGGCACATTCTTTATATCAACAGAAAGCTTGTGAAATTCTCTATATGATTCTGGGGTTAATATCGAGTTTTGGTGTAGTCTAGAGGGAGAAAATTAATAAAACATCTTTGACACATGTAATGCTTCAACAACCAACTTTAATACAGCAGACAGCTCGCCGTTTCTACTAGACAGCCCACTGTTCTGCGAGAATCCGCCGCTTCTGCCATAATGAGATGATTTAAAATATGACCTGGGAGTGGTTGGGGCAGATTCAAATTTTTTCTCTCTTCCCTCTCTCACTCTTCCTATGCCATATTGTAAAGAGGAGCTTCTTTCAAAGGAGAGACATTACAAGTTGTTCATCTTTTCTGCTCTGCCCTCCCTTCTTTTACTCTCCAGGGTTAAAAATGGAGTTCAAACCTCCTCCCTTGCTATGTAATGGAATTTTTGCCTTTTACTATTGAAATGATGTTCTGTGCAAACTTCTCGAGCAACAAAACGTGTTTTGTGATGCATTTGTCCATCCTTGCTCGTTTTTGCTTGTTTTCTTCTTGCCTCTCTTCATTACAGGTATTTGTGCATGTTTGAATGCTCATTGCAGGTTTGGAGCTGTGTTCATAGAGTTTTGGGACATTTTCTGTGTGAAATATGTCCTTGGGCCTGTGATGCATCTGTCCATCCTTCCCATTTCTCACCTCTCTCTATTCCATGGTAGTTTTGATAGATGTTCAACATTCTCCTTCTTTGGTGTATCACCATTTTAGTGTAGGATTTTACTGTTTTCCCCTTTTCTATCTCTCTCTCTGTCCACTTGAAACGGTTAGATTAGTATTAGATTAGCTTTCCTGCACTAGAATAGCTTGTGGAAGGTAGTTTAGGAGCAGGAACCAGCCTTCTCTGGAGATTCCTTTCTCATTTCTGCAAGTCCCACACTTGGAGAAAGGTTTCAATGTTGTGCAATCACACTAGATGCTTGAAGATAAACTTAGAAACCTGATTTTCATCTAGGGGTGTTGTGATTCTGCAATGGTTTTGCTCTTGCACAGTTCGTTTCAGTGGCATTTTGGTGAGAACAACTCCATGTCTAGTGGGTTTCAAGTGGCTCGGAGGGAGGTTTTCAAAGTTCATATCAGTTATAGGTTACAACTCATGACTCCATGCCCAATGGATGCTTCAGGCAACTGGTCTTTTCATCTAGCAGGCAGATGACCCCGCTGAGTCGCCAAATTGTTATCCAATTTCACCCCCCAGGGTTGAATTGATAACATACATCAGAATTCTCAAGTCCCAGGCAGATTGATTGATCCAAGGTATTCTAGGGTCCAAAAATCATGTTTCTAGGGGTCCCTTCAGAATTTTTTTCTAACTCTCCTGTCCAGGTTGAAAAGAACAAGCTCTAAGAAAATGCAAGAAAGTTGTAGAAAATAAGCTTGGGCCAGAACAAAATTGTGAAAATTGGCTAAGTCCTAGTCCCCGGGACAGTCGGGACATTTGGGACGAAAAGGCGCGGATCGGCTGAAAAGCCTACAGGCAGCCCAAACAACAAAGGGACATCTGGGACAAATGGATGTGAAATTCCCGATTCAGCCGAAAGAAAGAAAATTTGTCCAAGTCCTTAATCGGGAGCAAGCGGGACAAGAGTACGCGAAGGACCTGAACCGGCCGGTTCAGCCGGAATAGGAAACTTTCAAACAGGGACATCTGGGCCGTGAGTGCGTGAAGGACGCGAACCGTCCGGTTCACCCAAAATAGGAAACTTCAACACTGGGGCATCTGGGACAAAGAGACACAGTGGACGCGAAAATCCTGCAGGCCCGTGGATGAATCACAGGATGACACGTGTCGCCAGACACGTGTCCACTAGGAAAAAGGTCCAAAAAAGTCAAAGACGCAAGGTTTGAAATGCCCCTGGCCCGAGTCAATTAGTACAGGACACGTGTCTAATGGAGTAGAGAAGTGCAGAGCTAGGGAAAGATTTGGGAAATTTGGCCAAGCTCAGCCAAAGAGCCAAAAGCGAAAGTCTACTCCGCACCCCGTGTCGACCAATCAATGCATGCCACATGTCCCAAGTGGCGGGGGCGCGGAGGAAAAGTAAAAAATGTTTCGAATCATAAAAAAGTCAAAGTTTTCAAGGAAAACCCGTGGGACAGGTCAGATGAGAGAATAAAATATCCAATCAGCACGTGCCATGTGTCATCCAGGTGGCAGAGCATGGGAAGAAATTTAAAAATCCGTTTTCGCCTGTTTTATGCCCTCGATCTTCAGATCTCCATATCTTTTGATCCAGAGCTCAGATTGGCACGTTCTTTATATCAACGGAAAGCTTGTGAAATTATCTACATGATTCTAGGGTTAATTGGATTGAGTTTTGGTGCAGTCTAGAGGGATAAAATTAAGAAAACGTCTCTGACGCGTGTAATGCTTCAACAACCAACTTCAATACAACAGACAGCTCGCCGTTTCTACTAGACAGCCCGCCGTTCTACAAGGATCTACTGCTTCTGCCATAATGAGATGATTTAAAATATGACCTGGGAGTGGTTGGGGCAGCTTCAAATTTTTTCTCTCTTCCCTCTCTCACTCTTCCTATATATTGTAAAGAGGAGCTTCTTTCAAAGGAGAGACATTACAAGTTGTTCATCTTTTCTGCTCTGCCCTCCCTTCTTTTACTCTCCAGGGTTAAAAATGGAGTTCAAACCTCCTCCCTTACTCTGTAGTGGCATTTTTTCCTTTTACTATTGAAATGATGTTCTGTGTAAACTTCTGGAGCAACAAAATGTGTTTTGTGATGCATCTGTCCATCCTTGCTCATTTTTGCTTGTTTTCTTCTTGCCTCTCTTCATTACAGGTATTTGTGCATGTTTGAATGTTCATTGCAGGTTTGGAGCTGTGTTCATGGAGTTTTGGGACATTTTCTGTGTGAAATCTATCCTTGGGCCTGTGATGCGTCTATCCATCCTTCCCATTGCTCACCTCTCTCTGTTCCATGGCAGTTTTGATAGATGTTCAACATTCTCCTTCTCTGGTGTATCACCATTTTAGTGTAGGATTTTGCTATTTTCCCCTTTTCTCTCTCTCTTGGGTGTCCCCTTGGCATGGTTAGATTAGGATTATATTAGCTTGCCTGCACTGGAATAGCTTGTGGCAGGTAGTTTAGGAGTAGGAACTAGCCTTCTCTGGGGATTCCTTTCTCATTTCTGCAAGTCCCACACTTAGAGAAAGGTTTCAATGTTGTGCAATCACACTAGATGCCTGAAGATCAAATTAGAAACCTGATTTGCATCCAGGAGTGCTGTGAGTCTGCAATGGTTTTGCTCTTGCACAGTTTGTTTCAGTGGCATTTTGGTGAGAACAAATCCATGTCCGGTGGGTTTCAAGTGGCTCGGAGGGAGGTTTTCAAAGTTCATATCAGTTGCAGGTTACAACTCATGACTCCATGCCCAATGGATGCTTCACGCAACTGGTTTTTTCATTTAGCAGGCAGATGACCCCGCTGAGTCGCCAAATTGTTATCCAATTTCACCCCCCATGGTTGAATTGATAACATACATCATAATTCTCAAGTCCCAGGCAGATTGATTGATCCAGGGAAAAAATCATGTTTCTAGGGTCCCTTCAGAATTTTTTTCTAATTCTCTTGTCTAGGTTGAAAAGAACAAGCTCTGAGAAAATGCAAGAAAGTTGCAGAAAATAAGCTTGGGCCAGAAAAAAATTGTGAAAATCGGCTAAGTCCTAGTCCCCAGGACAGTCGGGACATTTGTGACGAAAAGGCGTAGATCGGCCGAAAAGCCTACAGGTGGCCCAAATAACAAAGGGACATCTGGGACAAATGGACGTGAAATTCCTGAATCGGCCGAAAGAAAGAAAATTTGTCCAAGTCCTTAATTGGGAGTAAGCGGGAAAAGAGTACGCGAAGGACCCGAACTGGCCGGTTCGGCCGGAACGCGAAACTTTCGAATAGGGACATCTGGGCTGTGAGTGCGTGAAGGACGTGGACCGGCTGATTCACCAGAAATAGGAAAATTCAGCAACACTGGGGCATCTGGGACAAAAAGACGAAGTGGACGCGAAAATCCTGCATGCCCGTGGATGAATCACAGCATGACACGTGTCACCAGAGAAAAAAGGTCTAAAAAAGTCAAAGGGGCAAGGTTTGAAGCCCTGGCCCGAGCCAATTAGTATAGGACATGTGTCCAATGGAGCAGAGAAGTGTGGAGCCAGGGAAAGATTTGGGAAATTTGGCCAAGTTCAGCCAAAGAGCCAAAAGCGAAAGTCTACTCCGTGCCCCGTGTCAACCAATCAATGCATGCCACGTGTCCCAAGTGGCGTGCGCGCGGAGGAAAAGTAAAAAATGTTCCGAATCATCAAAAAGTCAAAGTTTTCAAGGAAAACCCATGGGACATGTCAGATGAGAGAATAACATATCCAATTAGCACGTGCCACGTGTCATCCAAGTGGCAGAGCATGGGAAGAAATTTAAAAATCCGTTTTCACCTGTTTTGTGCCCTAGATCTTCAGATATCCATATCTTTTGATCCAGAGCTCGCATTGGCACGTTCTTTATATCAACGGAAAGCTTGTGAAATTCTCTACATGATTATAGGGTTAATCTCGAGTTTTGGTGTAGTCTGGAGGGATCAAATTAAGAAAAAGTCTCTGACGCGTGTAATGCTTCAACAACCAACTTTAATACAATAGATAGCTTGCCGTTTCTACTAGACAGCCCGCTGTTCTGCCAGGATCCGCCACTTCTGCCATATGAGATGATTTAAAATACGACCTGGGAGTGGTTGGGGTAGATTCAAATTTTTTCTCTCTTCCCTCTCTCACTCTTCCTATATATTGTAAAGAGGAGCTTCTTTCAAAGGAGAGACATTACAAGTTGTTCATCTTTTCTGCTCTGCCCTCCCTTCTTTTACTCTCCAGGGTTAAAAATGGAGTTCGAACCTCCTCCCTTGCTCTGTAATGGCATTTTTGCCTTTTACTATTGAAATGATGTTCTGTGCAAACTTCTGGAGCAACAAAACGTGTTTTGTGATGCATCTGTCCATCCTTGCTCATTTTTGCTTGTTTTCTTCTTGCCTCTCTTCATTACAGGTATTTGTGCATGTTTGAATGTTCACATCAGGTTTGGAGCTGTGTTCATGGAGATTTGGGCCATTTTCTGTGTGAAATCTATCCTTAGGCCTGTGATGCGTCTATCCATCCTTCCCATTGCTCACCTCTCTCTGTTCCATGGCAGTTTTGATAGATGTTCAACATTCTCCTTCTCTGGTGTATCACCGTTTTAGTGTAGGATTTTGCTATTTTCCCCTTTTCTCTCTTCTCTCTCTATCCCCTTGGCATGGTTAGATTAGGATTAGATTAGCTTACCTTCACTGGAATAGCTTGTGGCCGGTGTTTTAGGAGCAGGAACCAGCCTTCTCTGGAGATTCCTTTCTCATTTCTCCAAGTCCCACACTTGGAGAAAGGTTTCAATGTTGTGCAATCATACTGGATGCCTAAAGATCAACTTAGAAACCTGATTTTCATCCAGGGGTGCTATGATTTTGCATCAATAGTTACACTGCAAAGAACAAAATCCACGACCAGTTGAGAAAATTGTGGGATAAGTTGATGAAGCCACACATACAGAGCATACCACAGAGGTTTTAAACAGGCTGCAATATATGATGTTCAAAATCCATGGGGAACTAAAATGAAGTTGCGGGTTGAGGGAAAATGGTCCGTGGATGATAACTCAAAAGTTGTTCTACACTAGGTGTAGCCACGGGTTAAAGCAAAGGAAGTCAAGTCGCGACACATAAGAAAAGCTGCGGAAACCTAGAAAAAGTCGTAGGAATTAAAAACCACATGAAACTGAAAGAGAAAGCCGCGCGATAAAGGAAAATGACAGTTTTCCGCACAAGGCTAAAATTTGGCTACAACTTTCAATCTATTGGTTTGATTTTGCAAACCTTGCATCATTCAAAGGATCTCAAAGTCCTTTATAAAAATGAGTTTGTATTGCTTGTTTCTAATGGAGGTAGGTGAGAGGAATGAAAGAGAACGCCTCCAACATGTAAAATTATTATTCCAGGAAGCGTAACCACCATAATTTAATGTAGTATGGGTGCCCATTTCTTCTCCAAAAAGGCAAGAGGCGTGGGGAAGTGGATTTTCAGTAGAGGTGCCTAGGATTTTTTCAGAAATTTTAATGGAAGTGGTTGGTGGGTGGAAGGAAGAATTCAAATTTCCCGCAATTTTTCTGTTCTTCTCCCATTTTTCTATATATTGTAAAGTGATGCTCAATTGAAATGTTGGACACTTTGGGAATGCGAGGGCATCATTGTAATGTTGCACAAGTGTTCTAAGAGTTGTATGCCTTGGATCACAATTATGTGAATGTTTTACATCGCTGTAATGATATGTGCATAATCTTTAAGTAATAAAATCATCTATTTTGTGGTTCGTTCCTGCCTTAGCTGGTATTTTATTGTGTCTTCTTTCCTTTTCATTCATTTGCGGGTATGTTGTATGTGTTTTTAGAGAACCTATATCTATTGTGCATCGTGAAAGTGGGAATTTAAATGATATCTTGGATTGTGGCTATTGTTTCCACCCTCTTCACCATCATTTTCTCCCATTTTTCCCTCTTTCAGAAGTATCTTTCCCCTTATTTTGGTGTTACCACCTTCTCTAGTTTATGATTTCTTGTTGGGGTTGAACACACCAATTGTACAGATATATATTTAGATCTAAGCATACAAACAATAAATATAAAAATAAACTAGAAGAATAATACACAAGATATAACATGGTTCACCGAGTGTGGGCTACGTCCACCAAGAAACAACCAATACTATTAATCAAATCTTTATAGAGGATATACATTGAAGATCTGCAATCTTCCACACCTCCTTTAGATGTACAATACTTTCTTCCTCACAAGCTTCTCTTTTTTCTCTCTCTAAGAATTCCTTCTTACAATTATTGATCAATCTTTAACAATCTAACCTTTCTAACCCTAGCTTTCAAGCTTATATAAGCATATACAAACTTAGGGCAACATAGCTATGCAATTACAACATTAGATCACCTTTTATAACAAAGGTTAGATCTAATTCCCGCTAAGCTTAAATAAAAATAATCACTGCACAGGAAACCGATGGTGGTTACCCTTAACCGATGCCGGTTCCTACTTGCTTGACCGATACCGGTCCTCTAGGTGACCAATGCCGGTCTGTTGATTGACACCAGTTACTATGTATTCCAGCAAGTTAATAAAAACATGCTATTTGTGAAGCAATTAAGCTCCACAACTCAACAATCTCCCACTTGGAGATAAATTATTGCACTGTACCATACAGGCTCCATTCTTGGATCCTTTCCTTGGCTTGTTTCTTCCTCTTCAAGTCTCAAACTCAAAAACCAACACGAAGTGGAGTGTAGCTCCAACTTCTCCTTTGCCAATGACTTTGTTAGCATATCCGTAGGGTTCTTATTTGTATGAATTTTCTCCAATTTCAGTTGTCCCATCCTCCAACACCTGTTGTATGAAGTGATATCTCAACTGAATGTGTTTCGTTCTTGAATGAAACGTTGAGTTCTTTTCCAAATGAATCACACTTTGACTATCACTGTACAATCTGCAATCCTCTTGCTCCTTTCCCAACTCTTCCATGAACCTGCTCATCCATATCATCTCTTTGCTAGCCTCTGTAGCTGCAACATACTCAACCTCTGTAGTAGACAAGGCCACAACCTTCTGTAATCTTGAAATCTAGCTAACTGTCATCCCACCTACTGTGAATACATATCCAGTGGTGCTTCTTCTACCATCCAAATCACCAGCCATATCTTGAATCAACATAGCTCACATAAAAAAGTATTTGACCCTCCATAGCATAACTGCATGCTGGATGTCCCTCTCAAATACCTGAGAATCCATTGGACTGCTTTCCAATGCTCTTTACTTGGATTGGCCATAAATCTGCTCACAACTCCCACTGCCATGTGCAATGTCTGGTCTAGGTACAAACCATAACATACATAAGACTTCCAACTGCTGAAGCATATGGAACTCGTGCCATGTACTTGACCTCCTCATGTGATGTAGGACACTGATCTTTGCTCAATTTGAAGTGTCCAACCATAGGTGTACTTACAAGTTTTGAATTTTGCATATTAAACCTTTCCAACACCTTATTGATATAATGTTCCTGAGACAAATACAATTTCATGTTCTTCCTTGTCTCTAAGAATTTGCATGCCAAGGATTTTCTTTGCAGCTCCTAAATCCTTCATTGTAAATGTATGAGCTAACTTTTCTTTAAGCTCAAATGTCCTGCATACTAGATCCTGCAATAAACATATCATCCACATACAGTAACAAAATAATATAGCTTCCATTTCCAAGCTTCTTGAAATAAACACAATGGTCATATTCACATCTCATATAACCATGCTCATGCATAAAACTGTCAAACCTCATATACCATTGCCTTGGGGCTTTGCTTGAGCCCATACAAGCTCTTTTTCAACCTGCACACAAGTTTCTCCTTACCCTTGACTTCATAACCAAGTGACTGCTGCATATAAATCTCTTCCTCCAAATCACCATGAAGGAAAGTCTGTCTTGACATCAAGTTGCTCTAAATGTAAATCTTCTACTTGCAACTAAACTCAATACAGTATACATATGGAAGTCATTTTTACTATAGGAGAAAATATCTCACCAAAGTCAATACCTGCTTTCTATGCAAATCCTTTTACCACAAGCCTTTCCTTGTATCTTTTCTGTCCACCCTCTTCTTCCTTGATCCTGTAAACCCATTTGTTCTGCAATGTTCTTTTACCTGCTGGACAACTTAACCAAATCCCATGTTTGGTTCTGTTTTAAGGAGTTCCATCTCCTCATCCATGCCATGCTCCCACTGCTTGTGGGTTTCATCCTGCATTGCTTCTTCAAAACTTTCTAGGTTCACCATTATCAATCAATAATAAATAAGATAAGGAAGATGTAAATATTTCTAGAGGTCTACTTACCCTTTGTGACCTTCTCACTGAGATTTGGGGTGCCAGAGGCTCAATCTGTACATGTCTTGTACATTAGTATCCACCTCTGATAGTGACCGACGCCGGTCACCTCTTAGCCAACGCCGGTTCAGGCTAACTGATGTCGGTCTGACGTTGATTCTTCTGTAACCGACGTCCGGTTCAGGTGACCGACACCGGTTCTCAGGTGTCAACCGACACCGATTACTTGATGTATGACTGGTACTTGTAGGTGTCTAACTTTTAAATCCAAGAATGCATTTTCATCCACAAATCTTCCAACCGGTTCATCTTTGGGTATCAAAACTTGATCCCTGTACATTCTCTTTTCATTCCATTCAATGTCATGACTCCTAACAATCTTAGAATCTTCTAAATCCCAAAAATGGAATATGAAATCACCAGAGCCATAACCAATGAAAGTACATCTCTTAGATTTAACATCCAACTTCTTTCTATTTTCTTTATCAACATGCACAAAAGCTTATGAACCAAATACTCTAAGAAAAGAAAGATCTACCTCTTTTCCAGTCCAAGCTTCTTCTGGTATTCCACCATCCAGTGCACTTGAAGGCCCACTGTTAATTAAATAAACCACTCGTGTCTACTGCTTCTGCCCAAAACTGTAAGGGCAATCCAATCATGTATCCTCATGCTTCTTGCACGTTCCATGATTGTCATGTTCATTCTTTTAGCAACACCATTCTCTTGTGGTGTTCTAGGAACCATTCTTTCTCTGCGTATTCCATTCACTGAACAATAATCATTGAAAGCCTTGCTGCAGTACTCACCACCATTGTCAGATCTAAGGCATTTTAACTTTGAATTTGATTCATTTTCCATAAGGGTTTTCCATATTTTAAAAGTCTAAAAAACATCATATTTACGTTTTAATACAATAAACCAATACCTTTCTTGTGGCATCATCAATGAAAGTCACATAATATTGGGATCCTCCATGAGAAGCTACCTTGGGCTGGTCCCCACACATCTGAGTGCACAAGCTCCAATTTTTGCTCTTTCTTTGTTGCCCCAACTTTGAGAAATCTCACTCTCTTTTGCTTTCCAAATATACAATGCTCACAGAAATCAAGATCTACATCTTTCAAATATGATAACTTACCCTTAGCCTTTAAGATTTGCATTCTTTTTGACTCATATGGCCTAGCCGATTATGCCACATGCTTGCATCTGAATCTGAAGTAGATAGCACAGAAAAATGAATTAAGTAATACAGGTAGAACAAATACAATGTTCCTACCTTCTTGCCTCTTGCTACAACAAGAGATCCCTTGGTAACCTTCCAAGAGTCGGCTATGAATGTAACCATGCAACCAGATTCACCTAGTTATCCTACAAAAATTAGATTTCTCCTGAGGCTTAACACATGCCTCACATCTTTCAATATCCATGTATTTCTATTCTACAATTTTAGATGAACTTCTCCTTTACCAATAATATTGCATGGTTCATCATCTCCTAAATAAACATGCCCAAAATTACCCTAGACATAATTTCTAAAATAACCCTTATTAGGGGTAGCATGGAAAGAAGCTCTTGAATCTAAAACCCATGATTCAATTTTTATTATCCAAGGAGAGAATAAGGGCATCTTACATTACCTCAGAAGATGTAACAATGTTTGTCTCTTTACCTTTTTATGATGCATTCTCTTTTTTTTCCTTGAACCAACAATCATTCTTTTACATGTCTTTTCTTTCCACAATTCTAGCAAGTTATTCCTTTACCTCTACATTTAGATATGTCATTCTTAGGCTTTGATTTCCCATTATTCTTTCTTTTAGGATCTCTCCTTATTCCTTCCCCTGCTTTCTACATTCAAAGTATTACTAGATGATAATTATCCTGTACTTTTCTTGCGTATATCTTCATTCAGGATTATGCTAACCACATCATTAGACTTTAAAATATTAGTAGCCGATATTGCTATATTACTAACAGTCATTACCAAGTTATTCCAACTATCTAGCAAAGAGCATAGGAATAGAAATGCTTTCACTTCATCATCAAATGATAATAGTCACTGATTTTCATTGATTTACAATAGAATCGAGAAATAATTCAAATGACTTAATGAAAATTCATTTTCATGCATCTTAGAATTAAATAATTTCTTTATCAAATAAACTTTATTCGAATCACTAGGTTTTTTCATATAAATTAGCTAACGATTTCATCAAATCTATCATGGTTGCTACTTTGGTAATATTCAAAGCCACAGATGTTTCCAGGCTCGATTTTATAGATCTCAGATCCTTTTTTGTTAAGAAATTTCCATTCTTCATCAGTCATCTGTGTAGGTCGTGCTTTCTCATCCAATGGTAAATATGGATCTTTCTGATATAGATAATATTCCACCCGCATCTTCCATAATTGATAATTACGATCCGTAAAAATTTCTTAACTATGTGTTTTTCTATCTTCTACCATTGTTGTAGCTCCCACTCAATTAGAAATCCCTTCTATGAGTAATTATGTCAACACACAAAACCTTCAAATAAAAAATACTCTGATACCAGTTGGTTGGAGTTAATCACACCAGTTGTACAAATATATTATTAATATCTAAGCATATAAAGAATAAATAGCGGAAATAAACCAGAATAAATAATACACAAGATATAAACGTGGTTCATCTAGTGTTGGCCATGTCCACCAAGAAACAAGCCAATCTATTAATCAAAGCTTTGTAGAGAATATATAATTGAAATATCTGCAATCTTCAACACCTTACATGGATGTACAATATTGTTCCTCCTCACAAGATTATCTTTTTCTCTCTCCAAGAATTCTTTCTTACAATTATGATCAATCTTTCACAATCTAACCTTTCTAACCCTAGTTGTCAAGCTTACATAAGCATATAAAAACTTAGGGCAACATAGCTACGCAATTACAACCATTGGATCACCTTTTAATAAAAGGTTATATCTAATTCCCGTGACTTATATAAAAACAATCACACACAGGTAATCGATGCCGGTTACCTTAACCGATACCTATTCTTACTTGCTTGACTGATGCAGGTCCCCAGGTGATCGGCGGCGGTCACCCGAATGACACCGGTTACTATGTATTCTAGCAAGTTCATAAAACATGCTATTTGTGAAGCAATTGAGCTCAACAACTCAACTTTTTTGTTTTATGCATCTCCTCCCCACCTTGGTCCCTTGAAATGTTAGAGTAGAGCTAGATAGTTACATTGCAATTCCTAGGAGTAGTTTAGCATTAGAAGTAGAGGAAGCCGACCTTCTCCGGGGGTCTGTCTCAGTTCAAGTCCCACAACTTGGAGACAATCCCATGTTTCCTCAAATGTAACGTCTTGATTTTTAGAAGCTATTATGATAACCTCTTTTCATGATGTTGTAACTGTGGAAATGAGGATAATTATGTTAAGATATATCTTTTAATCTTAAAAAGAATGTGTTACCAATCTGGACCCTTGTTTACTGTAACTTGTTTATTTGAGACGGAGGTCATTATAACTTGTGTTTTGCAAAGTGCGAAACAACAGACTACTTTTGTGTCTGATGAACACATAATGTTGTTGACAACACACCTTGAATCAATTCCATTGATCCAAGGTATGTTGCGGCCTTCCTTATGATCGCTTTGTCGATTTACTTCTACACAGAATGAGGTCTGAAATCAGACTAAAGGTTGTTATAAATGTTATAGAACCTGGTTACAAGTATAAATATTTGGTACCTTGACGCCAATGGAAAAGGTTCGATTTATGAACTACACACAAATTATAACACCAGACAGTGTAAGACAGTAAGAGTGTTGGTGCAAGCAAACAAGGTATAGGTATGTCGGGCATGGAACAAACGTCCTACATATGCTGAATAAGAACGTAAGTTGTAAAACTTACTAAGGAACCTATTAACTAAAACACTATGGGGTTAAGTCCTAACCTATGTCTTAACAACTATCCTAGGAGGGGTTGATAAATTAAAAGGAATTTAACATACTGCAAATCTTAATGATTTGCGACCTTGGTGAATACCTAACTATGGACATTGCAACCTAAACTAGTACTAACCTAAGGAGGGGACCTATGGACCCATGTTGATGAATCAAATAAGAAGGGAAGGTTAGAAATTTAATAAGGACAATAAATGATGTCCTTGCGGTTTTTAACGCCAAGTTTGGCGGGAACATGAAAAATTGGAGATATTTAACTAGCTATGTAGCTAAGGGGGAAATTACATGCAAAATTTTAAATTGAAACTCGCCAAACCTGAGTCAGTGATGGCGTGGAAATTAAGAAAAAGCAATGCATTCAATGCATTAATGGTCTCGGTCTTGGTGATCAGCTCGCCTTGGAAAGAGGATAGAGGAAATTTTGGTGGTTATTGTGTTCATTCGGGTTTTGAGTTTTGCTCTGCATTTCTTTCATGGCTCTTTCAAACCTGCAATTATTCTGGTCATTGTTGCTATTGTTTGGAGTAACCACGGCTATTATTGGGCCTGTGGAAGTTAGGAGATTGTTGGGAAAGCTTTGTTGTTGTCGCCGTGGAGAAGAATAGCTCTTGTGGTGTGGACGCGGTTTTCTCCAAGCCACGAGAAATTTTACAGGCACGTTGAGCTCTTCTCCTTAAACCGTTTTGCTCTTGTTTAAGCGTCTTCATTAAAATAACTCTGCTCTTATGTTGGGTGTTTTAGTTAAATGAAATTGTTGATATGTTGAAATGATTTTCTGGGTTGAGTCGTTTTTCTTTTGATAAATGTGATTTGGGTATTGCTTTGCAAAAAAAAGAGTAAATGGAATGAGACATGTCCTTGCTGTATGAGTTTTGTTTTGACAGTGTTGGGCATTCAGTTCTATTACCCATTACGAGTTGATTTGAAGAATGTATCAGCGATGAATAGATTGTTTTCTGAGTTCTGAGTGTATAAATGGTCTGGGAAAAACCGTGAGAATGCTTGATAGAATTGTTTGTGTGAGTTATTTCTTTGGTTGTAATACAGTGCGTATAATACAAATTCTTTGGGACAGTGGATTTATTTCATCATTTTACTCTTACGTGATTTAAAAACGATTAAATGTCTCCTTATTTGATTTAAAACCTATGAATGGTTTTTGGGAATAGTTTACTTAAACCTAGAACAAAATGATCTAGTTAATCGGTGGATGGAATAGAGCTTAATCGTTTTACTTCTTCTTTGAATTAATGATGAAAATATAGATATATGAACTGCATATTTGAACTTCTTTTGTGTGTTCGATTGGAACTAAACTTGAGTAGATCCTTGTTCTCGTAAAAAAAGGGGGGGGGGTTCTTTACCTATTATAGTGAAATTATGGTAATATAACTTGCTGTATTTTTTTTACTTGTTTCAGACCTAGCTGGGAATGATTGTTGTTAGCAAATGTGTGTGTGTGTGTGTGTGTGTGTGTGTGTGTGTGTGTGTGTGTGTGTGTGTGTGTGTGTGTGTGTGTGTGTGTGTGTATGCAAATTGCAGTCTAAACTTCTTGCTACTTGTATTAAAACTGAATCGGAATTGGGTTCTTCCTTTGGTGTTTGGAAAACCAATCCTTTATTATTACGATGACAATATGATTGTTTGTCTGCTGTACACTCTTACTTGTTGATATCTGGACAAGATTGTCCGTGGGTGAGAAGTTAAAGGAAATAATTTTATTTAGAGGGGCCGTTGATATTGATACTTACAGACCTGACGCAAATGAATTCTGTTAACTCTCTGGAATGGTAGTTAGTAAGTTTTAATCACTAAATTATAATTGTTAGAAACAAATATCTTATGGGAATAGGTCTGTGCTAACTAGTTGATATTCGGCCAGGCATTGAGAGGAGATAATACGATTCTTTTTCTGTTCATTCGATTATTGACTTTATTTGCTCTCTCACCGTGGCTGTTATCATTAATTGATATCATTTCTTGATTGAAATCATTCAGTACGGTTGTGATGAAAAGAAAGAGAATATTAGATGGATAATTGGAAGTAATAGTTATTTTTCTTCTCTTATCTAGTTGAAACTCTATATTTGATATGGAATGAATGTCTTACTGCCTTAAGCGTATTCATCTGCATTTGATTGTTGTTCACTTTCTTTTCTGATTGGAAAGAAGTATCATTGTTGTTGTTGAATTTTGAGAATTAACGCCAATGTTTCATGGTGAATGACTACCTTTCTCTTCTGCATTGGATTGTTTGAAATTAAATGAGTAGTATGAAAGGGAAGTAGTTCTGTTGGAATTCTTAATTAAGATTCATCTCTTGAAATTTCAACTATTATAAGGAAATGGAACTGACAACAATTACATTAGAACAACATTATATGCATATGTGTATTGGTTCTTACGGATGTTTTACTCTGAAACTATTTAGAGGAAATTACTTCTTGTAGTAATTAATTGGGAGAAAGTTAGTAAATCTTTTGTCTGATTGTGATGATAATTAGAGGATTGGGTTGCTAAGTTGTTCATCCTTATCAGCACTTAATTCATGGACGATGCCCATCTCTTTTTTTTTAACGTTTCATAAAAGCAGGGTTCTTTTATTGAGATAGTTAATTAAGAGCACCTCATTTTAATGATAAGTGCTTAATCTGCTTAGTTCGATGAACTGAACCGTGCAAGTAAATTTTACAGATGGTTTCCTTGAGTAAAATGAAGACGTGTTATTTTTTGATGCTTCTTCTGGTTAGCTAAAGATGGATCGTATCTGAGAATTTATTATTCCTCTACGAGGAAAGGGAAAAGGAGAAGTTGCATTCTTCTTTCCTTATGTGTTATACTGCTGTTTGATATGAATGAAGTCCAGTTTTATGGACTTGTAAATTGTATAGATTTTAATCTCAAGGATTGAATATAAGGAAAGGCATGATATTTTAATGGCTGTATCACTTTGAAAATGTTAGAATAAGATTGAGAATATAAATTATATTCAAATGATTGTTAATAGATTTAAAAAAAAAGGATATAATATCCATTCTTTACTTGAATACAACTTTTAAGTTGGAATGTACAATTAATTCATACTTAGGTCAATATGGATTTTAAATTGACATTTGAAAGGAGTTAAGTGAATAAGAATTCTTAAACAAACGATATTCAGAACTGTTATATAAGCTAATGAAAATAAATAAAAGAGGTAGTTGAATCTTGTACTCTGATTTCGTTAATATCCTCAAGATGTTTGATTCAGAGGATATTCAGTTTGAGGAATCATATCTCCTCATAACAAACCTTAATTGATGTAAGGTTATAGTGAATAAATGAATACATTCATTGGGAATTAGGCCTCATTTAGATGACGTCTAATAAGAAGGAATTCTGAATTTAAATTCAGTTGCGAATAAAACTTGGTTAAGTTTAGTAAGTTGGTCTTACTACGTTAAGCTATAATGGACTGTTAGTCCGAAGCTTAAATTAAGGAACTAAGATGGAATTAAGCAATTCCCTCAGTAAAGAGGAGTAAAGGCATATTAAGCTTTAAAGACAATATAAGTCTCTCTTAGCTATGCAACTGTAACACAGTGAGGTTAGAAGATTAGCACGGTTGCCGAAAATTGATCTTAAAATACTTAAGATTATGATCTAATCACACTTTTAGCTGGATGTGAATTCTTGATGAGAGGATTCCGTAGGACCTTGGCACACACCAGCTGCAATCTAGTGTCTTCATGAAGGCGGGGCCTTCATGATGACACAATGTTGTAGTTGACATGTTACAATGCCCTCCCAAATCGAATCATCAAGTTTACATAAGCTGGGACCAAGTTACTTGGACGATGATAGGAATGTGACTGCGTATACGGGGTGACTTCGGAGGACCTAAGGTAACTAGACACACACAGTCGTCTAAGGCCGACACAGTATGTCTGCGTACCTTTAGTCACCGCAAGTGTCTCCCTATACTCTTTCATATTGCTAGTTTGGGTTAGAGTTTAACCTTGGATGAGAGGATTGACAGAGGTCAGAAAAGACCATTATAGATAACAGACGAAGTGAGGTGAAGGATGTATTCCATTGATGTATATAACGTCTAAGAATATAATCATGCAAAGCATGTGAAAATCTTTGGCCAAAGTATCGCAAGCTGCTGGTTGCGTTGTCCTAATCACCTAGTTTAAGAAGTAGGATATCAGATGATTATCAGTAATAGATATTCAGATAGGCCTCTTAAATGGAATGATTCGATAACCGAAAATGGTATAGAGAACCAAGTATACTTAGTATACAATGCATGGATTAACATGAAGGATCGGTAAGTAGCCGAGTCATGAAATGAGAGATCGTTAAAACTCCGAGCCTTAAAATGGGAGATCGGTAGTTCTTCAAGTCATTTACAACAACATATGGTATCTGTTATATGATTGATTGGCATTGAATGTGTGCTCCATATTATAAATATGTGAACAGAGAACATTGGTTTTAAAAGTAATTGTGTGATCCAAATTACATTAATTGGACAAAGAACAATTAATAAAACTTGATCGTGCGTTGTGAATTACATAATTCAGAACAGGAAACGTTCTATAATTTTTTTTTTCCCTTGTTCTAGTGTCTTAAAATGGGGATGTTACATCAAAGCCCTAGATTCTTGTGATTTAGGACATGTGCAATTTTGAGCTCCAACAAGTATAAAGCTCACCCCGTGGCAAAGGGATTCTCTTAGGTGACAAGACTCGATTTTGGTGAGATTTTTTTTCCCGTTGCTAAGTTACATTCTATTAGATTTCATCTGGCTATTGTTATTGCTTTCAATATGGAAATATAGCAGATGGATGTTAAGATAACATTTTTGCATGGTGAGCTATAGGAGGAAATCTACATGACGCAACTAGAAAGCTTTAAGATCAAAGGGAAGAAAGATTTGGTGAGTAGGTTGAAAAAGTCATTATATGGCTTGAAGCAATCACCGAGAATGTGGAACCAAATATTTGATAAGTATGTGTTGAGGCTTGGGCTTGAAAGAAACAAAGTTGATCCTTGTGTTTATTTTAAAAAGGAAGGTGAAGATTATGTTATCATTGTATTATATGTAGATGACATGCTGTTAATTGGTAACAGTAAAAAAATGGCTAGCCATATTAAATCTCAACTCTAATCTTACATTGCTATGGAAGATTTGGTGTAGTAAAATTTATTTTGGGCATGGAAATAAGAAGAGATAGTGTAAATAGGAAACTGGTGTTAAATTAAAGAAAATATCTTGACATGATATTACAAAGGTTTCAAATGCATGAAAGTAAACCTGCTAGTATTCATTTTCTTGTTGGTCAAAAGTTATCTTTTGAACAACCTCCTAAAACTGAAGAAGAAATATAGGACATATCTCAGGTGTCAAATGCTAGTGGAATTGATAGTTTGATGTATGCAATGATTTGTACTAGACTTGATATTGCACATGCAGTGGGAGTAGTGAGCAGATTCATGTCAAATCCCGGAAAGGAACATTGAATTGCAATGAAGAGAATCTTCATGTGTATGCGTGGGACATCTAACTATGCAATTTGTTATCAGGGTAAACCTAGAGAAAGTAAAACATTAGATCTACATGGTTTTGTGTATTCAGATTGGGGCAAAGACTTGGTATATGTGCAGGTCTACTAGTGGGTATGTGTTCAACTTGTTTGGTGGATCAGTAAGTTGGATGAGTACATGTCAAGCAAGTGTTGCAATATCCACCACAAACGCTGAGTACATGGTAGCTACTCAAGCAAGTAAAGAAGTGCTTTGGCTTCGGTGATTGATCTCCATTGTTGGGTTAACTCAAAATGCTGTAAGGATTGATTGTGATAGTTAAAGTGCAATTTGTTTGGCAAAGAACCCCGAGTATCATTCAAGAACGAAATATATTGATGTTCAATACCATTTTGTAAGATAAATGATGGAGAAGAAGATAGTACTAAGGTGGACACAAAGGATAATGTTGCTGACTCTCTTTAACAAAGGTTGCGAGTGCTCATAAATTTTCTTGGTGCAAAAAATTGATTGGCTTTAATGCCCCGAGCTCTTGACTATATGACAATGTAGTCCCTATTTTGCATAGTATCCAACAAGTGGAAAAATGTTAGAATATATTATATATTTTGCATACCATATACCCAGAAATACTAATGCGTGTGGCGACGTTAGTAGAAATAAAGATCCTCCACATGGAAGAGCTTCATTATTATGATGTGGATTTTATCAAAATTTCCTTAGTTTCCTCGGAGTCATATAGCAAGTGTCGGTGCCGGTGCCGGTGCCGGTGCCGATGCCGATGCCGGCTCACGACGTTAACATTCTCCAGCGACGCTCCTGAGTCCTTATGAAATGAAGAAAACGCGGAGTAATAAATAATAGGTGCTAAAGTTAGCTTCAATATACCTAGGAGTGGTGGTTATTTTGACCGCCAGGCTGGTCGAGCGGGCAGCGGAGAGGGGCTGCCCGTGCCCCCTAAGTTGCAATGCATGCCAGGTAAGTGTTGCATATTTTGCGCCCTTGCTTGTTTTCTTGTTGCGACTTCCGTCTGGGTTTCCATTTTCCGCCTTCTCTACCTACCTAACACGCGGGTTAGCGAAAGCTTAGCTGTAGTGGCGGTGGCGGCGGTGGCGGTGGTGGGTTCCTCCGCTGGGTCTTTTCAATTTGTCTGCAGGGCTGGCGTCCATTTCTGGGAGAAGCTACCAACGAAGGAGGACCAACCTTTCATCATCATACAAGGAAATTGATCATCTCACGGAGAAGAGAAAAGTAGACCAAGAGTGATTTTTCGAGAAGAACAAGCACCCTGCCATTTTTGGGTTGTTGCAGGGGCAGGAGTAAAAATGGAGGCCAGTGCAGGGCTGGTCGCAGGGTCTCACAATCGAAACGAGCTTGTTGTCATCAGGCCCGAGGGCGAGGTCGGGGTAGGTTTTCATTTCTTAATCTGCATTGCATTTTTCAATACCCTCTTAAAACACTGTCTTCTAACACTACCCATCCCATCAATCTGCAATGTAGGTGAGAAAAAACACGTTTTTTTGTTTTACCGTTAGCAATCCAAACACGATCTGGAACTGAAATCTCATCTCAAGTCTTTATCGACCCTGATTAAAAATCAAATACCAAAAAGTTACACCCACGTTCTGGATTCCGTTACGTTCCCTAGCATGTAGGTCAGTGCGTAGAAATGTGCCAAGCTATGGGAGCGGTTTTTCCTACCATGATCTGCTTATGAGTGCCCCTTGGATAGGGAAGAACTAAGTTAGCCGTCTAACTATGGGTGCTGGGTGTTCATGGAACAACTTTTTTTTCTAATCTCAGATCGACTCTTTTAACACGATCCACCGTTTTTTTTTCTTTCGGGCAACTGCAGAAACGGGCGAAGCCGATATGGGCTTCTTATTTTAGTTCTTGGCCTGCGGAACAGATATAACAAAATTATTTGCCGTATTTTGCAGCCTAAGCCGTTGCAACATTTGAACGGACAAACATGCCAGATTTGTAGCGATGAAATTGGCACTACAGTAGAAGGAGAGCTTTTTGTTGCCTGTAATGAGTGTGCTTTTCCAGTATGCCGGCCGTGCTACGAGTACGAACGGAGAGAGGGAAATAGAGTTTGCCCTCAATGTAAAACCAGATACAAGAGGCATAAAGGTTAGGATTCGTCTGTTTTACCTGCAAAGCATTTCGAGTTAATATTAAGCTATAATCTCGTATTTTCAGAATGTTTGCTTGTCGATGTAAGGAAGTTTTTCTGTGTCTTGTGTCTTTCATAGTCAAGATGCATGTGTTTATTGTTGTCTGATATGCACATTTTGACCTAGATGAAGAACTTGTAAAAATTTATTCTGTATTTGCAAGACATCTTTGTATTAATCTTTTTATCTATTGTGGGAAGAATTTTGCATTTCTTAAGAGATCATAGACACCGTTAGTTTTGGCTCAGGAACTCTTGTTGATCCAATAGAGCAATGGGTTTTCTATGAACACTAAATTAAGTTCAAGCTCAGCTGTGGTTAAATTTTCCAGCTGCAAGTGTCACAAAACAGGTGATCGTGATGACCTAGTGCAGAAAAATTCACCACATGCATGGTTTAGATTTGAGAAAGATCTATCTTGTCCACATAATCGAAGTTCCAGAGTTTGAGTGTTTTCATTTCTCGATTAATTTCAGCTCTGTCCATTTTGCAGGAAGTCCCAGAGTTGAGGGAGATGAAGAAGAGGATGATGTAGATGATTTAGAAAATGAGTTTGATTTTGGTGATCGAGATAAGCAAGATAGACATTACACTGCAGAGTCCATGCTTCATGGGCATATGAGCTATGGCCGGGGATCAGATATGGACACTCCTCAGGCAACACAGACCATGCTGCCACAAGTACCGCTGCTGACGAATGGTCAGATGGTAATGAACTTAGTAAAATTAATTTGCCAGTCGTTTGAAATTGAATTCTGAATCTATTCTGGCACAAACAGATATGTTTGTTTTGAGTTCTTTTTTTGGTCTTTTGTCAAATTTTTTTTGATTTATTGCAGGAATATGGGATATCTCCTGAACATCATGCATTGATAATACCTCAATTTATGGGAGGAGGCAAACGAATTCATCCTCTTCCTGATCCCGATCCAAATTTTCCAGGTGATGCATGAATTGGATGTTTTAGGTTTGTTTAAAAATATGCATAAACTGGTGTTATTTCTAATCAAAATTTACTCATTATCTTAGATTCTTTTTGCTTTCATTTTCTTGTCATCAGTGCAAACAAGGTCTATGGATCCTACCAAGGACTTAGCAGTTTATGGATATGGGAGTGTAGCCTGGAAAGAGCGAGTTGAGAATTGCAAGAGAAAACAGGATAAACTACAGGTTATGAGAACTGAAGGCGGAGGAGTGAAGAATGGGCCCCCTAATGGCAATGGACCAGACGAACCTGATCTACCGATGTAAAGATGCTAAACTTTTTCACTAATTTCTTTCTATCCATGTCAAAGAATTTTATTGTGTGTGCTGTAAGATATTTGAACTTGTCAGCTATATGATTGGTCTTATTTTCAGTCACTGAATTGATACTTTTTCCAACTATACAGGATGGACGAGGCAAGGCAGCCTCTGTCAAGAAAGTTGCCAATTCCTTCAAGCAGAATAAATCCGTATAGATTGATCATTATTATTCGGCTTGTAGTTCTGGGTTTCTTTTTCCATTACCGACTGCTCCATCCGGTCACAGATGCTTTTGGCTTATGGATCACTTCAGTAATTTGTGAAATGTGGTTTGCATTTTCTTGGATCCTTGATCAGTTTCCAAAATGGCTCCCAATTGAACGGGAAACATACTTGGACAGATTATCATTGAGGTACGAGGTACCTTGCCCCATTTTTTTGTTTAATATCTTATGAGTTTAACACCACATTCTCACCAACAATTAATTGCTCGTTGTGCCTGAGAAAATATTATTTTGATGCATATACTGAAATGTATGTTTTTTGATTGCAAGCTCTTATTCTGCTAAAATTTAATTTACCACGATCCACAGGTATGACAAGGAAGGTCATCCTTCACAACTTGCTGCTGTTGATCTCTTTGTCAGTACTGTTGACCCAATGAAGGAGCCACCTTTAATCACTGCAAACACAGTCTTATCCATCCTTGCAGTGGATTATCCTGTAGACAAAGTTTCCTGTTATGTATCTGATGATGGCGCTGCCATGCTAACATTTGAAGCCCTATCTGAAACCTCAGAGTTTGCAAGGAAGTGGGTTCCTTTCTGTAAGAAGTTCAACATTGAACCCCGTGCACCAGAGGGGTACTTTGCTCAGAAGATAGACTACCTCAAGGACAAAGTACAAACTTCCTTTGTGAAAGAACGGAGGGCAATGAAGGTCTGTAAATATGTGAATATTAGGATTCAATTGAAGCTATCCGTACAGGCAATAGCTAAAATTAATCCATCTTTGGTTTGCAGAGAGAGTATGAAGAATTCAAGGTTCGTATTAATGCTTTGGTGGCCAAGGCTCAAAAGGTGCCAGAGGAAGGTTGGACAATGCAGGACGGAACACCTTGGCCTGGCAACAATGTGCGGGACCATCCAGGAATGATTCAGGTTGGCCGTTTGGCAGTTTTGAATAGCACGTTAGAATGTTCTCACACTATTTTGAAGCATTGAGATTACTTAGTATAACCTAAACTTGAATTACATTTTCTTTTACCGATTTACGAAGTTTAGCTTTCTGTTTTTGAGTGTGTTGATCATTGAATGCCTTTCTTCAATGTATCATATTCATGGCAGGTGTTTCTGGGTCATAATGGGGGGCATGATGTTGGTGGAAATGAATTGCCTCGCTTGGTGTATGTTTCTCGTGAAAAGAGGCCTGGGTTCAATCACCACAAAAAGGCTGGAGCCATGAATGCATTGGTATAATTTCCATCTTTATTTAATTGGGAAATTTCCTTTGTTAGAATTGCAGAGGTTGGATGTTATCTAGGGATTGAAATTGACTTCATTCTAAATTTGTTGTGGGTTTAGGTACGAGTTTCAGCGGTCTTGACAAATGCTCCTTATCTATTAAATGTGGATTGTGATCATTATATAAACAACAGCAAAGCGATTCGTGAAGCCATGTGTTTCATGATGGATCCCACAATGGGAAAGAAGGTCTGCTATGTGCAATTTCCTCAAAGGTTCGATGGCATTGACCGGCATGATCGTTATGCCAATCGCAACATTGTGTTCTTTGATGTGAGTATGAGATACTTTTGGATTTGGCTTCAACAATAAGTCTGCTGTGCCCTGTACTAAATCAGAAAGGTGATCTATATTTTGTTCTGATTGTTAAGAAATTATTTCTACTGTGCTCAGATCAACATGAAAGGCTTGGATGGGATCCAAGGGCCCATATATGTGGGTACTGGTTGTGTTTTTCGAAGGCAAGCTCTTTATGGATATGATGCTCCTGTAAAGGAGAAAGCACCTGGAAAGACATGCAACTGCTTGCCGAAATGGTGCTGCTGCGGATGTTGTGCATCTCGGAAAAAGAACAAGAAGACAAAAACCAAACAAGAAAAGAAGAAAAAGAAGAAGTCCAAGCGCAGTGATGCGACTGTTCCAATATTCTTGGAGGACATAGAAGAGGGAGTAGAAGGTAGGGCTGATGGATTAATGTCCTTGGTGGTGGTCCTTTCATGAAGTGGTTGTTGACTTGCATTCAAGTCAATTTTTAGAATGTTTGATGCAAGTCAATTTTTAGAATGTTTGGTTATAAATGTGATTCGAAATGGTTTGTTGCAGGAATTGACAGTGAAAAGTCGTCATTGATGTCTCAAAAGAACTTCGAAAAGAAATTTGGGCAGTCACCTGTGTTTGTAGCCTCTGCTCTTCTAGAGAACGGTGGTGTACCACGAAATGCCAGTCCTGCATCCCTCCTGAAAGAGGCCATTCATGTTATCAGCTGTGGTTATGAAGATAAAACAGAGTGGGGAAAAGAGGTAAGCAGATTCAATTTTTATCCTGTACGCATTTAATATTTTGGCATTCACTTGTCTCATTGCTGGTCCTGATTTCAGTTTAAGTAGATATAACGTATTTTACATTCAGTCATAACAATTGTTTATAACTATTACTATTACATGTATCTGTCTAATTTCTGATCCCTGATTCAGGTTGGTTGGATATATGGTTCAGTCACAGAGGATATTTTGACGGGTTTTAAAATGCATTGTCACGGATGGCGTTCTATATACTGTATGCCCCCCAGGCCAGCATTTAAGGGATCTGCTCCAATTAACCTTTCGGACCGGCTTCATCAAGTTCTACGTTGGGCTCTTGGATCAGTAGAAATTTTCCTGAGCAGGCACTGCCCCATTTGGTATGGATACGGAGGTGGCCTAAAATGGTTGGAGAGGCTATCATACATAAATGCGACTGTATATCCGTGGACATCCATACCCTTGGTAGCATATTGTACCTTGCCTGCCATATGCTTGCTCACTAATAAATTTATAATTGCAGAGGTATGTATTTTGGATTCGCCCTAATGGATCAAATTTAATGCTTTACTCATTGTTTATCATTTATTTATTGTCATGTTCATCTCTCTAACTTGTGTTGGCACTAACTTGTGTCTGCAGCTGAGCAATTTGGCTAGTTTGTGGTTTATTGCTCTGTTTGTGTGCATCTTTGCAACTGGTATTCTAGAGATGCGATGGAGTGGTGTTGGTATTGATGACTGGTGGAGAAATGAACAATTTTGGGTGATTGGAGGTGTGTCATCTCATCTGTTTGCTGTGTTTCAAGGGTTGCTAAAGGTTTTTGCTGGTGTAGACACCAATTTTACTGTAACATCAAAAGGTGGAGATGATGGAGATTTTTCAGATCTGTACTTATTCAAGTGGACAACATTACTGATTCCCCCAATGACGATACTTATAATCAATATTATTGCTGTGGTTGCTGGGGTGTCTGATGCCATAAACAATGGTTATGATTCTTGGGGGCCTTTGTTTGGGAAATTGATATTTGCATTATGGGTTATTGTCCACCTGTATCCTTTTCTGAAGGGTATGATGGGGAAACAGAACCACACACCTACAATTGTTATTGTGTGGTCCATTCTTCTTGCTTCTGTCTTCTCGCTTGTGTGGGTTCGGATTAATCCATTCATTGCCAGGTCAGATGGACCTGTTCTGGAGGAGTGTGGCTTAGAGTGCGATTAAGGCTTGACCCGACACTGGTTCAGATGGTCATCTAAGATCTCTGCAGAAAGTTTTGTAGCTGCCAAATACTCATTCTTCTGCTTAGTTCTCATGGGATGTGATAAGTTAGTACTCGAAATTAGTCCAGTTCATCCTTTCCAGCCAGCGAGCTTTGTAGATAGTGGGCAAGAGAGCACATTCTGCATGTCTTACCAGATAAGAGTATGGTACGGGACTAAGAGTGGCACAATTACATGATGAAGGGACGGCTACGGCTTGTCACATGCAGTTTATTATTATGTCTTAGTGAAGTCGACGGTTATACTTTCATTGGGTGAAATATCTGTTCAAGTATACAGTTTTTTTTAGACAATTACAGCAGGACTCATGGTTCTTCAACTTCTTGGCAAGTGATGGATGTCAGCTTTGTGCATATTTATTCAAATTGGTCTTGCATTGATTTCATTCCAATAAGGGCAGATTTTTGCCTTCCTTTGTCACATGCTAAAGCTAGTAAGAGCCAAGGACTTGGCTGACCGTATTTTGTATCAATTAGTGCTTTTGATTAGTGGAGCTTTATGAGTTGTGGGTGCTCATTTCCTGCCTTATTTTTTGGGTATATGGAAGGCTGTGATGTCTTCAGAAATCAGAGTTGTAACGTAAGGCTACAAGTCAGTTTGGAATGTCCTTGGCTCAACTATGTGAGAACCTAACAATCTTGCATCCTAACAATTTGGTATGGGACTTGGGAATTCCTGCAATAAGATTGATGTCATCTTGACTGGACAGTTGTTCAGTTATGTCATCTACATGGAAAAAGGATTAACATTGTTTGGCATTTTGGTATTGCCTGTTCTCTGTGGGCTTGTTTTTCTTGCAAATGTCTGTCTTCCATTAATATGGAACTTGATTACTGTTTTAATTTTTCAAGTATACTATTTGATAATATTTAAGGTTACATAGTTCTGTGAAGCTTAAGCTGAAACGGAATATGTTAGTATGACGGCAGGATTGTGCTTTTGTCACCGGACTAACCCTATTTAGTTGTGCGCTATTTATTAATTATCTTTTAAATCATGACCTGGCCATGAAGAGGCATCATTATACCATTCGGAAGCAAGGGGTTTGTGGACAAGTTTCTAAACAAAACAGAGGCAGTAGGTTTGTTTCAAAAAATACTTCTAGAAATAGGTTGCTACTTGCTGGTTTTTGAGAGTAATATTCTTTGCCAGTGCAACAGTAATGTGAACACTCTTATGGGATTTATTGATTCATTGGGATTCAATACTTGCATCCATCTGAGAATGAGTAGATTAGTTATAATCTTGCATTTTACTATTTCTAATTTGTTTCTTGTTAAATAATGTGCTAAAATATTGTTCGGTAGGAGAAATAACCGAGTGATTTCATGTGCTCATTTACAGTGAATACCATGGCCATCTCTCCAAAATAAACCCCTATCCCCTATTGAATACCATGGTCATCTCTCTAGAACAAACTTCTATCCCCTAGTGAATACCATGGTACTCTCTCCAAATCTCTTTACTCAGGGAATACCATGGGCATGCATCCAAAACAAACCCCTATCCCCTAGTAAACCATGGCCATCTCTTCAAAATAAATCCCTCATCCCCTAGTGAATACCATGGCCATCTCTTTGAAACAAACTCCCATCCCCATGTGAATATGATGCTCTCGTCTTTAAAACAAACCCCTTTGCCCCAGGTGATAAACATTATAGAATACCATGGTCATCTCTCCAAAACAAACTCTTATCCTCTAGTGAATGCCATGGTTGTCTCCCTGAAACAAACACCTGTCCTCAAGTGAATACCATGGCCATTTCTCAAGACAAACCCCTTTACCCCTAGTGAATATGATGCCCATCTCTCCAAAACAAACCTCTTTCCACTAGGTGACCAACGTGGTGAGTGAATACCATGTGCATCTCTCCATAACAAACTCAAATCCCCTAGCGAGTTCTAGGGTCATGTTTTTGAAACAAACACCTTGTACCTAGGTGATAACATAGTGAGAATATCAAGATAGCTTTCTGTGATTGTGCTATATTGCAGACAAGGTTTTTTCTCCCTTTTTCCCTGGCTAAGAAATTTCTTTCTATTGAAGTATAAGGTTGTGAAGGAACGTTACATGGCACTTTTCTGTCCATAGACATATTTCACTTTACAAATGCCCTCTCTTTAGGGTGCTATTGCTTTTTTTATAGGTTTGCTTTTCTTTCATTAATTTGTGGCTCATTTAGAAGTCAATTCAAAGCGTTAGCATTAGACACTAGTCCAGGTTATGCCTTTGAAAGAAAAGTCCTAATGAATGTTTTAAATATTGGGAAACTTTAAGCTCTTTCTCATGTTCTTAAATAAGTATGATGGGTGGAAACTCCGATTTAGGTTTTGAACCAATTAGGTGTCTGATATGACAGCCATTTATTAGAGATAAAGGCCCACATCTTCTTGACAAAATATCATATTCATCTATGTCTTCACAAAGAGGGCCTATAGGAACATTATCTTCCTTTTTAACCTCAAACACACAGTTTGCAAGCTCATTCGCCTCCTCCTTAACATTCAACTTTGAAAACACCTATGTATTACGGTCTCCAACAATGGAAACAAGTTCTAAACATACATGACAATTGGGGTCACTGGATTCAACAAAGTGTTGGCGAAATAATTTGTCGTGTTGCAAATTATTGAGTTTTCACTAACAATGTGGGGCTAAGCCCCTCCTTGTGTATGAGGAGTCTCCCATTATTTAATGCAAATTACCTAAAAGCCGTGGAGTGGCCAATACGATGGGGAGCAGACAAGAACACTCCACTGAACATGTGGCAAAGTGTTTGTACAGGGTACAAGGGAGGAATTTACAACGAAGAGGGGTAAAGGGGAGTTAAGGAAACAAAGAGAGTGAGTTACTGTTGTGAGTAGGTAATAACATAGTTCACATACAATAACTAGAGTAAGTCCACATTCAATTAGAAGAACACAATAATGTAAGCCATTAGCAAGACTGAAAAATAAGAGACAAACAGTTCTACAAATCTATCAATCAAGGACACAAAGTTCCTTCTCGGTTGTACAAGATCATAATGCTCACAAAATTAGAAAGTAGAGAGAGTAGAGGAACATTGAAGAAGAAATAGAGGAATTTCAGCTTTATTGTTTGATGTAGAAGTGGTAATCTCAATAATATACATGTAATCAACAATTGCCAACGCAGAGCCATTCCAATTTATAGCATTACAGACTGTCCTTTCATCAACCCCCCCACATGACTTTTCACCTGTCCTCATCACTTGTGACCTTTCATATTCCTAGGAAGTAAGTCTTTTTCTTATAATTGGAAAAAAGAATCTTACAATGTTTAACTAAGGGTCACTTAAGTGAATATGACGAAATAACAAAATGTACATTCTTAATGAGAAATTAGAACATGGAGAGAGAAGAAGGAAGAAAGAGAGAGAAGGGTTGAATGTTCTAATGAAGACGAAGCTTTGTTTGATGGAGAATTTGCTGATTTGAAGTATGATGATCACAATTTCCTCCTCCCATAAGATGCATGAATACTCCAAACTACTGAATCGCTGAACGTTGGTCACATGAAGAACCTCAGAAGGAGTTTGCTCATGGGAGTAATTTAATATTTTCTGTCCCATTGGAAAAAGGGACAAGAGAGACAAAAAAGTGCACTTTGCGCAAGATGGTAACACTTGGTGAGATCTGGTGCAGTGTGCAGATGAGGGGGTTAGCAAGTTAAGCACCTTGTGGAGCTGCGAATGGTCACATGAGGGATCAGAGAAGGGTATTTCTCATGGGTGAACTTATTTTTCCCCTCCATATCCTTGGGAAAGGGACAAGAGAGATACGAAAGTTAAATTTGAGCAAGAAGCTGACATGTGGCAGTAAAATTTTTGGCTAAACATGGGATTGGTACACTCTACACCAGAGAGGACTTGAAAACTTCACTCCCAGAGTCTAGAGAGGTCTTTTGAGATAAAATTTTATATTATCATGACTCCAAGAGACCTTATAAGATCAATGGAATAGGTTTCAAAACCCGATTCTTCTTGAAAATCCAAAAAATGGCTCCTTTTCCTTCAGGGCAATAAGGTGTGCATGCAAAGATTGAAATGTTTCAAGAAATTATTAAGTCTTGGATCCAATATGATTCTTCCAAAATTTAGAGGATTATAAAATATTTCCATTGCCTAATTGTTTATATTCTAACTCCTTATAGAGCTCTCGGAATCATCCAGGCAAGTTTAGGTTCAAATTTTGACTGCTCACTCCTTACACTTAAAAAAAACCCACTTTTGCACAAACTATCCTTAAACCATAAAATATTCCATAAATATTCCTAAACCACTTACAAAATATATTTTTCTATCTAATACCACCTCCAAATGATTATGATCTTTTGTAACCTTCCCATAATATGCACACCTGCCTTGAAATGGCCAGAATTGGCCTTTCTAGGCCTATTAGAGAATTAGTCTTCAATTGTCCTTTACTAAATGAATGAAATGAATTTGTTACATTAGTTAAAACAATAAAAAATGATTGTTAAACATATTAGGAGGACGTACAAGGTTGGGATGATCATGACATGGAAGACAAACTAACTAGGAGAAAGGTTTAGGAGGATTTTGAAGCAAATTCTCACATTTGGCTTAGTTGTCATGGCTCAAGTTTTAAATTTTTGGGCTTTAAAAAATACATGACAACACAAATATGTATTTCACCTTCCTCCTTAGCATTAAGGGGATCCATTTTTATCACCCTTGGGGGTAATGAATTCTTAGCAAGGTGAAAATAGAGTTTCATCGTCACTCTCTGATTCATTCCACTTTGAAAATGGTCACTTCTTGATCTCAATTGATAAACTTGTCTCATAAGGATGTGAAGTGATTGCAAGGGACTGGATGCCACTTAATTTCTCATAAAAATCTTTTTAAATCTCAACCTTTTGATTTTATCTTCCAAATGTTGCATATTCTCTTGTTTTATGTGTTCTTGCTTTTGCAACTCAAGTGAAAACATGAAACATCCATGATTTTCTATTACTCATGGTAGTTTTGCAAGATGACTGAATGATGGGGCATTATGGATGGCTTAAACTGTTGCATTGTGATTTTTAGGGTGTCATTTTCATCACACAAATGAAAACACCTCTTTCCACCATCATGGGCTCATAAACATGCTTGAATATGGCTGATTATTTGAAAGGAAAACCCTGTAAATTACCACAACCTCCTAAGGATTTATTATAAAATTTTTGGGGGTTGGCTAATGCTAGGTAGATATGGGAGGGATATTTGTAATACAAATGGTGTAAAAACTCAAATTTGGCAATTTACCCTTTTGACATTGCTTATTACAATTGTGCTTTTTTGGCTAAGAAAAACACCCATATCCTATTCCAACTCAGTCTATATTGTCATCCATTTCCTAACTTGATTATTCCTACACACTAATGTGTGGAAAAATTCTAAATACAATTCCATAAAATCAATGCTTAATATCTTACCATCATTGTGTAACTTTCGTATTTGATTCACCTTTTCCTTTGCTAAAACCATAGAGTTCAGTTAGGTTGTATAATCTAGTCATGGCCTACCTGTACATTCCTACGCTAACACATTCTATAACTCTTGTTTCAATTCAATATCATTTATTGGGTATTTTTATCCCCTTGGGGGTCGGCCTTATCATAATTTTTACCTTTGGAACCCTATGTAATCAAGTTAACACTACCTCATTTACTCACCTGGAAATCATATGTCATTCCATTGACACATTCACTTCAAACACTTGGAAAAGGAACTCAAGGCTCCCTAAATATTCCCAAAGATGATGCACATCATTTAGAACAACCACTACTATAGTTTTAAAGCACTCAACCAGATCAAAGAGTCTAGCTTCCCTCACATCTAAGCACACCAAGTGCCTATGTCCAAGTCTTAGCAAGAGTACAATACAATCAAACATGATCAAAGGGGTTCAAGTTGCCAAATAGTCGCATCCATAGAGATATCACATACTATGAGGAGAAATACATGTGGTTTGAGGCCTCTTCAGAGTAGTATCGACATAGATGATGCGTGGGGTGTACCACAACCCAAACAAAAACCTTCTTACAGGGTCTTCTACCCATGTTTAGGGTTTGAAAGTGATTAAGCTAATTACAAATGATATCAAGATTGTGCGATAGCTAGGGTTTAACAAAAAATTGCATTTTTAGACCATCGAAGAACCTAGAAAGTTACAAAGCTCAATTCCAAAGGCATCCAAGACCATACAAAAGGGTCAGGACCAAATTTCCGCATCTCAGCTGAACTATATGGTTCTGCACTAGGGAATTTTTTAGGTTACCATATCAGAAGTGAAGCTTCTCTAGTCTTTCCACTTTGAAATTATCCAGCGTGTGCACTCATACATCTCTTGTACACTCATGTATATCTAATTATCTCTCTCTCTCTCTCTCATGCATTTTTATCTTGTATACATATATCAAAAGAACCAATACATTATTATAATTTTTTAGAATTAATTTGGAAGTTAATTTATTAGAAGAGCTTATAGTTCCCAGATCTTACATTTATTTTTTATTGTTGTGTATAGCATAAAAACCTAATAAAATTAAAAATGGTGTAAATAAATGGGATGATTGGGAAAACAAGATATTTTTGCGTAAGATGTTGGTTAGGAGAGGGCTAAACAAGTGCATGGAGAGATAAGGAGAAGTCGCCATGTGAGTGAAGGAGAGGGTAAATAGGGATGGGATTCCTTTTTCCCACCTGAGTGAGGCTCTTCTTTTCTTGCATATTAAAATGATAAGCTTGAGGGATAACACTACACCCAAGAGGTTAAATCACGACAACAAGGCCACAATCAAATTCTCTTAAATAAAACAATAATTCTATACCAAGTTGGGGTCTTTATTCTTGAGCGATTTATCTTAAGTCCTATTGAATATGAATTTGAAGTCTAAAACATACTCCATGGGTGCCCTCTATATGGTGTTTAGGTATTCCAAGAGAAATACAATGTTTGCATTCTCCTTAAACCAATTGTTCAACTTTTCACCCAAATGGTTCCATGTAGAGACTGATTATGAATCCAAGCTTCTGTAATAATCTAAATATTTTCCTCTAAATCAAGATACAAGTAGTCTAAGACATCCATTATCCTCTGTGATATATGTATTACATAATGGTTGGATATATATTGAATATGATCAACATGGATCACAAAATCATTTATATAAAATGGGGAAATGTTTTATGTTTTTTTAAGGAATATTGTCCCACTACTGAAAATGAAGGGGGATGGAGTTCCAATGCAGGAAAGGAAGAGCTTTGGGAAGAGCCATGGGGTTGTAAAAATATAAAAAATGGAGGGAGATGAAAGGAGTGGTTTGTAAATGAGAGAACGAGTTCTTGAATGAGTGGAGTTGCTAGGTGATTGGTTTATTCTTATAAAATGAGATAAAGTCAAGATCATCACCAAAATATTAACTAAAAATGTAAAACATATGCTTTGCATTAGATTTTCAATAAAACAAAGCATTTCATCCTACCTGACATGCCAGAAAATTGTTGTTTGCTAAAACTGTACTCCTGAGAAATACCAAATGGGGATCAATGCCTCATCAACACCAATGGGAATTCCTCCAAGCTACGAGACCTCGAATCCTTGAGGCGTAAATTTGTATACATGAAACTCAAATCCTAATTACTCTAATGCTAATCATTAAGCTAAAAGCTTGTATGGGGAAAAGGGAGAAGGAGAAAACAAAATGTAAATGTGGTGATGCACCAAATAAGAAATGGGCCACTATCTCCTTATCTGTATTAAAACAATGCAGACAATCCTACAAGTATAATCCACACATAATATATCACAAGAGGAATATAAGGAAAGATACAAAACACAATATTAAATGAGATATACAAGCCACAAGTAACTTTATATTAAGCTTATAAGTATGAGTAATATGTTACCTACGTCAGGGAGGCATTGGAAGAATTGCGTAGATTATTATAAAAAAGTTTGAGACACTTGGGAATACTAGTACCAAAAAAGGGTAGACTAAATTTTCACTTGGGAAAATAAGAGTCATTTACAATGAGATGGTTCTACTATATGTAATATAGTAGAGAAGAAGAGAGCCAAAGAGAAGAGAAATATGAACATTTGAGTTCTAAAATCTTACCCAAAACGTAGTTGCAAGCAATAAATGATCATGTTTAATGTCTAATCTCTCAATCTATGCTAAAAGAGTAAAGATATCTCCTATAATTTTGAAATGGGTGGTGCCTTGATTACAAAAAGGTTTACACATTCAGCTGAAGTTTTGGGCTTAAGAAAATGGATCATTGAGATCTATAACTGATTGGAATTTACATTTAATGGAAATAACATAAGGTACCTTTGAATGAATAATTCTCACAAGATAGGGTGGCTTAGGGCCCAAGATATATTCCATTGAAAATTTATCCTTGAGATCTTTCCAACAAATCCAATTTTGCTTGATTTGGTGTCCTCAATTGAAAGTTATGGCTAAAAAGGAACAACTCTGCAACCCTTCCTGTAGTATTAAAATCTTGGGCTAAAATTTAATTTTTAAGCTATAGTCCCCTTCCTTTTCCCCCATTGGGATATATGACAAGCTTTGATTGGTAATTTAGAAGGCCACCTGGAGAATCTTTGCACTCCTACAATCTCTTAGCTCCTTGGCCACATCCTTATCATCAACTTTATGGGGGCACTGATTTGTGCCATGTGACACACATTAGTTTCCTCATGATAATTTATTATTTCCAATGTTTTATCTCATGCCTTCAGGCCTCCTTGATTTAATCTAAATTGAATCAAACCTTTATTCAGAGTAACTACTGTAACTAATGATATTATGATGATAAAATATAGTAATGGACAAACAATAAACATGCAATGATATGAAACCTTAAGCAAGAGAGAGAGAGAGAGAGAGAGAGAGAGAGAGAGAGAGAGAGAGAGAGAGAGAGAGAGAGAGAGAGAGAGAGAGAGAGGGTGACTTAGCTAATTTTCAAGTGATCTGGAAGTGATTTGAGTTGAGAAACTGCTGGAACAAGATAGAGAGAGTGTCGTCAAGGACTACCAAGGGTTATGGAACTTAGAATTACACAATACAAAAGCTCCCACGGGAGGACATGAACACATGGGCGTTAGTGACTGATTTGAATGCTAGTGTCCACTTAGATACTTAGGTTCTGACCTTTTATGTGTTGGAAGAGCTTCTTTTTTGATCCTCTTTTGTCACTCTGGTTTCGCTTCAATGTCACTGGTCGTACCTATATAACCTACAAAATAGCTGGCTAGCTGCACATGCGCATAAACCACATCAAACCTAATAAAGAAGATGCAAAATGGGGAGTCATACTGACCCCGATTGCCACCCAAAGAATGATCTTACGACCAAACCCTACACTACATCTTAGACTCCATGTATTTGTTGAGTTATGGAGTTCAATTACTTCAGTTTAGCACGCAATGTGAAAGCTTGTTGGAAAACACAGTAACCGAGATCAATTAGGGGGAACCGATATTGGTCACCCAAGATCGGCAACGATCAAGCAAGGAGGAATCGACATTAGTTACCTGTGCGGAGTGTTTTAATTAACTCTCAGGAATTAGATCTATTTTTAGCATTAAAAAAAATCTATTGATTGTAATTGCATGGCTAAGTGCACTAAGTTTATAAATGACTATATAAACATACAAGCTAGGGTTTGATTTTTTTTTTAACAAGAATTAAGAAGAACTTGCAAAATTTGGTGAGAGAGAGAATTCTTGGAGATGAAGCAAAAACTTGAGAGGAATAAAGTATTGTATATCTGAGAGGTGTGGAAGATTGTAAATCTTCAATTATATATCTTGTTAAAGCTTTGGATAATAGATTGGCTTGTTTCTTGGTGATGTAGCCCACACTGGGTGAACCACGTTAAATCTGGTATTGGTTAATATCTCTTGTTTTGTATATTTCTTCGGGTAGAATATCTATTTTATTTGCATGTATACTTAGATATGATATATTATCTGTACAACTGGTGTGCTAACCCCAACAATTGGTATCAGAGCTTTGTTTGAGGGTTTTGTGTGTTGAAAAATTTACTCACAGAGGGTTTTCTGATTGAGTGGGAGCTACAACAATGGCACAAGAAAAAAAATAAAAGGTAGAGAAGTTTGACGGCTGAAATGATCAATTATGGAAGATGCAGATTGAGGATTATCTGTATCAAAGAGATTTTTATTTACCGTTGGATGAGAAGTCTAGAACTATGAAGATTACTGATGAAGAATGGAAGATTCTTGATAGAAAGGCTTTTGGATCTATAAGATGGATCATGACAGCATCTGTGGATTCCAATATTACAGAAGCAACTTCTACGACAAAGTTAATGAAATCTCTTGCTAATTTATATGAAAAACCTAGTGCTTCAAATAAATTTTATTTGATGGAGAAACTATTTAGTTCTAAGATGCATGAAGGTGGATCTGTATCTAGTCATTTGAATGATTTCCGATCTATTGTAAATCAGTTAAAATCGATTGCTATACCATTTGATGATGAAGTAAAAACACTTTTATTCTTATGTTCTTTGCCTGATAGTTGGGATAACTTGGTATTGGATGTTAGTAATACAACATCTGCTAATAATATTTTAAAGTTTGATGACGTGGTTAGTATAATCTTGAATGAAGAAATTCACACGAAGAGAACAAAGGAATCATCATTTGGGAATGTTTTGAATGTAGAAAGTAGGGGCATATAGATGGAAAGATCCAAGAGTAAGAGTAATGAAAAATCAAAGTCAAGGGATAGCAGATCTAAATCCAGAAGTAAGGGAATTACTTGTTGGAAATGTGGAAAGAAAGGACATGCAAAGAAAGATTGTTGGTCAAAGGACAAAGAGAACCAACAACCAGACTAAAGGTAAAGAAGCAAATCTTGATGCATCAGAGGTAATGCAAGATGCTCTTATTATTTCTTTAGGTAATAGAATTGAATCATGGGTTTTAGATTCAGGAGCTTCTTTCCATGCAACCCCTAATAAGGGTTATTTTAGAAATTATGTCCAGGGAAATTTTGGGCATGTTTATTTGGGTGATGATGAACCTTGCAGTATTATTAGTAAAGGGGAAGTTCATCTAAAATTACAAAATGGAAATACATGGGTATTGAAAGATGTGAGGCATGTGCCAAGCCTCAGGGGGAATCTTATTTCTACATAGGGCAACTAGGTGAATCTGGTTGCATGGTTACTTTTACAGGAGACTCTTGGAAAGTCACCAAGGGTGCTCTTGTTGTGGAAAGAGGTAAGAAGGTAGGAATGTTATATTTATCTACATGTGTTACTGATTCCTTTTCTACATTATCTACTTCAGATTCAGATGCATGCATGTGGCATAACTGGTTGGGGCCATATGAGTCAAAAAGGAATGCAAATATTAAAGGCTAAGGGTAAGTTATCAGATTTGAAATATTTAGATCTTGATTTTTGTGAGCATTGTGTCTTTGGAAAGCAAAAGAGAGTGAGATTTCTCAAAGTTGGGGCAACTAAGAAGGAGTAGAAATTGGAGCTTGTACACTCAGATGTGTGGGGACCAGCTCAGGTAGCTTCTCATGGAGGATCCTAGTATTATGTTACTTTCATTGATGATGCTACAAGGAAGGTATGGGTTTATTGTATTAAACGTAAATCTGATGTTTTTGAGACTTTTAAAAGATGGAAAACCCTTGTTGAGAATGAATCAAATTCTAAGTTAAAGTGCCTTAGATCTTGAAAATGGTGGTGAATATTGTAGCAAGGATTTCAATGATTATTGTTCAATGAATGGGATACGTAGAGAAAGAATGGTTCTAAGAACACCATATGAGAATGGTGTTACAGAAAGAATGAACAGGACAATCATGGAACGTGCTAGAAGTATGCAGGATACATTCTGGATCGCCCTTGCAGTTTTGGTGCAAAAGCAGTTGATACAATGGTTTATTTGATTAACCTTGGGCCTTTAAGTTCACTAGATGGTGGAATACCAGAGGAAGCTTGGACAGGAAAAGAGGTATATATTTCTTTTCTTAAAGTTTTTGGTTTAGAAGCTTTTGTACATGTTGATAAGGAAAATAGGAAAAAGTTGGATGCAAAATCCAAGAGATGCACTTTCATTGGTTATGGATCTAGTGATTTTGGTTTCCGTTTTTGGGATTTAGAGAATTCTAAAATTATTAGGAGTCGTGATGTTGAATGGAATGAAAAGAGAATGTACATGGATCAAATTTTGGTACCCAAGGATGAACCGGTTGAGAAGTTTGTGAATGAAAATGAACTCTCGGATTTAAAAGTATTACCAACAGGGTTACACAGTAACTAGGTGTCAATTTACCCCTGACCGAAAATTGGTCAGTAAAACTGGTATCGGTTGTAGAAGATCCAAACTGGCATCGGTTAGCAGAACCGACGTCAGTTACAGGTGACCAACGTTGGTCACTGTCAGGTTTGGATATAAATGTCCAAGAAGGTCCATAATTGAGCCTCCGGCACCCCAAACTCCTGTGAGAAGGTCACAAAGGGTAAGTAAACCTCCCAGAAAGATTTACACCTTCTCTATTTTATTTATTATTGACTAATAATGGCAAACCAGAAAGTTTTGAAGAAGAAATGTAGGATAAGACCCACGTCTAGTGGGAGCATGGGCATGGATGAGGAGATGGACTCCTTGGAACAAAATCAGACTTGGGATTTGGTTAAGTTTCCAGCAGGTAAGAGGACATTGAAGAACAAGTGGGTTTACAGGATCAAGGAAGAAGAGGGTGGACAGAAAAGGTACAAGAAAAGGCTTGTAGTAAAGGGATTTACACAGAAAGCAGGTATTGACTTTGGTGAAATATTTTCTCTTGTTGTTAAGATGACTTCTATTTGTACTGTATTGAGTTTAGTTGCAGTAGAGGATTTGCATTTAGAGAAACTAGATGTAAAGACGAATTTCCTTCATGGTGATTTGGATGAAGAGATTTATATGCAGTAACCGCTTGGGTATGAAGTCAAGGGTAAGGAGAAATTAGTGTGCAGGTTGAAAAAGAGTCTATATGGGCTCAAGTAAGCTCTAAGGAAATGGTACATGAGGTTTGATAGTTTTATGCATGAGCATGGTTACTTGAGATGTGAATCTGACCATTGTGTTTATTTCAAGAAGCTTGAAAATGGGAGCTATATTATTTTATTACCGTATGTGGATGATATGCTTATTGCAGGATCTAGTATGTAGGACATTGGTGAGCTTAAGGGAAAGCTAGCTCACACATTTTCTATGAAGGATTTAGGAGATGCAAAAAGAATCCTTGGCATGCAAATACACAGAGACATGAAAAAAGAAATTGTATTTATCTCAGGAGGATTATATCTACAGGGTGTTAGAAAGGTTCAAGATGCAGAATGCAAAACTGTTAGTACACCTATGGCTGGACACTTCAAATTGAGCAAAGATCAGTGTCCATCATCACATGAGGAGGTCAAATACATGACACAAGTGCCATATGCTTCAGCAGTTGGGAGTCTCATGTATGCTATGGTTTGTACCAGACCATACATTGCACAGGTAGTGGGAGTTGTGAGTAGATATATGGCCAATCATGGTAAAGAGAATTGGAAATAAGTCCAATGGATACTTAGGTATTTGAAAGGGACATCTAGCATGCAGTTATGCTATGGAGGGTCAAATATTTCATTATGTGGCTATGTTGATTTAGGATATGGCTGGAGATCTGGATGGTAGAAGGAGCACCATACTGGATATATTTTCACAGTAGGTGGGACGACAGTTAGTTAGATTTCAATATTGCAGAAGGTTGTGGCTTTGTCTACTACAGAGGAAGAGTATGTTGCAGCTACAGAGGCTAGCAAGGAGATGCTATGGATGAGTAGGTTCATGGAAGAGTTGGGAAAGGAGCAAGATGATTGTAAACTGTTCAGTGACAGTCAAAGTGCAATTCATTTGGAAAAGAAATCAGCATTTTATTCGAGAACAAAACACATTCAGTCGAGGTATCACTTCATACGACAGGTATTGGAGGATGGACAATTGAATTTGGAAAAGATTCATACGAGCGAGAACCCTGCGGATATGCTAATGAATCCATTAACAAAGGAGAATTTAGAGCTACACTCCACTTCTATTGGTCTTCGAGTTTGAGACTTGAAGAGGAAGAAAGAAAGCTAAGAAAGGATCCAAGAATGATGCTGTACAGGTATGGTGCAGTAATTAATCTCCAAGTGAGAGATTATTGAGTTGTGGAACTCAATTACTTCAATTTAGCATGCAATGTGAAACTTTCTAGAAAACAAAGTAACCGACATTGGTTAGGGGGAACCGACATCGGTCACCCAGGACCAACATTGGTCAGGAAAGGAGGAACCAACATTGGTTACCTGTGCGGGAGTGTTTTAATTAACTCTCGGGAATTAGATCTATTTTTAGCATTAAAACATATCTATTGATTGTAATTGTATGGCTAAGTGCCCTAAGTTTATAAACGACTATATAAGCATAAAAACAAGGGTTTATAAGATTGATTTAAAAAGAAATTAAGAACTTGCAAAAGTTGGTGAGAGAGAGAATTCTCGGAGATGAAGCAAAAACTTGAGAGAAAAAAAGTACTGTACATCTGAGAGGTGTGGGAAGATTGTAAATCTTTAATTGTATATCTTGTCAAAGCTTTGGATAATATATTATCTTGTTTCTTGGTGGATGTAGCCCACACTGGGTGAACCATGTTAAATCTGGTGTTGGTTTATATCTCTTGTTTTATATATTTCTTCCGGTGGAATATTCATTTTATTTGCATGTATGCTTAGATCTAATGTATTATCTATACAACCGGTGTACTAACCCCAACAATATTTCTATGTGCATTTGTGTGTAATGATGTCCTATGTTACCCTTATGTAAGTTGCACTATGATATTAGGCTAGATTTAGATTGCTCCAAGTATGTAAATGTGTGAGCTGGAATAAAAGGAACTTCCCCTCCTATGTTGTGTATGCAGAGTGATGTAACTCTATTACCTTGTATGGATGTGCTAGATGAATTCCTTTGAAGTGATCTTATGCCTTGATGTAAGCTTAGGCGATGATAGATAACACTTAAAGTATTTCGTACCTTATTTGAGAGAAGTAACTAATTATATATATGATTCCCTTGTTTGAATTTCATAATTGACAACTGAAAGGCCAACCCAAAGTGTTAAAAGGTGACCAAGATGTAAAAGAGATCCAAAAGAATAAAAAGAGGAAAGAAAGGGTTAGGAGCACCCACGAGGGACATGAGGGCCTGAGTGCTTTTGTCCTAACTAGGTGCTTATGTCTGAGGCCATAAAAGATGAATTAGTCCATTTCTGGCATAGATGTAAGACATGTAAGGCCAATAATAATGCAAGATATAAAGCAAAAAGGAAAAAAGGAGTTGTCAACCACTAGTTTTATTTCTTAGTAATCATGTATACATTAGTATGCTTTAGGACCTATAAATGTACCCAAGTGCATAGATTTTGTCTCTACATTTTCCCCCACTTTATGCTGTTAAGTGAATATTTGATAACATAAATTAGATAGAAGATGCGTACCTTGTAATCTTGTAGAGGAGAGTGTAGCCAATACCATGCCGAGTGGACAAGTGAAGAATGAAGTGATTGTAATGTGAAGTGTGGAGACTAAGAAAGGGAAGTATACTCTATGGGTGAAGTGTATCCATATTAGCATACTACTAGAGCTTGTACTTGCTGATGTGAGCTACTTCTTGTTACGTATATGGGCATACCTACAAAATAAGAGTGAGAAAGTAGTGAAAGTCCCGTACGTGAAAAATCAGAGTAATGTATGTATAAGTGAGTAAAGGAAAGAGTGTACATGATGTGTAAGAGAGAATGAGATAGAAAATTTTCCTGTTGTGCTTTGGAGATGTTACTGGATTTGAATTCCTTGTTGCCGATGGTGAGGTTTTTAGGCATTCTCATGCCAAGAGATATTTTTTGGGTAATCTCATGCCAAAAAGTGAGTTTTTTGGGCAATATCACACCAAGGGTGAGTTTTTTGGGCGATCTCATGCCAAGGGTGAGTTTTTTTGGGCAATCTCATGCTAAGGGAAGAGTATTGGCGAGAGAGGTCTATTTTTTATCTCCTTCCATGAAAGTTCCCAAATAAGCACCACTGTAGATGGCACATCCTTGATTTGTAACCTGTTGTAACCTTTTGTAACATGTTATAACTGAATTATAATGCATTATATAACTGGAGGTAAGTGCATACTACTGGATAATTATACTGTAAATTGATGGAAAGTATGTTGAAATGATAAATTGACTATTTTCCCCAGGACACAAGCACCTAGGGGGAACACAATTGCCCACTACTACTATCTAGGATTGGGCATTAGTGTATGCTCTATGTTTTGGGTCCAAGCCTAATTCTGGACCAATCTGTAACTGTATGCCTATGCCAATTATGTATTGGCTGTTATGGAGCTATGAGATGCTGTAAGGGTGATTTGTCAACCCATTAGATGCCCCCCCCCTCATTTGGGGTACATGCAATGATTGTAGAAGAATCCAATCCAAAGGAAAGGACTCAGTACTGATATGCATATCTAAGAGTGGATACCTGCAGGGGGAGGGGAAAAACATGGTAGAAACCAAGGAACATGCAAACAAGATAGGCTAGAAAATACTGTTAGTGTAAAAAGACTATCATATAATATAAAACAATGTAGAAAATAACTATGAAGACAATATAGAGCACGAAACGTGGGTTTCATACACGAGACATCGCTCATAATTTCATAAGAAAATCAGGGCTGAAACAACCATAAGAAAACAATGAATAAGCATGACGTAGGGCATAACCCGTAAACAATGGAAAACAATAACAAGCAAGAAGTGACAAGTAACCATGGTTGTATAGATCCTTCAAGGAAAATGCTATACATGATGTACCAGTTAGCATATTAGAGAGATAAATAGTATGTAAAAGTGTGTATAGATCATCGAAGAGTAAAGTGATAGTAACAAGAAGTAGTACATAATGTAACAATAGGACCTGTGATGTGTAGAGTACGAGAGTAGTAAAGGTAGATGCCCCCAGGAGCCTCGACGGGACTGGTAAAGAGTAGTATCGAGAATCATGCATCGTGTAAGAATACGTAAAAGTCCCGCATTCACCTCAAGATGCCAAGTGAATGCGCATGTGTACATATAAAAATATAATGACATACTAAGTACCCATCTATCATGGAAAAAAAAGTGTAACATGTAAATAATATAAGCTAACAAGAGTACATACAACCAAAATGTGCAGACATTGTGTGCGTGTGAATGTGTGCTACGCTATGTAAAATGTGTAGATGAGAGGGGCCACATTGCCCACAATGGATGTGCATGTGATGAGGTTCATTTAGGAATGGCCCCTTAACATTCAAGTATGAACTGTGGAACAAGAGTGCATCATTGGAAAATGATAGTAAAGGATATTTACCAGATATGTAGTGATGTTTAAAAATATAGTCATATAGCACAGAGCATGAGTATCCATGATGTGACAAGTAAGGTTCATGGAAGAATTGTACCCTCAATAGTAGAGCATGAACTAGCATAGGACAAGAGTGCGTCATCAGGTAATGATGGTACAATGTGTGTACCAGGAATGTGAGAATGCTTGAGAAGGTTTATCGTGAAGCACAGAGCGTAACGTATGGAAAGTAAGTTAAGAGTAGATGATGTGAGGTTCATTTAATAATTTCTCCCTCAAAATTCAAGTATAAACTATGGAACTAGAGTGTGTCATCAGGTAATGACGTTAGAATGTGTGTACCAAATACTTGAGAATTCTTGAAAATATTTATCATGAAGCACGAAGTGTGAAATGTAGCAAGAAAATTTAAGTAGATACTAAAGAAAACTGATAGTGATGGAGGGGGGAGAAAAGGTACAATGCCCCCTAAGTGTCTATATTAAGAGATACTGGAAAATAGATGTGATCATTGTGAGCAAGAATAGCCAAAGTATACATAAAATATAATATGTGTATTATGAATAGTGGGATCCATAACTAAACATGAGGAGCAAAGCGTGTATTGAGTAGGATATGAGCATACATAGATGTAGCAAGGTGTGCTCATAGTGTAGATAAGAGAAAGTGTTGCTAGAAATATTGACATGAATTGCAAAGAAAAAGATGTGTATATGAGTAGTATGGACAGGAACCAACTTATTAGAACACAAAACTATGGGAGGGGAGTTCGATGCTCCCAAAGTGTACGATTGATTGATATTTATGTGATGATGTGGGAAACACCATGCCATGGTGGAATAATTTGAAATGTGTCATAAGAAAATATATGGTTGTCCCAATGGTAGGTAGAAGAAAGAGTGTCTGGCGCTAGTGTCCACTTAGATTCTCATGTTCTGAATTTTTCTGGTTTAGAATGTCTTCACTCCAATATTCATTTTGTTTCTCCAAATTCTCTATTAGGGTTATGATCACACCTATAACATGCAAAAAAAATGTCTACCTGCACATGTCCACAAACCACATAAAATATAATAAAAAATATGTAGAATGGGGAGTGAGACTGACCTCGATGGTCACCCTAAGAGTGATCTTATGACCAATTATTGCACTACATATCAAACTCCATGTAGTTCTATGTGCATGTGTGTTCAATGATGTCCTAGGTTTCCCTTGTGCAATTTTCACTATGACAGTGGGCTAGATCTAGATTGCTCCAAGTATGCAGATGTGTGAGCTAGAATAAAATGAAATTCCCCTCCTATGATGTGTATGCAGAGTGATGAAACCCATGTCCCTTGTATGGATGTGCTAAATTAATTCCATTTAAGTGCTCTCATTCCTTTATGCAAGCTTAAGTGATGATAGATAATGCTTATAGTGGTTGGCCCCTTATTTGAGAGAAGTAAATAAGTATATATATGATTCCTTTGTTTGAATTTTGTAATTGACAACTGAAATTCCGAACCAAAGTGTTGAAAGGTGACCAATATGTAAAAGAGACCCAAAATAATAAAAAGAGGAAAGAGAGGGTCAGGAGCGCCCATGAGGGACAAGAGCACTTGGTCCCTTTTTTCCTAACTAGGCTCCAGTGTTTGAGGCCATAAAAGATAAATGAGTTTAGTTTTGGAAAAAAATGTAAGATGTGTAAGGCCAATAATAATGCAAGAGATAAAGCAAAAAGGACAAAAGGAGTTGTTTACCATTAATTTAATTTCTTATGAATCATATATACATTAGAATGCTTTATGATCTATAAATTTACCCAAGTGCATAGATTTTGTGTCTACACTCCCAAATTACGGGATTCCTAGTTTGCACTATGTGGCACTCATTGATATTTATGTCTCTTGGACTCATTCTCCACTCTAGAACCATTCTCCACTCAAACCCTTCAACTAAATATTTCTGATGCTTGACTTCATGGGATTGTGCCATATGGTGTAATCCATTGATTTTGGGTTATGGGAACCTTTCTTGCTTTTTCTGCTCGTTGATTTAATTTTGAGCTTGGGGCATGGGATTGTGATGTATGTTACAATATGGTGGCCCCTTAACTGACTTTCCATGCCTTAACCACTTCAAAGATTTGCAAAAAGGGTTAGCTAGGATGCTAATTTAGTCCACTACTCTTGAAAAATATTTATGTATTTAAATCCATGTGCTCTACTTCTCCTATTGAATGTGGAACTAATACCCCAAAGAGAAAAAACAAACGAATGTAATTTGAAAGTTGTCAAGTGACTATAGCTTGAAACCAAAGGAAAAATATTTCTTCTAAGGATTCCTCTAGATTGCAAATGCACTGGCAGAGGATCAAATGTATCCAAAAATTGACAATGATTGAAATGCAAAGCTAAAAATTCAACCAAAATGTGTGCATAATACTATTACAATATGTTTTAGACCATAAAACTTGTAAAATTATTTAAAAATCATAAGAAATAGGGTTGATTGTGGTCTAGTTAATCAAAATGAAGCATGAGGATCAATTTTCCAACATTTTTGACAACTCATAGGGGTCATTTTCCAACTAAATAAAAAGACTAGTAGCCTTGGAATCCATTGGGCATGTAGTCTGCATAAACAATTGAAATATCTTTTCTTCATCTCCTCTGTTTGAAAATTTCAAATTAGAAAGATCTAAACAACTTCCAAAGAGGGGCACATAAAATTTATATACAAAAAATGTGAACACATATGTCCTCCAAGTGAAGAACATAGGGTGTGCAATAAACCTTATTTTTCAAAAGAAAACTTAGTCTAACCTACCTTAAGAATGTACAAAATAGAGCTATACAAAACCAAATACTCATAAAGAGAAGTGGATTCCATTTTTGATGAATTTGGGACAAACAACGAGATTTACAATGTTTTTGGAAATTGAGAGGAGTGAAAACATGGTATGTAACTCCTCTTTCTTAAAAATATCAGGTGTATCCTCATAATACACCTCTTCTTGGTCTGTGCATTGTTTGTGAAGGTGGACCAACTACCTTTTGGTACTGTTAGGCTTTTCCTCATGCTCTAAAATAAACATGACCAGTGACAACTATTATTTAGGCTCAAAATAACCATTTTTAGAGCTAAAGGCCCACATATTATTGGAAGGATATCGTATTCATCATTATCTTCATAGATAGGTCCTTTAAGAATATTATATTTCTCTTCAGCCTAAAATAAAGATTTTTTAGGATCTTTATCCTCATCTTTAACCTTAGACTTAAAAAAGAACTTTGTATTATAATCCTCAAGAATGGAAACTATAGACACCAAAATTTGGTATTGCTACCCTTGTCACACACGTTCACTTCTTTCACCATGGTCCTATCTAGACACCTTTTATTCCAATTCATATTTTAACATTCCCATCTTTCCCATCCATTATCCTATCCATTTTAATTTATTAATTAATCTTCATCTAATTATTCCTCTAATCATTCATCTCATTATCTAATTAATCTTAATTATTGTTCTTTAGGTTTTTTATCACCCCTAAACCCCCTAGTTCCTAATCCCTAAGCTTTTTCTAGCTTTTATTTAATCCATTTTTATCCTCCACTCACCCATATCACTTCTTTAGGAAATCCTTAACCCTTCTAAATTCTTTAAATCACTTATCCCAATCCATAAAAGCCCCATCTCTAGATTAGATCATATTTTCACTGCCTGAATGGATGGTTCCCCACAATTGGTGACGACCCACCCGAGTTAATGTCGACCCAATAAGGCTACATTTACCTCTCCTCCCAAAGGGAGGTATGACATAATTCTCTTGCATTTTTTCGATCCTATCTTCGAGTCTGAGCTTTCTTGCAGCTGTTACAATCTTCTGAGAGTCCCTTAGAGCTTATTTGCATCACTTGTGGAGACTTTGGGGAGTTTATCTCGATCTTATGTGTTGGTTTATGTTATCATTTCTTATCATTATCACTATCTTTTAGAAACTAATGTTTTGTAAGTCCAAATGCCATCAAAGTTTTAGATCTAGCTTCTTCTTTCTGTCATTTTGTTTGCAAGTTGTCCAGCCAACCCATCCATCCTCGGCCTTGTTTAGGACTATCCAGGTCGTCGATCACCATCGACCCAACCCTGTCCTGTCACCTATTATGCCCTTTAGGGCCTCGTTAGTTTGTTTCCTTGTTCTATTATTGTTTCCAGTTCTAGATCTATCACTCTATTTCTCTATTAGTCCAAATTTGTTCTTCTTGTCTATAGTCATCGTAAACTCAGCCAAATCGCCATTGATTCATATCCTGTTAGCCATACAATCTAGCCAAATCTTCTTTTTCTTATATACTATTGTTTCCCTATCTTAGAACTTCCTCTGCAGGTGTCTGTTAGTGTTTATAGGCCTCTGTGATCATCTAATTTGCACTCAGATCCTTCCATATCTGCATTTTTAGCTTGTTGTCCAGATCCATCCACTCAGGTCATCGTCGACCTGGCCTCTGCAACCTAGGTCACCGTCGACCCAACCAAGTAAATTTACTTTATTATTAATTTAGATCAAATATGCAATTTTTATCCATTTATGTAATTTCCAAACTCTGTTTAGCTTCAGTTTTTACATGTTATTCAGTCCTTCACTATCGATTTTATCATCTTTTATAAAAATGAGGGGTTGGCATCCGCTAAGGATGTTAACACTTCTTGGAACCGACTTCATCGGGCAACCCCCCCATCTACAATATAATCCATTTTCCTCTTAGTTATATTTGTTTTGCAAGTTCATTAGATTTGTAGGGAGGAAATCTACTTTGTGCCCATCCTTTTATCACTATCTTCTTCCAACGTGCCTTAAACCCTTGCATCTTTAGAGTTGCTTTATTTTCTTTAGTATCTATTTTCACTAATCTGAATAGGAAAGACAAAATTTGGTCAACATTTTGGCACGCCCAGTGGGATCACCCTTTTAGGTGAGTCTTTTGCACTTCATTTCTTTCATTTTTTTTTTCATGTTTCTTCTATTTTCCACTAACATTGCAAGTAGAGGCTTTGTTTTTTCTTATTCACATTGGGCTTTTGGATTGTTTGGATTTTGTTTTTTGTTTACTTCATCTTGAAGATTAGATAAAAAGGAAAAATGCTCTCCAGGTATTCTCCTTTTTGTTTTATTTTCTCCTTTTTGCATCGCATTTTCCCTTCATTGTGGGTTTGTTCTCATTGAAATTCTACATTTGGTTTCTGGGATTAAGAAGAACCTCTTGTATCCTTGCTTGTAAATCTAGTATAAGTAGGGGTTTAATTGGTTGCATCTTACATCCTATCACACACAACCAAAATCACAAATTAATACACACATCGAGACATTCCCTATTAGGTGGAACTGATTGGGATTACATCACCCAATAGGAAAGTCACCGCGGTGTTTTGGCCACGTTATAAATCCTGCACAAATTCCGGTCTCACATACCTTTGGGTATATCAAGGGATCCCTATCCAAAAATACCTGAAACCAACCTTAGATTTCCATTTCTTAGGTACCTTCATTATCCATTTCCCCTTTTCTTTTTCACATTCTTTAATTAATCAAGATAAAGAAAAGATGATATGCTTGACTTGTTTGTCTTAATTAGTGTAACAATTATTTTATTGTTTTGTTTCATGCCTGTTATCACATGCTCTTTAGCTAGGAAAATGGAAAAAAATCTTGCACCAAAAAATCCCATCATGTCATCCCAATCAACTTCCACTATAGCCATTGGCTCATCCATGCCTATGGTTACCTCTTTCATGGTCACCCAACCTTTGATCATCAATGTGCCTCATCAAGGACCTCTTGTTCAAACCACCACCTGTGATGAAATGAAACCTTTCTTACATCATCAATCCATCCCGTCTAGGCTGGACCACTCCTCCATCCCGTTGCATCAGTTTGAAGCTTCTGGGCCTCCCATCATCCCTTGTGGTAGTGTGGAGTTCCAAGAGCTTCTCTGATGCTAATCCCATATCCCTCCATGATTACCTTCTTAGGAAGTCCAAGCACAACTTCCTATTGACATGGGCCACCTCTCCAACAAATCTATGGCTATCATTCTAACCCCGAAACAACCCAAGTTCTCTCTTCACAACTTGCAACGTGTTTTCCCCTCGAGCCATGAATGAGCTCGCTATCGCACAACATGAGCTTGATCCATCCTCTTCTGCCAATCCTCCACCTCATCAAACCACCCAACTAATCACACCCATCCCTCCTAATCTACCTCTGATCAATACAACTGTCGCCACTTCCATTCCTATCACCTCTTTGGCCACTATCATCACTAATGTCCCCATCATATCCATGAACAACATAATCAATCTTTACTTATCACATCCCACATTCATGTAAATGTCATCACCTCCCAACCACCTCTTATGAGTGCTTCTCATTACATAGTGTCTAATCCACTCTCCTCAGACAATTTCAACCCAATAAACATTCATATCCCCACTCATCATATCCCTCAACAACAACCCTAATCTCAACAATCACATTACATCCCCATTTCTCAACATCGACTATTGCATAACAAACCATCCAAACTCAACGAATGACCTACATTCACCCCCATCAAGTAATTCCTCAAACACCTACTCATCCACAAGTCCATCAACAACCTTATACTGTCTAATTCTCATGTCATGCAACCACGATCATTCATCTCTCATGACCCCATGCATGCCTTCGATGAATAGGTTGGCTAGTCTTGATGGCCGCTACCTTGGGACCCTAAGTCACATTATCTTATGAACAAACTTGCGACAAGCCCATCCATTCATCGGGTCCCAATCAAACCTTATCCTTCCCATTGAGAGCTTCAAAAATTCGCCAAGTTTAATAGTAAGGAAGATCCCCAACAACACCTTCATCCGTTTAGGCATGCATGCCATCTCATTGGCCATGACCAAGACCTCATGCTTTGTAATTTCCCAATGTCCTTGGCCGGTCCTGCATTGGATTGGTATAATGGCATCCCCCAAAACTCATTGTTGTCTTTTACTCAACTTGTGCAACTCTTTAGGACATTTTTAAATCAATATTGCATGCAAGATCACCATTATAGATCTATACACCATTCAAAAATTCGACAACGAGTCTATCATAGACTTTGTCGCATGATGGTATGGAATCATAAATCAAATAGCATTCTCCCTTCCACAGACAAAGCTTTTTGAATTATTCTCAAGCTCTTGTGCGAAGCATATCTCATCCACCTTACAAATCCAATCATTTCAAACATTTGAAGAAGCCTTCACTATGGCTCGTAAACTTGAGACTCATGCCTTTGAGCAAGGACAACTTAAAATTAAATCAAACAAGCCAAAAATTGATTTTAGTAAGCCATCTATAGATAATGATAAATCCAAGAGTGCGACTAATGTCATGGTTATTAAATATTCTTCCACACCCACCTCTAACACATGGTCTCAACAAAGAGCTCCTAGACCAACACTTAAATACACTCCTCTTGGAGAGTCATATAGTTCAATATTTACCATAAGTTTATGGTGGTCCATCTCATTGTGCTTCCCCCCATTTGACCATTCGATGAATCAAGACCCAAACCTGTGTGGTACCATGAGGACCATTATTGTAAATACCACCAAGTTCGTGGAAATGATTTAGAAGGTGTCAAAACTTCAAGATCTTGTCCAAAAATTCATTTTCAAAGGTGACCTTTTTGTGGATAACCATAACACACCTCCAAATCAACCGCTTGATGTTTTTAAACAACCATTTCCTAATCACGCGCTAACAAATCAAACCACTTCTCCTACATCTCAACCACCCAATGATCATGCCATTAATACCATCAACACTACCAATATTCTTGATCAAGATCCTACCCCATCCACAACTCTACCTCCTTCACCACCTATCACATTCACCTCTTTATACATTGTCCCTATACCTATAATTCCACCAACCCTTATCCTCATCTCTACACTAATCATACCTTCATCTACATTGACATCTACCATTGATTCTACACCTATATCTACTTCATCACTTATCACATCCACATCATCAAATTCGATCATACCTAGTACTCCACCCACATCTATTACAGCCTTACCTATTTTATCATCCTTAAAATCAATCCCAATTCCTCTTTCTTCACTTTTACCTGCACCAACCACCTCAACCATTGTGACAACATCTACACCATCTTCTCCTCCCACATCATTCTCATCATTTGAAGATTTTTTAAAATCACTCCAACTCGTGATAACTTCAAATGATTTCCCTATATCATCCACAAGATTAGACATCCCCACATTAAGCCAATCTTCACCTTCCTTAGATCTCATCAAACATAAATTACTTCCTCCACCAATACCAACTACACAACCTTCGGATTCTTCAGTTGAGATTGTTGTCATTCCTCCCAAGGGTACTTCTTAACAAGTAAAATTTAAGACCCTTGGAACCTTTCCTCAAAGGTCTCTTTCACATCCCCATAAAAAAATAGACATTCCTCCACCTAAGCTCAAATAATCCGATGTCACATCATCCATCTTAGGACCACATACATATCTCCTAGGACCAGTCCCTTCATCTAAAACATCACAATAAATCAATCAACCCAAACCAAAATCATCTAACACTTCTTCTTCTAGAACACCAACCATCACTAAACCTGAATCCAAGACATCAAAACCTCAAAATACTAGGACTCAACCTTCAACATACAAAACATCTCACACATCCACTTCCCAAACATCCACATTTTCCTCTAAATCTAAAAATTCTCACAAAGATAAAGTACATCTCCTAACACTTTGATTAAATCATATGCGAAGGTCCTTCAACACTTATTTCAAATTTCCATGCCATCACACTTCCTCTTATCAAATCCTTCGATCCACATGATAATAAGCCATCATGGTTTGACTCCAACCTCATTTTCACTTATCACCGACACCCTTGGACATGACATAGAACATTACAAAGCACTCCAAACTATTATCCACAATATTATCCAGGAAGATGACCTTCTTTTTGAAGTAAGTCAATCCCCTCCTTTCCATCTCCTTATCCACATCCATTCCAACATCCACATCATCAACTTCATCAATTAAAGTGCACAAGTCTCTTCATTCATCACAAAATTTTGTGACCATCCCACCACCAAGTGATGATTCCTCCAAGTATGGTCCCCCCTTATTCATCAATGTTGTTTGATATATCCACTCAATCTAGCCCATATGATTCTAAACCAACAGCCCAACCAAAATCTCAAGACTTTTGTCGCCATCCCTCCTCCTAAGGAGTATACCTCATCCACGCCTGTCATCAAAACCCAAGGTTGTCTATCGCCTCTTCCTTCTAGCAAGCCCACTTCATCTCTATCATCATCATTAAAACCTAAAGTTTCTATCTTAGCCACTCCTCGACCGATTAAACAAAGCATTGTCAAACAACTTCATCAGGACTCAGTTAATATGTCACTTTACTGATCTTATCCAAAACTTGCACTAGACCATATAACATGCTCTCACTAAATCCTTTAAGTGTATCCTAACATCTGAGTGATGAGACTCAACCTTTTACATCTCTTGTAGGGGCGCTTGCGGCTTCTGTTGCCATCTCATTCGACGATGTTGAGATTCTGGATATCACACCGGAAGGAACATGATCTTCCCCTTTTCATCATGGTTAGAATAAATGATACTTTCATTCAGAAATCCATGATTGATAATGGGGAAAGTATCAACATCATCCCATCACATACCTTAGATCATCTCAATATCCCTAAATCCAATATCGTCAAAACACCAATGGTACTCCATACATTCAATGATGATATCACTCTGGCCTTGGGAACGGTTGTCCTTCATATACGTACTGGTAAGAAGCTCCTTCACGAAGTCTTCTATATCATAGAGAGGGAGTTTTAATACAATTTTCTTCTTAGATGACGTTGGATTCATGCCATACGCTGCGTCCCCTCCACACTTCATCGCTGCATCAAATATGAGCATTAGGGGAATATTTTAACACTTATCGGCGATCCTCCTCCCTTCCAAGCATGCAACATGACCTATCGACCTAAAAATGTCCTCATTATAAAGAATGAACCATCTCAACCATCCAATAGCTCATCCATCCCTTCATCCAAGCTTCCAAATGATGATTCCCTAGACAAAGTCATGGAAAAACTTACCCTAGGGGAGTATCGTATTATCACGCTCAATACACTCCCTACACATCATCCTATCAGTAAACGAGACAAGGCTCCAATGTATCAACCCAACATCGGGGACATCGTTATTTTTGTACCACCTCATCTTGGCACCTATCTCATCTACATCGACGTTGATTCCACTTCTTATCACATCATTGACCTTCCTCACACCAGACATTATACCGACAATTATGTATTCCTTGATAAACCCTCCTTCTCCCACACCTATCTTCACCATTGCACATGGAAGGGATATGGCATGGTATGTCATGAACATGATACACATGAAATTATCATTGACAAATGCTGCATACCTCATGAGAAGTTTGGACTAGGTTATCAGGAGCAATCCACCAATCCTCTCCCACCATCCATGATGATTACAGACATGCCTTCTCTACCTTCTTCATCCCATGAGGCCATGGATACAGATGACACCATGCATTTCAATCCTGAATTTTTTTAGTCTCTAAGATTACCTTGAGATTGATCACTTATCAGTTTGAGAATTAGACCAAGTCCCTTCCCCTTCGACATCCAAAGATGATAGAAGATGATTCTTCTACCATCGAAGTTCTTCATTGCATTGATGATGATGCCATCCTTTCCCAAATGGGGGGAAAATATTATTATCTTCATAATACCTTACCATCTGACACATCCACTCTTCTCAATGAATCCACCATTGACATCAATATCGGGACTCCTCAGGAGCCTCACACCCTTAAGGTAGATTAATCTATTAATGGAATGGATATTGAGTCCTTCACCACATTCCTTTCTCATCATGGTCAAAACTTCACATGGTTATACTATAACATGCCATGTCTCGATAATTCTATCATCATCCAAAATATCGTCACTTTTCCTAATGCCAAGCCGGTGAAGAAAAAGCTTCGCCGCATGCACCCTCAAGTTTCCCTCCTTGTCAAAGAGGATTTACAACGCCTTCTTTCTACTAACTTCATCATCCCTATTGAATATCCCCAATGGGTTTCTAACATCGTCGCTATCGCAAAGCAACTGAAAAACTTTGTATATGCCCAAATTTTTGACATTTGAACCTTTCTCACCTTAAAGATGACTTCCACCTTGTAAACATCAATCGACTTGTGGATCTCACCATAGGTCATGAGATGCTTTCTTTTATGGATTGTTTCTCTGGTTCTAACTAGATTCACATCGTGCCAGAAGACCAACATAATACCTCCTTCATCACTCCTTGGGGGCCCTTTTGCTATCGCGTCATGCGCTCTGGTCCGAAAAATGCCAGAGCCACTTATTAGCGGGCCATGAATTACATCTTTCATGATATCATCTATAAGACTATAGAGGACTACATTGATGATATTTTGGGTAAATCTAAACATTGACATGATTATATTTTTGTTCTCGAGGTCCTTTTTGAATGTCTCATTCATTTCTTCCTTCATCTTAATCTGACCAAGTACGTATTTGGAGTGCTAACTGGAAAAATTCTTGAATTTATCGTGTCCATCAAGGGCATCAAATTCGACCCCGCTATGTTCATAATAAACTTGCATTGATAATCAAAAGAAGCTAAAAATTAATAACTTCAAAGAAAAATCAAATCTACCATGGAACCATCATGATAAGAGCTTATAGCAACTATTTTTTTCAATGCATAAACAACTAAATGCTAAGTTCTTTCCTACTATTTAGATTGCTAATTTAAACTATGAACGTATGAAGATCATAAGAAATCAAATGGGATGTTGGTGACCTCAAGAATTAAAGATGGAATCTCACCAAGAAATGGCTATAAGGCCATTTTTGGATCTTCCAACACTACTCAAATTTGAAGTAATGGATGCAATATGGAGATTCTATTTCCAACAATGGAGAATGGATTAAGATCAAAATACCTATAGTTTTCACTATTCAAAGCATGGGATGTTTAGAAGGAAGGAGGAGGGTTCTTTATTTGACCATCCTGTTTGAGAAAGCTTTGCAACTTAGTGCATGTGGGATAAGGGTAAAACAAGATCAAGAATGGATAAGGTTGCTTTAGAAAAGGTAATCTTGATTTAGAAGAGTTTAATTTGCCATTAGCAAATCATGAGAATTGGGGGAGGTCTTAATTAATCAAAGGTGATTATTTAATATGCATATGTAATCTTGTAGAAGATAATTAGAGGAAAATTAACATGATTCAGGGGATGTAAAAGATGAATTTGATCCAATAAATGATAATTTATTGATTTAGAGTAGTGAGCATAATTAATTAATAATAATTAATTAACCCAAGTAGAAGTGAACACTAGTTAACGAAAGGTCGTTAATTGGCATCCCAAGTGAGGAAAGAGTTAATTAATTAAAGAAAGGTTGGTAATTAATGAGTATGAAGAGGAATGTTAGCTAATCAGTGGAAAAGTGTTATTTATTAGGGAAATGACGAGAAAGAGGATAATTAGTGCAATTTTAGTATTAAAACTGTGTAAGTGGATTTTAGGTGTTTACATTTTCCCCACTTTGGGGTGGTGTAAGTGACACCACTTAAAAGATAGTAGAAAATTATGAACAAGTAAAGTTTTTGAAGGCATAGAAGAAAAATTAGTACAATGAAGGATTCCCCCTCGAGTGTCGATGGGGTGATGAAAGAGGTCGATCGATGATCGAAAAAGATGAAGAAAATGGACAGAAGAAATAAAGGGGAGAGGTGGGATAGAAGGTGATCCCTATTGCCCCAGGTGTTTTTGAAGAAAAAGTGTGATATAAGAAAGTGATAAGGAATAAAAATGAAGGTGGAAGATAATGGAAATAGCTTTCATCCCGCGGATGTAAAAACAAATTTGTTCATCATTTTTCTTTATGATCTACGTCATCGGCTCTTATTAAAATATATGCATACAAAAAACATGTACCATAACATGAAAAACTATAATTCTAACATTTTTTCATTGTTAAAAATGCTTAAATCCATGCAACATACATAATACAATGCAATACAAGAAAGTAAAAAAGCTAACTTGACAGGAAAATAAGTACAAACATACATACTCAAACAAACAACATTCAAGACAGTTGCACCAATGTTTTTTTTATCAAGATCCAGTTCCCAAATGTTTGATTTAACAATAAAGGTTAAAAATGGTGTCCCAAGCAAGGATATATGCGAGGGGAAAATACAGAGGAAACATGAGTCCTATGAAAAAGAAATCATGCACTATGAAACAATACCAAGCAACTCGTTGTGTAAGGGAGTAAAAACATAGTAAGGAAAACTAACTTTGTTTAATAGAGGTAGATCTAGATGATCAGCAAGTTGTGTGCGAGAATAATTGAGGACCAAAGAAAGATGTTTTGTAGGACAAATTTCACTTTTTGAGGAAAATGCATTTGATAAAGGCTTCAGCTGCATGCATGCTTGTTACTGATTTTCAATATGATTTTTGATTTTTACCATTTTTTTGGATTTTGTGATGATTTTACCAATGTTTTAGATTTTTTGATGTTGTGATTTTACCAATGTTTTTGGATTTTTGAAAGTTTTAGTAATCTTTTTGGATTTTTGAATATTCTTCCAATTTTTAGGGTTTTCTGATTTTTTTCCGAAGCTATGTATAGGAAAATGAAGAAACATTGATGCCCCTAATGATATATGGGAATGTAAAAGGGTAGAATGCCACACACATGTGTAAAAAAGTTAAGATGTGAAAATGCCCCAACGAGAAGTGAGAATGTACAAGGGAAAACTCTGTGCATATATACAAGAAGGATATATGTTGCATCATGGCCACAAAGGATAGGTTCAACATGATGATGAAATCAAACCAATGAAGTTTTAGGAAGGAGCAAGCATGCCCCCAGTGCAATCTGGAGAAGAAACATATGATAGAAAAGAAGTAGAAGATTATTTTATTAAAAGGGAAAAAAGGTTCCCGTAAACATGATAAAAATGAAATCTTATACACATGGATGTTTTGAACAAAGAAAAAGAACAATGTGAATGCTGTGGAAAATGTAGCTAGAAGATTAGCAATGAAAAGGTGATTAGCCTGAGGAGCAAATCATGAGATGAGATACAGACTAAAGAAAGAGTTTAAACAAGGTAAAAAAAAAACACTTGGTAACATACTAATCCTGTTTACTCATCAAGATCTAGTGTGTGTATGTGGAAATTAATTACCTCTTGAAGTGAATATTTGATAGGAAACAAGTGAAAAAAAGCTACCCAATGTGTAGGAATGATTTATTTTGATAGGTGATTTGTGAATGGATGGTGGAAGGAAAGATTTACATTGCTCCGTTGCCAACCAAGCGTCCATAGCGCCAACAGAGATGTATTTGATTCTAGTCGTAACATTTCTCTACTACTAGCTAAACGTCCATAACCCCAATAGAGATACTAGAAATACCCCAAGAGAGAGTTATATATTGCTTTGCTTTTGATTTTTGATGTTTTGATTGATTTTTTTACTTTTTGAAAACTTATTTCAGCTCTCTCGGTTTTTTTGATAAGGGGTTAAGAACCACTGATGGCTTGATGGAAGGATGTAGAAGTGATTATGACGAATACATAAGCTAGTGTCAAAAAATATACCCAAAATTTCTTCACAACAAGTTTATTAAATGTATGATAGTGAAAATATCTCTAAGAGTCCAGTCATTCTTTAATTTACCAAGGTGATGAAATAACAAGTTCAAACGGATACTATAGAGATAAATATAACACAATGAGCATGAATAGACTAACCAAAAGACCACCAAAGGGATGAAAATGGTGGGTGACTTACAGAGGAATGGAAAGAAAGGGAAGAAAGAGAATTCATGTGTATGCAATACCTGATTACAATGTTTGATCCTTGTACCTTTTCTTTTTTTTTGTAATGTTTTAATGTTTTTCTCATTTTTTCTCATTTTTGAATTTTTGAATTTTTTGAATTTTTTAAAGATTTTGATGCTTTTGTGAAGGGAAAACCATGAAGGGAGAAGAAGATGAAGATGAACGATTGGGGAGTTGGGACCAACAATGTTACTTCGTGTGATAGGATCCAACAACAATGTTTTTAATTTATTTGATGAGGGAGACTATGAGTTGTTTCTTATCAAGAGTGATATTATCTCCAATCTCAAGGATCGTTGTGAGCTCATACTCGATAAGTGACCGTGCCTTATCTTGAAACATGGATTTTGTATGTGGGATCTTGAGTTCCATATCCATAGGTTTATACACTTTACACCATACTTGATGGTTGTTTTGGTGTGCATTCTTGAATCGCATTTGATTTTTAACTTTATGGTTGTTTGACTTGTTGGGAACTTTGGAGATCTTTGGAGTTTTGATCTTAGCTTGATAAAGAAAATGTTTGGGTTTCGTATAAGCTAATGCGTGATTTTTCTGATCTCGAGAAGTGGGAGAAGAAATTGGATGTTTAGGATTGACGATAGGAATGCAAGGAATGATGGTGGGCTTGCCCCAGTCATTGATAAAAGTATGATATGATGGAAAAAGAGGATATGGTCCAAGGATTGAAGAGGATAGGCTACTGGGAGGGGTCCCATAGATGGAAGACAAAGGACTACTAGGATGCAACCCAAGTATAGAAGATGATGGGATACCAGGTGGTGTCCCATAGATGGAAGAAAAAGGACTAATAGAGTGTGGCCCAAGTACAGAAGTTGATGGGATACCAGGAGGTGTCCCAGAGATGGAAAAAAAAGGACTACTAGGGCGTGGCCCAAGTATAGAATATGATGGGCTACTAGGAGGTTTCCCATAAATAGAAGATGAAGAGATACTAGGATGTGGACCAAGTATAGAGGATAATGGGATATCCAGAGGTGGACAAGTAGAATATGGAGGGATACTAGGAAGTGGCCCTTATATAGAAAAAGGTGATGGGCTACCAAGCGGTGACCCAAGGAAAGATTGTGATTGAGGAATTGTGATATGTAACGAATGACGAGGTGATGAGAAGATATGACATGGATCAATGAAAGACCCAAGAATTTCTCCATGTGATGGGGAATGTGAAGATGAAAAGAATAAGAGGAGGATCAAATTCGATGATCATAGGATTTTCCTATATTTTTTGAAAAAAGGAATCAAATTATTCCCCACAATACGCGAATGCATTGACATCAAAAGAGAATCCTTGCTTATGATCCTCTAGAGGAATGTCATCACGTAGCCCCATGAATTATATAATTGCTTCTTGTTGGTGAGAAATTGTTTTGGGTGGAAAAACTTGTGGGTTTCTTACCAACGCTCTGGGAATATAATTCCCTATACTTAAACGGTGCAATTTATGTATATGCATGCACAAATGAGGTGAGTTTTATCCTTGCTGGCCTTGTGGCCGGGGATCCAATAAGGGCACTCCACTAACCCTGTATAAAATATAGTAATATCTTGTAAGAGAGGACTTTGTGAAGAGAGCAGGAAAGGGAGTGAGAATATTAGGTAGGGGAACTAATGTTGTAAGTAGAAAATTAGAGTCTTGCACACATTAGTTATAAGTTTCATCACATGCATTAAAATTAAGAAGAAATAACTCTATAAATAAAAACAAGACCAAATAGAATTTATGATCACAAAGTATCAAGAAATCCCTTAGTCAAAGAAATCTAGAAACCTCTTCTTCTTGTATTGATTGCTCAAACAAAAGTTGTACATAGTGGATAACTCTTTTAACTCACAAGTAAGCAAAATCTCTCTCATGAACTTACAATAATACAACCAGCTAGAAGAATCATAGAATTTATAGCCCTTTTGAATGAGGAGCTCATTAAAATTTATAGAATTTTCGAAGTCTCTTCGCCTATCCCCCATTGACCCTTCATATGCCTTGAAAATTTTCACATTCCTAGGAAAACATTAAGTTCCCTTTTATAACTTAAGGGTGACTTATTACATTGAAAATAAAGTCATTTTTAATTACCTAAGGTATTATGAAAAAGTGCAACCTCAATGAATAATTAGAACATGGAGGAGAGATAAAGTGGGGGGAGAAGAGAGAGAAGGAAAAGAAGGATGTTGTTCTTGATGAAGTCCGCTGATTCTGATAATTGGAAAGCTCCAAGGAGATGAAACTTTAAATCTCTAAATCCTTTGCTCTCTGAAAAAATCCTTAAGACTTGCACTCAATGCCAAATTGTTCTCTGTCCCGTGCTGATGAGAAGATATCCACTCCCTTGAATTCCTTGTTACGAATGATTCACTCATGCCGTTGACAAGTTATCGCTGACGAGAAACTATGTTTTGACGACATATGGACACCACGAACTGAGTGTTTAGAAACATTGTTGAGTTATCCCAATGGTGACTGTGGGCATTGCTCATGGAGATCCACTTCAAAGAAGTTGAGGATAGAAAGATCCCTCATGCGATGACCCTTTATAACGCTGTCGTATTCTACCGACATATGTCTTACGAAATGATACATTTGTCCATACAGGCACTAGGTACCGATGAACATACTGGAAAAACTATGATTAGATTCTTCAACACTTGCTATTCTTGAATGGAATAACTTACTATTTTAAGCAAGTGTGAAAATTATTCTCCGACCTTTAACTGCAACTGCCAATTTGAATGTTCAATTCTCAGAATGCCCCTTTTGTGAAATTCACCTTCTGGAATGACTTACTATTTTTAGTAAGTGCCCAAAAGAACTTACTATTTTTAGTAAGCATGAAAATTTGAGCTCCTTTAAACTTTGAATTGGATGTGGCAACTCAGATTTATTTCTTCTCCCTATGTTCCTTCTCACCTTCTAGACCAATTTTCTATTTTTAGCAGGTACTCGTGAGACCACTTACTATTTTTAGTAAGTGTCAATTCTAAACAAAGAAAAACCATTTCAATGATTTTTGCCTGTGATACCTCTTCTGTGTTCACCGCCTCCTTCGCAGGTTCTTCAGTTGGTGACTTTCCCGAAACAATATTCCCTTATGTAGAAGACATGCTATTTTTATAAAGTGAGCTTTTGATGGTTGGATCACGGTAGAACAAAGTTTTCCGATATGGGTTTTTTCCCAATATTTCTCCTCTGAAATCTTAGACTTACCCTATCACCAGTTTGTGAGATTTTAAAATTTCAAATTTTTAACCTTTTTGCAGCTCTGGACACGATAGCAATTAACGAAGCTTGAAAGTTTCAGGTATTTTTTTCTTCTCCATTTGCAACAAAAATGACATTTTTTGGTGGGTTTTTGTTTCTTGTTCTTCACGGTGAATTTTCTCTTCAAACCGATTGTTGGTTTGACAGGAAATCAAGTTTTTGTCTTCGTTGGGCCGAGAGGGAGATTTCTTCACTGTGAAGAAATTTATACAGTGGAAGGGAGATTTGATAGGTGATATTTTCATGGCCTTTGATAATGAAGAAAAAAAACAACAAATATTTCTTCGTGTTTCGTGCACTGGTTTGCAAGATATGTCCAGAATCTTCGTCTCATAGAAATGGAGGTTTTTGGGTGAATTTCTTCATTCTTCTCCTTCTGTTCTTTGATCCTTCAAATCTCTTGATCAATATTACCTCTAGAAATTGTGTATCTTCATGGAGTGGAGGGGTTTTTTCCATGGCAGAGCTGGTTTGGAGCATGAAATGGTGGACTGGGTGAAGGCAAACACACAACTATGGAAGGATATGAACTGTGAATAAGTAGCGGTGGGAAAGAAAGCTGAGTACAAAATTTAAAATGCTTTTAAAAATGCATGCCCTGGGTGGGGCACATTTTTTTGTCCCTCATGTCCCTTAAGCATTAAGAGATGAGATGGACATAAAATTTCATGATGTGTCTCAATGCAACACTTAGCGAAAATCCAACGGTCGAGTCATTAGGGCTTAAAACTTGACAGAAACATCTGGGGGGATGGCAAATGGTTGTATGAGGAACCAAGAGGCATTCCTTGGGCTGGATGCGTTTTCATGTCCCCTATGTCAGATAATTTTCATGGCTGAGCCAGCTAGGCACACTTGGAAGAGATCTTGACTGTCCATTTAGCACTAGCTTGGGGGCTAAGAATTTACACTGAAGATTGTCATATGGATGACCTGAGAGCTTCTTTCGGGCTGGGAGAATTTTTATGTCCCTAATTTCCTTCAGCACAAAGGGACACAAGGGTCATCAATTCTCATGATCCCCTATGGTTTTGAAACTTAATTTGAGCGAGTGAAGGGACATCAAGGGTCATCAATTTTCACAGTGTGCTTGGAGTTGACACTTGGCAGAGATCCGACGGCTGTCCATTTAGCTCCAACTAGCTCCTGGGGGCTGGCAATTTACACTGAAGATGGTCACATGGATGACCTGAGAGATTCTAGGGGCTGGGAAAATTTTTATATCCCTCATTTCCCTTAGCAAAAAGGGACACAAGGAGTCATCAATTTTCACGATGCACTTGGTGTTGACACTTGTCACGATCTAAGCGAGTGAAGGGATGAGCTCTTGGCAAGCACCTGGGGGCTGAACTGGTGATCTGGGAGGTTCCATGTGTGACAAGAGGGATTATTGGGGCTTGGGAGTATTTTTATGTCCCTCATGTCCCTTATCTTTAGGGATGAAAGGGACATGAAATTACACCAGGCTCCTAGAGCTAACACGTGTCCTCACTGAAATTTGACTAATTGCTGAGAAGCTTAGCTTGAGGGCAACTTGAAATGGTGATATCTTGAGCTCCCGATGGAATTTTTTGGAAAAAATTTATATTAATTTGACTGAAAATGGCCTTCTTGAATCCAATGTAATGGGGTTATCAGGATCTTTTATTCCTCCATTTAAGCCCTGAAAAAGTGGATTTTTGATCTAGATCCCTTAAGCTTGAGCTTGGAAAAAACTCTAATTATAAACCTATTGCACCAAAGTGTTATGAAAAATATGACTTCACCATATTGTAGGGATTTTAATTCCTTTTCTGAAGATGTCTTTTTTAGCTCCTAACTCCATCTAGAGCTTCCCAGAATCACTTCCCAATGTTCAGTAGCTCTTTTGGCCCTATGCACTGCCTAGGCCTGTGAACCCTGTTTTTGATGAAACTGCCCCAACTCCTCCAAATATTTCATGAAATTCCAAAATAAATTCCATTAGTGATGTTATTAGACCTTTCAATTCACCTCCATGTTGGATTTTTCTCCTCCATTCTGCTCCTAGGGGGTTGCATCGGTCTTGGGAAAATCCAGTGGTAGCCCTTCTCAACACTGCCCAAAAATAGTAGTTTTCAAGAACTCCTAAAATAACCTAGGGGGGTTGACTTGAATTTCCTAATTCAACTAGGGTATTAAGTTAAAAATCAATAGGGAAGTCATCGTGACTGAATGGGTAGACTTGGGGTGCCTTCGGAAGCGTAAAAAATTGAAAGTTTTGACACAGGGGTATCATGTTGTCATGTTTGAAAATTGTCAATTTACCTGTTGCACATTTGCTGTGACAACAAATGGCTCTAGCTTGGGGACATCATATGGACTGATTACATACGATAGACATCACTTGAAGAATCCCATAATCTCAACTTTATAATATAATGACCAGTTCCTTATTCCATTGGGCCCTGTGGAGTCATGTATAACCTACGAGATAGAGATAACAAGAAGAACACACACACACACACACCAAAACAAAAATGACAAAAAGAAACACACACCACATCGAGAAGGAAAAGACACACACAACAGAAAGTGAAAAACCAAAAATCACCTATGGTACAAGGTAAGGGAAAAAACCTGCTTTCAATGAAGCATTTTTAATTATCTCAAAAGTTACCCCTGAGAGGGCAACGCTGAGTGATGTTGTTCTGTGAAGCCATTGACCGGTTCAAGAAAGTATCCTCCTCTCCTTAACTATTTATGAAATGCCAGGTGCTTTCATGATTGTTCTATTTACTTGATAGGAGTGAGTCTATATGAGCTTCTTGATGCTCAATGCCTTTGCTTAGAAATTTCATTTCCTTCATTCCCTTTGAGATTGGTTTCATAGTGCCAGTTTCATTCTACGTTTATCCACATAGTTAATTCTTCATTGAGTGTCTTATCTGCTACCCCAAGGCTGATTTTCATTCCAATTGATTGAATACTCTGAGTTCTTTTCTTTCCTAGATCTATGCTTATTGACCACTATTTCATGAGAAACCTCACACTTATAATTTATCTCTACTTTACTATGAGGTATCTTGAAGATTGAGTGGATGGATTAGAGGTAACCTCATACTTGTCCTGTATATCCATGACATGAGCTAAGAGATCAAGAATTAGCTTAGGGTCTTCTGTACTCTCTACTGCATCAAGGATTTCTTGCATGGAGTTATCCTGTTATTTCTTCTATGCATCTCATCTTTGTACGTCCTTGAAGAATTTTCATTTTGAAGATCAAGGAAAATATATCGATGGATTAATTCATTTCCCTTGAAATTATTACAATCCACTACTTCTTTCTCAATGGGATCTTCACCTTCACATGACCTCAATACCCTCTACTTCAGATTTTTCATCATGGAAATATTTTTCTTCTTAAAATGGGGAAGAAAATACCTCCATTTCATCGTTGTATCCATCAACTATTGGCTCGGGAGAGACATTAGGATTTCTCATACTTGCTTTATTTCAACATGGCCAACATTCACATTGGTTGAGGATTCAAAATCAAATTCATGCTTGTTTTGTAGATTCATGGCTTGCATCAGAAGTTTGAGACTGACCTCAAGGTCTTCTATTTCTTTCGTGGATCTTAGCAGTTCTTGTACAGACCATGTTCTTTCGCACCTTTTGCAGGCTCATCATGGTACTGGTCTTGTCCCTCCATGGATGACATGATTGAGATCATCTTCATCTCCAAATGGAAATGATAAAATATCCTCTTCACGAATGAACATACAAGTTAGTTTCTCCATTTGTAAATAATCAAGAACCATTTCCTCTTCTTCCTGGCTCACACTATCCAACAAATCAGGTATATTCCTCTTGAAACTCAAAGTCTCATAAAATGCTTCCTCAAGATATATATCTCTCTGAGAAGGAATGTTTGGTCCTATCAAGATGGGAAATATCCTTTTCCTCCTTAGTCATTATGAAAATATTCATCTTCCTATTATCTTGGTACAAAATATTGGCTTTCGAATTTCCTACTTTTTGCACCGCATGTATCTCATCTTCTTTTCTGGAAGTAATTTTTTCCATGTCTCCCTTATCCAAGATGGTTATGGAAGACCAATTCATCTAGATCTTAATCCCCTAAATAGCTGACAGAAACTCCCACTTAGCAACATTCCAAATGAATCCAGAATGTCTGCTACCAAAATCATCGTTGAAACCTTCTTGTCTAGAAATTTGGTGAGAGCCACCTGTGCATCTTTGACCTTCACTACAAGTGGGAACTCTTTTGACTCCAAGGAGTAACAAGAGCCATCGGGTGGAGTCATGGTGTGTTTGATATCCTTGGATGACCTTTACAAGAATTACATTGTCAAAAGCACCATAATCTATTATGCAGTTGTTCAATACATATTCTCCAACGAGAAGAGAGACATAGAAAGGTTTAACCTTATCAGTCTTGGATGCACTCAAAGAAATCATGTTGCTGTGATGGAGGTGTAGGTGTGATTTGGTAGTATTCCTCTTATAACTAGGAGTTATAACATTGGATGTTAAACTACCACTCCTGATATATTGAACAAATCACTCAAATTGTTCTAGGGTGAGTCCACAAAAATTCAGGTTCAGTGATCTACACCTTGGCTCTGTTTGCATATTCTACGAAGTCAAAGGGAGAAGATGTGGATACAAGGGGGATGAAGGGGACTGATTTTGGAGCTGGAATAGATTTGGAATCATGGGTTTGATGTTTGGGAAATAGAGGGTATTTTGAAAGTCATACTAGGAACTTTTGAAGCACTAGATTCTATAGGAGTAGATTTAGATTTAGAAGTAGAAGAAATATTGGAAGGCTTTATTGAAATAGTGGGTTACCTTGTGTTTATTACATGATCAAGTTTCTCTAGTGAAAACTCCATACAAGGTGGGAATGGAGATCCTCGACATATTATCTTGTTTTGTAGAGTCACAAAATTAGGATCTGTTAGTGTAGAAACAAAGCACCCTTGAATGACCTAAGTGTGAGGTGGGGGCATTCGGTGTGATTACACAACATGGGACCATCTCTCTAGTTGTGGGACTTGCAAAACTTGAGATGGACCTCTAGAGAAATCCGGTTCTTGCTTCCTAATCTACCTGCCACAAGCTACTCCAATGTGGGTAGAATATAACTAATCCTAACCTAACCATTCCAATGGGAAAGAGAGAGAGAGAGGGTGAAAGAGCCTGCACTAAGCAGTGATACACCAGAAAAGGAAGTGGCTGATCACATACCCAAACTACCTGAAATGGGAGAGGTGAGAAAAAGAGAGGGTGGAAAAGATGCACCACAGACCAAAGATAGATTTCACACAGAACACCACTCCAAAACCCATTAAGAATAGCTCCCATAACTTGTAAAAAACATCAGAATATGCACAATATACCCTACAATGATGAGAGGTAAGAGGAGACAATAAAATGAGCCAAGGATGGACAAATGCATCACAAAACATATTCTATTGCTCCAAAAGTTACACGGTACATCATCAGTGGGAAAGAGGAAAGGAAATTCCATTACAGATCCATGGAAGGAGGCTTAGAATCCATGTTCTACCCTAAGGAAGAAAGAGAGAGGGGGCAGTAGAGAAAAGATGAACAACCAAGCATTTGAATATTCCCCTCCTGTACAATATATAGAAAGAATAAGAGAGAGAGAGGAGGGAAAATCAACCTCTACTCCTAAAGTCCAACCACAAACCATCAATACCTTTCACGATTTTTTCCACAATCTGTCAATTCTGGTTCCCTATGTCTGTTCGGTGTGTTGAAGAAGGAAGACTGACGGATCGAATCGAATTAGATCTGGCAGTTGGAGCAATCAGATTCTGCATGAATGGCCTGAAAGACTTTTTCACAATTGTCATCCACTTAACCTTGTCAAAATTAAAGTTTCAGGCTCCCATGGTGTAGAAGAGGTTAATACCTTTCCAACAGTGCCAAATTTGTTGAATTTTGGGCACTAGATTGGAAGATATGTCCATTTGAATGTTTGAGTCGGGTTCATACCAAAATGGAAAAAACCAGTTAGCAGAACGGGTCCGCGGGCCCAAAACTCACTTTGTGCCTTTTGGCACTAAAAATACAAAATGCAAAAATTTCCCCACAGCCCCGTAATTAATTTTTGTCAAAAAAACATCTTCGGGCCCACCGTCCCACATTTTCCATTTGGGCAAAAAATCACTCCAAGGCCCACATGCAATTGATGCTTGGCACGTGGCTCCTTGGGAATCAACGGAGGTGCGGTTCATTTTTTCACTTTACGCCTTCTCAGGGAAAAAATTTCAAACTACTTCTGATGACCCACTTTCCTGCTTTGAATTTTCAACATGGCCACGTGTTCCTTTGTGGGCCTTAGGCATTTTTCTTCATTTGGTTTTAAGATCCCCAGCGGGCTTGCAGGCCCGAAATTCACATTGCGCCCTATTTGCAAAAAGTGAAAAAGTTCCAAAACTCCTCCCAGACCCACCGACCCAAAATTCACTTGGGAAAATTTTCCTCCATGGCGCCACAACTACAATTTTCCACTTGGTGAAAAGTCTTCCCCAGGTCCACCGGTCCACCTTAGGCAAAAAAATATTTCCAAGGCCCGCTGGCCCATAACTTACAAAATATTAGGAGTTAGATGGACTTCTTTATATTTTTGAAAAGGGGAAGAAATTTCCCACCTGATGAAGATTCTTTCAAGAAGCCTTAAGTGCTTATAATATCTAAAAAATTTGATTGAAGCACTAAAAGAGGGAAAAATGGGTGTAGTTAACCAAAAATAAGCATGAGCTTATTTTGGATAACAAGATCATCAACCTTCTTTTTCTTTGTAGCATTGTAGGGAGATGATCCTTTCTCAGAGTGAGAATGAGTTAATACCACATAGGAGAAACTAGGTGCATCTTCTTCGTCATCTTCATCACCTCTAGAATAATCATAGAATCTGATTTGTGTATCATTCTCAAGTTCATAAAATTTTAGGAAATTAACAACTTCACTTTCTTATTCAAGATTTTCTTCATTTTATTGAATCCTATAACTTGTATTGATTGGTGGGGCCTCCAAGGCAAGTCCTCGGGGTGCTCCTACAATCTGATTTCTATTTTTTATTTGAGAAGCCATTCTTTCAAAAATTTCCCTCTTCAGCGATGCCATTTCATTTGCTAATTTTTACAGAAACAAATTTTTTCTCTCATCTCGACACTAAGCCTTACCCCTTGAGGGATTCTTGATATTTTTAGAGAGGATGAGATTGTCATCAAGTTCAATGTCCATACTTTGTGCTTCTGCAATTTTCCTTGGTTGAATTATTCATAGGAAAAATCCTACCTTCGGTGATTACGCATTTATGAAGAACCTCTTAACATTGTTTTTAGACGGTGAATCTTCTTCCAATATCCTACGGAGTAACCAGTCAAAACGAGCCACAAAGTCTCTCATAGTTTCATTTTCTTCCTTCTTCATTTGTGCTAATTGGACAAGGAGATCTTGACAATCCTCAGTAGATTTGAATCTTTCCTTGAACTTGGTTTTGATATCATTCCAACAAGTTATTGATCTAGTGGGTAAGAGATAGGACCATTTTTCTAATTTTTATTGGAGATATTCCGTGAACAATCTTACAACAACGTCTTCATGTGTGACTCCAAGAATCTCACATGACATGGTGAAAATGAAGATGTGTTCTTCAGGATGTTGTGTGCCATAACCTTTGAACTTTGGAAATTTCTTGTGGGAACCTATTGGTAGATCATGAAGAGGGGGGTTCAAGAGAAAGTGGGCTTGTATCTCTTCCCCATGCAAAAATGGATTGAGTTATTTTTGTTTTATCCACCATTGTTATTTCTGTTTCTTCTTAAGCTCTTGCTTCTAAAAATTATTTTTCAAATTATTATTCGTTCGGGAACTCAATACTCAACGGTGGTTGAAAAATGGGAGAATTTGAAGGGGGAGTATCAGCGGGACGTTGTATGGGATTACCAGGTGAAGTACTTGAAGACCCAAATGGGGATGAGGATTGAGAAAAGTAATAAGGGTTATCTCTGATATGATTTTACTTATTTTGGAAAGCTTTGGAAGCATAATAAACAACACCTCTTAACCTGCTCAACCTGGTATATCTTCTTTTAGCCAAATTTGAGAAAAATTTATGACGGGAATATGAAAGGACACTACAAAATGTGAAAAGTCAAGTGTAGAAATCAGCAGTGTGTCTTTTAGCAATGTATTTTCATCAATCCCTCTTTCTTGATTTTTTTTGGATATTTTTTTTTGTATTTTGGGACCTTACAGTCATATTTTGGGTACAGAAGTTGCTAAATCTGCCCAAAAATTTCCTCTAAAAACTTTTGGTGAGAAAAATTATAGGTGGAAAAACTTGTGGGTTTCTTGCCAACACTTTGAGAATCTAAGCCCCTCTACTTAAATTGTGTAACTTCCATATATGAATGCATGAGTGAGGTGAGTTTTATCTTGGTTGGCCTTGTGGCTGGGGATCCAACAAGGGCATGCCACTAACCTTGCGACAAAGCTAACAATCTCTTACTAGAGAAGAATTTGTCAAGAGAGTGGGAAAGGGAGTGAGAATATGAGGTAGGGTAACTAATGCTGCAAGTAGAAAATCAAAGTATTACACACATCAATTATAAGTTTCATCACAAGTATTAAAATTAAGAAGAAACAACTTTGCAAATAAAAACAAGACTAAATAGAATTTATGATCACAAAGTATCAAGAAATCCCTTAGTCAAAGAAAGATAGAAAATCCTTCTTCTTTTTTTGATTGCTCAAACACAAGTTATACATAGTAGAGAAATGAAGAAATTTGAAAGAAAAAATGGCTAACTCTTTTCACTCACAAGTAAGAAAAATCTCTCTCATGAACTTACAAGAATACAACAACCTAAAAGAATCTCAGAATTTGAACCCTTTTGAATGAGGGGCTCATTACAATTTATACAGTTCTGGAAGTCTCTTTTCCTATCACCCACTGACCCTTCATATGCCTTGAAAATTTTCACATTCCTAGGAAAACACTAAGTCCCCTTTTAAATCTTACGGGTGACTTATTACATTGAAAATAGAGTCATTAAGGCATTACAAAAAAGTGCAACCTCAATGAAGAATTAAAACGTGGATGAAAGAGAAAGTGGGGGGAGAAGAGAGAGAAGGAAAAGAATGATGTTGTTCCTGATGAATTCCACTGATTCTGATAATTGGAAATCTCCAAGGAGATGAAAATATAAATCTCTAAATCCTTTATCCCTTGAAAAAATCCTTAAGACTTGCACTCAATGTCGAATTGTTCTCTGTCTCGTTCTGATGAGAAGATACCAAATCTGTTGAATTCCTTGCTGCAAATGATTCACTCATGATGTGGACAAGTTATTGATGATGAGAAACTATCTTTTGATGACCTATGGACACCATGAACTGAGTATTTAGAAACATTGTTGAGTGATCCCAATGGTGATCGTGGGCGTTGCTCATGGAGATCCACTTCATAGAAGCCATGGATAGAAAAATCCCTCCCATGACAACCCTTTGCAACGTTGCACTATTCTGACGACATATGTCTTACGAAATGATACATTTGTTTGTACATGCACTAAGTACCGATGCACATACTAGTGAAACTATGATTGGTTCTTCAACACTTACTATTCTTGAATGGAGAAAATTACTATTTTTATAAAGTGTGAAAATTATTCTCCGACCTTCAACTACAATTGCTAATTTGAATGTTTAGTTCTCAGAATACCCCTTTTGCAAAATTCACCCTCTGGAATGACTTACTAGTTTTAGTGAGTGCCCAAAAGCAACTTACTATTTTTAGTAAGTGGGAAAATTTGACTCTTTCAAACCTTGACTGGATGTGGAAACTCGAATTCTTTCTTCTCCCTATCTTCCCCTTGCCTTCTGGACCAATTTTCTATTTTTAGCAGGTGATAGTGAGACCAATTACTATTTTTAGTAAGTTTCAATTCTAGACCAAGATGACCATTTTGATGATTTTTTCCTATGATACCTCTTCTGTGTTCACCACCTCCTTCACAGGCTATTTAGTTGGTGATGTTTCTGAAATAGCTGTCCCCTATGCAGAAGACCTGCTATTTTTAGAAAGTGAACTTCCGGTGGTCAGATCACGGTGGAACGAAGTTTTTTGATATGGGTTTTTTCCTAATATTGCCCCTATGAAATTTTAGACTTACCCTATCACCAGTTTGGGATATTTAAAAAATTCAAATTTTTGACCTTGCGACAGCTGTGAACATGACAACCATTAATGGAGCTTGAAAGTTGCAGGTTTTCTTTTCTTCTTTGTTCGCAACAAAATTCACATTTTTTGTTGGTTTTTGTTTCTTGTTCTTCAGGTGAACTTTCTCTTCGAACTAAATGCCAGTTTGATGGTAAATGCAGTGGAAGGGATATTTTAAGAGTGGGGTTTTCATGGAATTTAAGAATTAATAACACAAAAGAAAACAATTCTTTGTTTCTTGCACCGGTTTGCAAGATATGTTCAGATCTTCGTCTCATGAAAATGGAGGTTTTTGGGTGAATTACTTTGTTCTTCTCCTTCTGTTCTTTGATCCTTTGACTCTCTTGATCAATATTACTAATGGGACCTATGTATATTCATGGAATGAAAGGTTTGGTTTGCATGGTGGAGCTGGTTTTGAGTAGAAATGGTGGACTGGGTGAAGGCAAATACATAGCTATGGTAGGATATGAACTGTGAAGAAGCAGCAATGGGAAATAAAGCTGAGTACAAAATTTTAAATGCTTTAAAATTACATGCCAGGGGTGGGGAAAATTTTTGTGTCCCTCATGTCCGTTAAGAATTAAGGGATGAGAGGGATATCAAATTGCACAATGCACCTCAATGCGACACTTGGAAAAAATCTAACATTCGAGTCATTAAGGCTTAAAACTTGAGAGAAGCACCTGGGGGACTGGAAAATGGTCGTATGAGGAACCATGAGGGATTCCTTGGGATGGGAAAAATTTCATGTCCCCTATGTCCCTTAATAATTAAGGGACATTAGGGTCATCAATTTTCACGATGCACCTGGTGCTAACACTTGGCAGAGATCCGACGACTGTCCATTTGGCTCCACTAGCTCCTGGGGGATGGTAATTTGCACTGAAGAGGGTCACATGGATGACCTGAGAGATTCTTGGGACTGGAAACATTTTTATGTCCATAATTTACCTTAGCAAAAAGGGACATGAGGGTCATCAATTTTCATGATGTGCCTGGTGTTGACACTTGTCATGATTTGAGCGAGTGAAGGGATGAGCTTTGACAAGCACTTGGGGGCTGAACTGGCGATCCGAGAGGTTCCATGTGTGTCTAGAGGACTTATTGGGGCTGGAAACATTTTTATGTACCTAATTTACCTTAGCTTTAGGGATGAAAGGGACATGAAATTGAAATTATGCCAGGATCTTGGAGCTGACATGTGTCCTTACTGAAATTTGACTAACTGCGAGAAGCTTACCTTGAGGGCAACTTGAAACAACAATAGATTGAGCTCCCGATGAACGTTTTTGGTGGAATTATATATGGAATTGAATGAAAATGTACTCATTAATCAAATGGTTGGGGCCTAAGATCTTGGTTCATCCATGTAATCCCTTAAAAATTGGAGTTTTAATATGGATCCTTGACTGAGCCTGGAAAAAACTAGATATAAACCTATTGAACCAAAGTGTTGTGGAAAATATTATTACACCATATTTTATAGATTTGAATTACCTTTTCGATGATATATTTTTTGGCTCCTAAATCCATCCAGAGCTCCCTAAATCACTTCTCGAAGCTCAGTATCTCTTTTGGCCCTTTGCACTACTTAGGCATGTGAACCCTGTTTTTGATGAAACTGCCCCAACTCCTCCAAATCCTTCCTGAATATTACTAAATAAATTCCAAGGTTTTACTAGGTATTCAATTCACCTCCGTGTTTTATTTTTCTCCTCCATCTAGGTCCAGGGGGTTGCATAGGTCTTGGGAAAGCCAGTGGTAGCTCTTCCCAATACGACAAAAAAATAGTAGTTTTCAAGAACTCCTAAAATCACCTAGGGGGTTGAATTAAATTTCCTAATTCACTTAGGGTACTGAGTTAAAATCCATTGGGAGGTCATGAGACTGACTGGTTAGACTTGGGGTGCCTCGGAAGGGTAAAAATTGAAATTTTTGATAAAGAGGTATCATTGTCATGCTCGAAAATTGTCAATTTTCTTGTTGCACATTTGCATGACAACACTTCTTCATTCTGAAAGAAATCAATTGGTATGGGTTGTTGTTATTTGAACCTATTAGGTTTATTGAAAGAAAGAGGTCCAATAAGTGTGGAATATTTAGAATATGTTTGATGATAATTTATATAATAAGATGACTCAAGAGACGAAGTAGATTTGGATTTATATGTCTTGCGAGTGGAAGAAGATGGGGATTTTGGATGGGTTGGTATTGGTGTTGATCGAAGAATACTTGTCAAAGATCACACAAGGAGTCTACGTAGGATGGAAGGTCAGGATCAAAGGTGTAAAAGGACAGGAAGGACTTGCACACGGAAGGCAAGTTCAACTTTCAGGACTTAGCTGATTTGGAGCATGAAGACCTATTTTTAGAAGATGGCATACGGAACACACCAATGAGGCAGAGACATGCACGAAATGCATTGTCTATCTTTAGAGAAGTGGATCTAAGTGTTTTTCATGGAGACGAGCCAATAATAGGATTGATATTTCAATTAAAATGTAAGAGGTATATAGATAACACACTTACATGTGTGGCTATGCTTGTAAATGGCATGTGGCTATCAACACCGTGCGGCCTATTTCTGAAATAGATGAGCGGTGAAGGGCAAGTCCCCACCATATATATATGATGTTAGGTACATAGTAAAGGTATGCAAGAGTGCAATATGTGTGTGTGTGTGTGTGTGTGTGTGTGTGTGTGTGTGTGTGTGTGTGTGTGTGTGTGTGTGTGTGTGTGTGTGTGTGTGTGTGTGTAACAAAGCATACGAAGAGAGTATGTACATGTGATATGGAGGTATAGAGATATACACATATGTCTGAATTACTATATCAGATCCATACACGCATTGGTATAGATTGATAATAATGTAAGGAGCTTCTGTATTTATTAATAGATGGAAGATATTGGCTGAATCTAAGTGTCATTCTGTGTGTAGAGTAGTGGTAGGGAAACAAGTTTAGTTTGATGTATATCAGAATTTGTACATCACATGCTTCCCAATGAAAGATGGAGCCTAGAGCCCTTGGTGTAAGTTTCCATATGCATTCACAGCAAGGTACTTCCAAGTGTCATGTACACAGGTTTACAGACGTGCGTCGAACTGGTCATTCAACGCGGATAAGGTAGATTGTGACTACCACACACTAAGGAAGAAATATGTGTATCCAGGGTGGAAGTGCATATGTTGAAAGGACTCATTTTAGATGTATTGAACATTCAAGCCAATAAGTTTGGATGTGGGAGAAATGGTAGAGCAAGTGTTGGTTTATCTCCAACTAAAGCCAAAGATGGAGAATAACAAGTATGTGAAAGGTGAGTTCGCACTCCCACCACCACCAAAGGGAAATCATACAATGGAGAACATTCCCAATCACCTAAGCCGACATAGAGCCAATTGAAGTGGAGGATGAGGAGGATGAGTGTGAAGATAGTGGTGGTTTGGAGCATAGAGATAGAAGACATCCTACGAATAAGGATGAAGATAAGAGTGCGCTACTACACCACCTCAGGCACAAGATGGGGATGATGATGAGTTGAATGTAGTCTAAGTGGAGCACATAGGTTTAAGAGGGTAGTTCAGGAGAACAAGGACCCAAGGTGCTACTCCAAAAACTATGTGCATTGATCATCTATACTCTCTCCACAGAAGGAGGTAACTGTGCAAAGGAGGATGAAATTGAAGTTGAATGAGGAGGCGGAAGAGTTAGAAGAAAACGTGTCTAATTTTCCTATACTTCCAGAGAACACATAGAAGAACAAAAGGATGAGTAATCGAGGGAAAGAGGAGAGGGTGAGAAAATGGACCATAGGATACAACTGTAGAAGACTGCTCAGGACATGGAGACACAAGTCCCAAATTTGGAAGCTAAAGTCCCTAAGTAGCAAAGGTCTAGAAGAATGAGTGGAGAGCACATTCCACCAACTATGGGCTATGCAGTGGATGTAGGTAAAATTGTTTGCATGCCCCGCTTCCAGAGCACGACTGACACAAAGAAGAATTTATATGACTAGGAGCTCATGGATGAGGATATGGTGACCATGTGCACATGAGGAAAGCAACTGTCATGGTCCATGCACACACACATGGATGAGCCATAGATTTTGATGTGTGTGAGGATTCATGCATATCAAGGAGGTTGAAGAAGACCCCAAGACCAGACACATGACAATAAAGCCTACTGTCATGTCTAGATGAATAGGTAAGCAATGCATTGGTCAAGGTTTCAACTAGAAGTGGCAAGGTGAAACATGGACAAGGCTGCAACAATCAGGTGCTACAAAGAGGAGATTAAGACAAAGGATGTAGAGATAGCATACCTAACACAGGAGAAGGACTTCACATGCAGAAGAATAAATGCAGGTTTATTTATCAGCATCCCAGAGGAGATTGGAGACAATGTCATAAGAGCAAGGCCACACATCTAGAGACCAAGGTACCACAAACATTTCCCTTCAGTGATACACTATGTAGGAAAGTTTGGTGGACTTGGTACTTGAAGATGAACCTCTATGCATGCAGGTGCCAAACTTTTTGGGATGCCAAATAAGAGGTAGAACAAGAGAAAGCTTCAATTGATGTGGAAGATTGCATCCTCTATGAAAGGCTGACTGCAAGAACTGTTACAAGAAGAATTGAAGAAAATGCAGACTAGGCTTTAAACATTTGCACAGCTCCAGAGGGGCACTTATCAACATGCTTGTAGATCCTAGAAGAAAACAATGAGGTCCATAAGGGAGTGATGAAAAGATGAGAACATTGGGCCATACAGAAAATCATATTCCTCAATGGTTAAAATTTCAGAAGCATTGAGGCCCTGACAACAACACAAGAGCTGCACAAGACTCAGTCTAGAAGAGCTTGGGAAGATCAAAGTTGCATGCAAAAGATGGATCATTTCTAGAAGGGAAGAATGACATCAATGTCTAGCATTGTGTTAGTTCTTAAATGAAAAAGGGGAGATAATGTGAGGGATGAATTGGAATCCATTTCTATGGACATTCCAGAAAAGGAAGAACAAGCAATCTCGCTGAATGGACAGGTTCTTGGAGGCCAATGAAATCAAGGAGTATCCAAATTAGTTGTTAGCCCTGCTAAACTGATATAGAGGAATCTGTCTCAATATCTTGTAAGAAATTCTTACATATTCATTCTTTGATTCAAGATTCGGTTTCCATTCTTCTATTCATTTACTTCAATTTTTGGAGATACCCATTGATCGGGATGACAATGAGATTAGTGTGGGGTAATGTTGATCAAAGAACACTTGATCAGAAAGTATGCACCGTTAACTCGTTTATGTAACTGGGAATTAGAACCAGTCATCGCAAAGGCTTTGAAATGGATAGAAAGAAATCTGTGCACAAAAGGGAGAAGTTTAACTTTTCAGGACTTGGCCGATTTTTTGAGCATGAAGACCTATTTATAGAAGATGGCATGTATAACATCCAACAATGAGGTAGAGATGTGCGCGCCATGCATTGTCTATCTTTGGAGGATCGGATTCAGAAGCATTTTGCATGGAGATGGAGATCAAGAATAGGATTTTATAATTTTAGTTAAACTATCAATGAGGTCTATAGATAGCACACTTGCATGTGTGGCTATTTGACCTTGAAAATGGCGCATGGGCTACTAATAGCATGTGACCTATTTATGGAATAGATGAGTACGGTTAAGTTAAAGTCCCCACCCTATAGATATTCATGTTAGGTACAAAGTCAAAGGTATGTCCCCAATGAGTGCCTGGATATATGACTCTTTTGATGCGGGCTAACAACATATGTAGAGAGTTTGTACATGTTAGCATATGGAGGTTACCGTATATGCATATGTCTGATGTACTGTATTCATCCATTTTACAAAGTTGCTCATAGATTTCATAATACCCTGTAAGAAGCTTCTATGTTATTTTTATTTGATTAAAAGATGGAAGATATTGACTGAACCTAAGTGTCCCTTCTTGTGTGTAATTGAGTAGTGCATGTTCTTAACTTCTATCATGATTATTGTTTAAACTATTCTTCTCCTAGATTTGAGGCTCAGTCATGCAATGTATAGCCGACCCACTGATGTATTGAGTTATGAATCTCGATATGACTTTAATTCCTTCATTCATTTTAACATGCCTGCTACAACAACCCTAAAGAGGGACCTGGTACCTTTGCGCACATGCTTTAGAGTGAGTTCTCACGTCTCAGGATGAGTGATGTGCGAGCATGATAGGGTATTATATGGTAATTCTAGGCTACATCAAGAATAAGGTTGTTTCCATGCTGACACAGATGAAGAAACTTATTTTCACGCCTATTTTCAGAATTTATTTCATGAACCAAGGACATACCGGTTAACCGTAGAAAGTGTTAAGGAAGTGAATCACATGATCAGGTAGAGAGAAGAATGATAGTTGAGTCAGTTCAGTGGATGTAGGAGATGTTTTCCTAATGCACAGGTCCTTGAGGTAGAACAGAAAATCTGGTATGAAAACTTGCATACTGAGAGATTTTTCTTATCAATTTGGAAAGCATGAATTTCTATATACTTTATGACACACTTACTAACTTTATGTGGGAGAAGGCATGGTGTTTAGCAGGAGTGTGAGACACAACAGAAAGTTTCGATTGGTACTTATCAAGGAAGAATTTTGAGAGCAACCTTTATGAAACCGTAGGATCGAGATCCTAGCCACACCAAAGAATTGAGCAAAGAGCTAATGGCACCATTGTGGTTTCCTAATACAGATGGTACATTATGGAATATTCAGGATTTTGACGTTCATGCTGATGACCCGGATTACTATTTGGAAATTTCTAGTTTTTAACAGTATGCTAAGATGGAGACATATTTGTAAGCTGCTATTTCATGTGGGGAGACCAAGTCTCTTGATTTCTAAAGTTGAGCATGGAAAGTATCCATTCCGATGAGCTAAATAAACTCTAGCTTATTCTTCGGTCATGAGGTTAGTGAACAAGTTCAAGGTTCTAATGGTAGAAATAGTGGTAGAAGAAATCACAAAGGATATAATGCAATACTTAAACCATCCCCTATGAGGTGATGAGAGGCTTGATTATAGGAAGATATACGAATTCACATTGCAGAAAGCTCTGGTCTCCTTAAGGAGTTCAAAGATGGGATCAGTCAAGGATCCTCCTACAAGTCTCTACGTAGGTAGTATCTTACTATCTACTAGCATTGTAATAATCTATGCACATCTTGGACATGAATGGTGTGAATTTGGTCTTTTCAAGATGATCCAACTCAGAAGCATGTGAATTTGTAGGTGAAGGTGACCTAGAGGATTCTGGGCGTGGATGCAATGAATCATAGTGATTGAAGCACTTTGTGCTTGGATTATCCCAGATAGCTAATACGAAACATAAAGTAAGGATGGGTAACTTGGGTTTGTATGAGAGTATTGAGTAATTCAGGTCTTGCGTCAATGGCAAGATAGACGGTTTCCTAATTCCAGTTCATAGATGTTGAGGACCATGTGGCTCATATAGCGCATTCATACACTTCTACAAAATTTTCTCCATTCACCTTTGGTAAATTTGAGCTATCTGACATTGAACTAGAGGGGTTCTAGTGATAGTCACTAGTGCAGATAAAAGCATAAGTGGGGAAATCTACCCCAGATAAAGTGGGTACTCATATACAAGTGGAGGAGACGGGAGGTGAAGGTGATTCATAGTTTCAAGAGGATTTAGTGAATTCCTTTCCAAGCTAGAGGGAACAAAGGATTGTTCTAGAATAAGGTGGTAAGGTCTGCAGTATATGCACATAATAAGAATGTAGAGATGTCTCTTGGTGGCCTGAGAGTATGGAGGATCCAATAGAGGCATATCCAAACATGTGCATACTGTGATGAAAATGCTTAAAGTTATCTATAGTAGAGGATCATGGCACTGCTGAGCGTAAGGCAAGTCAAATTTATACTACATTACAAGGGACGTGCACATGAGGAATAGTATGAGGAAGTTTGGTACCCTGAATCAAACTTGCAATGGATTATGCAGCATTGAATCGATGCTTTCTTGAAAGAGTTTCATATCCACTGAGTTTGAGCAGAAGAATATAAGTCGCATGCTCAAGTACATCAAACAAGGCACTACCGAGAGTGTAACGTGAGTATGATGCCTCATTTTAAGACACTTCAATCTAATATATCTTATGATATTCATATCTAGCCAACATGCATAATATGTTTGTTGGAGGATTGATTACACCATTTTAGAAGGGAACTGTCACATATGACATACACCTCATTGATCCACCATGACACACTAGAAGTAGATTTACGTGTTGAGGCAGTTGGGAGCATTGAAACTGATGCATTATTCCATTCATAGAGGCACATAATTAGCAGCTATGGAAAAGTAGTCCAAGAGAAGCTATCATAGCCAAATTAAGCTCATGAAACATGCTTTTGAATTTGACCTGTATACTATTATGAAGTGGAAGGTCACAAGTTCAAGGATAGTTTCCCTCACTAGATCTATACACTCATTACTATTGGACCGTGAGATCACCATTTGAATCATGATGCTAGTCATTTATCCTTTGTTATAGCGTCATGATAAGGAAGAATGTATCTTTCTTTTGTAAAGATTTGCAGGTTCACGACCCATGATAATGAGGATTGTCGGCTGAGTTGGTTAGATCCAAGATGCTATAGACATTAGGGTACGACAGATAAGTGTAATAGATAATTCTAAGGGTAAGAATGAGCACTAGGATTGGGATCATAATCAAATGTGCTATGACAGCAATGAGGGGTGTTTTGAAGGGGGTCGTGGAAGGGGACGTGAATATCATGGTGGATATGGAGGATGAGGCCGTGGGGGATGAAGAGGTGAGTTCCCTCGTGGAACATGTTATACGTGTGGATCTCCTGAAAACTATAGGCATGAATGTCCTCAGAATATTTCATGTTCTTTCTGTGGGAAGAGCCATAGCTATGAAGAGTTCTTGGAACTTATAAGAGCATTTGAGTAAGCAGCATAAGTAAGAAAACAAAGGCGCTCAGGATGGTCAGAATCCAACGCGTGGTAGAAAATCAGTTGATGCCCAAGATAGCAAAAGGACCTGAGGCATTGATAGTGAAGATTACTACACACACTGAAGGAGTACGTACAAGAGAGGCATTGCACCAAAATCCTACGATCACCAAGGAGGAGGTTTTGCATGCAAGGTACCCAGATCCTTCTCATCAAGAAGGAATTTTACCAGGATACCATGGAAGTGCTAAGGAATACTTCAAGGTGAGATACAATACCTTAAGGAATAGAACAAAGCATCAGAGACAATCCAAACTGATAACAATGATCTGCGAGAATTGTGCAAAATGTTGCGCTGGGAGAACATTATCCCACTATTAGGAAAGTTGGTTAAAGGGGAACACTCGGCACGTGCAATTATTGATACTGGACGAATAGATTCTACATGCAAATCTTCCCCCTGATAGCATTGACTATGACAAAGAAATCACTTTGAATGTTTTTTTTGGATGGGTGGTTATTGAGCAACATATTGATTAATACAGGTGTGGAAGTAAATGTGCTTACATTAGGTGCATGGGTATAAATAGGGAGGCCTCCATTCCAACCATCATCTAATGTATTGTTTATGGAAAACCAGACTAAGGCCACTCCCATAGGATTTTTGAAAGATGCGTCTATAACTATAGAAGGGGCCAAGTTCACAGGGGATTTTGAGGTATTAGCACTTACAGAAGAAAACAATTTTCCAGCCTTGCTTCGACGCCCTTGGTGTTATGTGAATATTGGTGACTTGAGATTCAATAAGGGGTATATTAGCTTTGAGAAGAAGGAAGAAAGAGTTGTGATACCTCTAACAGATGGGAATTCTACACCATATGTTGAGCCTCTAAGTGAGGAGGACTTAAATAGAATTTATGTACGTGCATTATTTAGAGACACAAAGGTCAATGAGCCATCAAAAGAAGGCATCCTATAGTGGGAGGATTCTCATTCTATTAGTGATACTATGATTATTTCTTGCAACAATTCAGCTCATGATACATATGAACTAGTAGGGTGTGAGGTAAAAAAGTGTGGTTACGCACAAGAATGGACTTCATCTCTAGTTCTAACGGATAGGTAGCACAGTACCTTGGTATATAGGGGAAGAATATCTTCCTGCATTTTTGAAAGCCATGGAAACACAATGGACATATCAAATTAAGAGAAGAGCTATATTAGTATATACCTTGCGCATGGCACATGCATGTGCGTGGGTGGGTAGTCCACAGAGATAATGTTATAGAACTAGGAATAGAGATTAGAATCGCCCTATTTGTACTAGGTTTATAAGGAATAATGAACCTACATGCAGATCTACACTTATCATGGTGATCAACCTGTTCAACATCACATTCAGCAGTGTGAGAGACTCTGGACAATAGGAGAGGAAACATTACCACGTTCACTCTGGGTGCATAGATTGTACTCTATGTTATAATAATGTGCATGTGCTTGGAATGTATATGCTATAATTACATCAGAGAGACTGGGAACTATCAAAATTTGACTACATGAATGATCCAAACCTTTGACTACTTTTCTTCCCAACCTCTAATGTAGAAGAAGCATTAAAATTTATCAAGCGCTTAACTATGGGAGATAGTGCAAAAGAAAAAGAGCATATTCAACAATTATTTGGTGGGACAGAGTTCGGAGCGTGTTTTGAACAAGGAAGAAGAAATGGACTCCATACTACTTGAACATGCTTGCCTTGAGAAAGAGAAAGGAAATATGGTTTACATCGTGGATGATGAGGAAGTTAAGAACCTGGATATTGAACATTCATAAGGGGTGCGTACGAGGTCTTGGATGGTGTATAAAAGGATACGCATGCCTATCACAAACCCATGAAGACAGAAGAAGGTGAATATAGGTTCGGAGGTTGAGCCTAAGGAGGTCATAATTTGAAGACTACTAGTTAGACTCGGAGGTAGCAAAGATCCTTAAGTTACTCAAGGATTATCAGGACTTATTCCCTTGAGGGTATCATGAACTTAAAGGTGTGCATAAATCACTTGGGGAAATGAAGATAAAACTTAAGGACAATGCACAGACCAGTTAGAAAGAGACCTTACAAAATGAATCCTAATTTGCAAGAAAAGGTAAAAGAAGATATTGATTAAAATGCTGAAATTTGGAATTATCAAACCATTTGATGAGTCATAATGGGTTAGTCCTAATGGTGATCAGAATCAAGAAGGATGGGTGAATTAGAATATGTGTGGACTACAAGGAGCTGAATGCTGCATGTGTAACAGATCCAATCCCTATGCCATTCATTGAGGATATACTCGAAGGAGTGGCAGGGCATGCAAAATATATTCTTTTACAAGATGGGTTTTTTGGGTATCATCAGGTTAGGATTGCTCAAGAGGATCAATAAAAGACAACTTTTACTACTGAATGGGGTAGTTTTGCATATATTTTGATGCCTTTTGGATTGAAAAATGCATACCTACTGTATTCTCATGCGCATAGATGTTCAGGCATTCAAATGACTTTATTCACAACTTCTTACAGGTCTACCTAGATGATTGGATAGTATATGGGCTTATGAAAGATTATTGTGACACCCTGCGCTTAATGTTTGAACGAGTGCAGACAATTGAGTATCTCTTTGAACATCAAGAAATGCATATTTTCTAGGTCATTTGGGGTATTGTTAGGACATATAATCTACAAGGAAGGTTTGTTGGTTGATCTAGCTAAGGTTACAGTCATTTTAGGCCTAGAAGTAGCTACCGGTCAAAGTGAGGTACATAGATTTTTAGGTCATACAGGATATTATAGAAAATTCATAAAAGGGTATGCCAAAATTGCTACACCCTTGGAAGAGTTACTAAAGGGGAAAGGTACATTTTATTGGGGAGAACTGAAACAATGCACGTTTGAGGTATTAAAATAGAAACTTACTATCGCACCCATTCTATGTTTTCCCTCGTGGGATAAACCATTTCATGTGCATGTGGATGCTTCTAGCATGGCCATTGGTGTTGTGTTAGCTCAACTTGGTGAAGGTATTGTAGATTATCCAATCTGTTTTGCTAGTAGGAAGCTGACTCCTACTAAATGGAATTATACAACTATAGAGTGCAAAACTTAGTCAATGTTCTATGCATTGCACAAGTTTTGACAATACTCGTTAGCAACACAATTTTTGTTTTATATAGATCACATGGCATTGAAGTACTTGGTAAACAAGCCCGTCTTCTAGGGGCACATATGCAGATGGGTGCTCCTATTTCAAGAATTTTACTTCACAGTTGTGGTGAAGCCAGGGAAAAGAAATTCTGGACCAGACCATTTATCTAGAATCAATTCAGGAGAGGATGCACATACAATTGAAGAAACCATGCTAGATGCACAATTATATAGGTTACAATGCTTTCCCATGGAATTAGAAGACATTTCTGTATTTATACAAATAGGTTTGGCACCAGAAGGAATGAAAGCATGAGAAAAGAAACAACTTGCTATATGTGCAGAACCATTTATGTTAATCAATGGTGACCTTTAAAAGCTAGGCAAAGATGAAGTATTATGCTGTTGTGTATTAGAGCATGAACACAAGGATATTATGGAAGAAACTCATGGTGGTATTGTAGGAGGCCATTATGCAGGTGATGCGACTACCTGGAAGATCCTACTTGCTGGATTATGGTGGGAAACATTGTATAAATAATGTAAATAATATTGTAAGGCATGTGATCATTGTCAGTGCCTTGGAAAACTAGGGAAAAAAGATGAGAGGCCTTTGAGACCAATTATTAGTGCCAAACCATTCGAGAAATGGGCCATTGACTTTGTAGGACCTATTTTTCCAGCCACGCGTAGGACTGGATCGCATTATATCATTACTTGCAAAAATTATCTCACACGGTGGGAAGAAGCAGCACCTACTAAGGACTGTATGTCAGTTACAACAACTAGGTTTCTTTGGGAGAATATTCTTACAAGATATGGATGTCCCTTAAGCTTGAAAAGTGATAGAGATACACACTTTTTGAATGAGACAATCAGGATTCTACTAGATGAGTTTATGGTTGCACACCATAAAAATACAACCTACCATCTTCAGGAAAATGGAACTGTTGAGGCTTTAAAAAAAAAATTGGGCCAGACTTTGAAATTTTTTTGTGATGTTGGAAGAAATGATTGGGATGACAAAGTGTCAGCTGTTCTTTGGGCATATAGAACAACTTACAAGAGATTGAACAAAGCCACACCATTTCAGTTGGTGTTTAGCATGGAAGCTGTTCTCTCTATAAAATTTATGTTACCTTCTTTGTGCATTACGTGCATTAGAGGTCTAGCTGATGAACAAGGTTTAGAAGAGCGTATTAAAAAGATGATTCAACTAGATGAGCACTGAGCCATAGCACGATGGAGTCAGAAGTAGGAAAATGACAGGAAGAAGACATGGATGATAGAAACATAAGGGATAAGAAGTTTAAGATTGGAAAAATGGTACTTCTTTATGACTCAAAGTTCTTGCGCCATCCAGGCAAGCTCAAAGTACATTGGCTGGGGTTGTATGTCATCACTTATATACTTGAATCAGGTGCTTGCCAGTTAGAAGCAGTTGATGGAACATGGATACCCGGTTACTTTAACAGGAGTAGGCTGAAGCGCTACTATAAATAAGTCTTCTTGGTGTTTATAATAAGGCAGTATTGCCATTTAGCTTAGGTTTTCAATTCTGTATTTCTTTAATGTATTTCCTTCATTATCACTATGCTTTGTAAATTTAGTTGTTGTTTTTGTGTAATAAGCACGCTTGTGCGCATGAAGCTAATTACTATGTGAAGAATGTATATGTGTAGAGGAATACACATACCTTTAGTGTGGGGTGGTTGTAGTTATCCAAGTAAAATACTGTGGGAATTGGAAAGTAAAAGGAATAAGATGCTATGGGTGTGCTTTAAGTTAAAAGAAGATTGCTTCTCAAAAGTGACCAAGGATGGAGATGAATGAAAGAACAATATAATGTAAGGTAAACGAAGGCCATGATAGATACCAGGAGAAGGCACAGTGATGAGGTACTCAGGCGCAAGGGCATGTGCTGAAGAGAAGTATGTGACCAAAGGGTAGGAAGGTGTGCTAGAAGGTTATAGCTGGGGCGTAAAGATGTACCACACAGAACAAATGAATTTTTTCAATGAATGAGGGAATGTTTGGTAGGTGAAGGAGTAATAAATGCATAAAAATTTGAAAAATTTATATAAGGATGGGATGCTGATTCATTTTTACCATTGCAACTAAGAGTATTTGAGGAAAGAGCCAAGTGTAAAGAGTCGAGTGATTGAGTTAAGGTGCGAAGGGTGTGAATCCAAGCGTGACAACCAGATTTGTGTGACAAGAATGTTGCCCCCAGTGGTGAATGGTTTGAGCGAAGATGGGAGACAAAAGATTTAGGTTATGAAGTTTCCACCTAGGGAACGATTGAATTGAGCTAGGGTTTGATTCACAAAGTTGCAGAGTTAAAGAGGAAGAATTTGCAAGGTAAAAATGGCACCTAAGAAGGCATCTACAACAACAGTAAAAGGAAAGAACAAGGTGGTCGTCGAGGAGGAAGAGATGGAACTCAAAAGCCATTTTTCAGAGATGCAATATCTAGAAGGAGTCATCGTTGGACAGGAATGGGATTCACCCATTAGAAAGAGAAAAGTAAGAGAATACAATCATAGGACTCTGGAGAACAAGAAGGAGCTTGATTCCTTACTCACTGATATGACAAACAAGTGCATGACGGATGACATGCTAGTTTATGATGATACAGGCGAGAAGCTTTTGAAGATAATTGGGGTCTACCAATTATATGAGCTTCCATATTTCGGGAAGTATGAGCCTTTGTATCAGTGGCTCATGAGCAAGGTGCACGAGGAATTCTTCTACGTTGCAGGATGCAAAGTTAGAATCTCATCTGCACTTGTCTCATCTGTTACAGGTATGAAGGCCACATGAGAGGACATAACAAGTGATCTCGTAGATAAAGCCACAATTTTAAAGACCGGACAGGAGTTGGGTTACTTGAAGGGTCCGCATGGAATGGACATAGATAAATTAAAGAACTGTCTAGTTGCGCAAGCTGCAGCACACCTTGTTACCAAGTTGAATGATTAGGAGCGGGGATCATAGGTAAATACTATGTGGTTACATGTGGCACGTAAGATGTTAGAATGGACAATCTACAACATTGCAGGCTATATTGCAGAGAAAATAGTTGAAGAATCTCGCACAGGGGGGAAGATCAGCTTTGGGGCTGTTATACTATCACTGGTATTCATGGAGATTGGATTACCAGACGGACCAAAGGAAAAGGTATGGGAAGACCCCATAGAGAACAAGTCACCAGCTAAAAGATTCAGCAAGTACCTATGTAAAGGGGCCTTAACAGATGACGTAAAGTAAAGGGTAGAGAAATGGTATGACAGGCTCCGCGTGGCATTTAGGGAAGAGTGGTGCATCCGAAAGGACCTACTAGTAGTGGTAGGGAAACAAGTTCAGTTTACTATATATCAACATTTCTACATCACACGCTTCCCAATAAAAGATGGAGTCTAGAGACCTTGGTGTAAATTGCCTTATGCATTCAATGCAAGGTATTTCCAAGCATCTGCATATATTTACAGACATGTGCCGACTAGTCTTTAATGCAGATAAGGTAGAATGCGACTACCATATGTTGAGGAAGAATTAAGTGTATCTTGATAGAAGTTATTATATAGAGAGGATCATTTTGGAGGTGTTGAATATTAAGCCAATAAGTTTGGCTATAACAGATGTGGGGGAAACATTGGTGTATCTCTAGATGAAGCCAAATATGGAGAATAACAAGTATGTGGAAGGTGAGTTCGCACTTCCAACACCACCAAAGGGAAAGCATACAATGGAGAACTTACCATCGCCTAAGCCCACATAGCCAATTGAAGTGGATGATGAGGAGAAGGAATGCAAAGATAGTGGTGGTTTGGAGCATAGGGGTAGGAGACATCCTACAAATAAGGGTGAAGCTGAGCGCACCATCACACCACCTTAACCACAAGAGGGGGATGATGAGGACTTGAATGTAGTCCAAGGGGAGCACATGTTTAAGATGGTATTTAGGGAGAACAAGGACCCAAGGTGCTACTCCAACCACTGTGAGCAAATCACCCAGACTCTCTCAGCAAAAGGAGGGGACCATACAAAGAAGGAGGAAACTGAAGTTAAATGAGGAGGTAGAAGAGTCAGAGGAAAGCATGCCTAATTCTCCTACACTTCTAGAGAACACAAAAGAATAGGGTGAGGAATCAAAGGAAAAAGAAGACGATGAGAAAAGACCAGAGGAAACAACTGCAGAAGATGTTCAAGACATGGAGACACAAGTCCCAAATTTGGAAGCTAAAGTCCCTAAGAAGTAACGGTCTAGAAGAACAAGTGGAGAGCACATTCCATCAACCATGTGGTATGCAGAGGACATAGGAAATATTATCTGTGCCCACTTCCAAAGAACGCTAGCATAAAAGGATTTATTCGGCTAGGAGCTAATGGATGAAGATATGGTGATTTTGCACACTTGAAAGCAATTATTGTGGTTAATGAACACCCACATGGATGAGCTTGAATTTGATGTGTTTGAAGAGTCATGCATTTCGAGATGAATGAAGAAGGAACCCCAAGCTAGAAAACATGACGATAAAGCCTACTATCATGTTAGATGAGAAGGTCAGCAACACATTGGTGAAGGTTTCTTCTGAAGTGACTAGAAGAAACATGGACAGGGCTACAACAATCAGAGTGATGTGCAAGGATCTGAACACAACGGATGTAGAGATAGCACACATAATGTAGGAGAGGGGACTTCATGCAGAAGAAAAATGAGGTATTTATCAGCATCACGGAGGAGATTGGGGACAATTTCATCAGAGAAATGCCACACTTGGAGGCTAAGGTACCACAGACATTTCCTTCAGCGATACACTATGTGGGAAAGTTAGTGGACTTGGTACTTGAAGATGAACCTCTGCGTATGTAGGCACCAGGAATTTCAGAGAAAGATGCCAAATGAGATAAAGCATCATTGATGTGCAAGATTACATGTTATGAAGGGCTGTTGCAAGCATTACAAAAAGTATTGAAGAAATTAGACCAAGCTTTAAACATATGCACAACTCCAAAGGTTCTTATCAACATTAAGACCCTAGAAGAAAAAAATGAGGTCTAGAAAGAGATGAAATATGAGACATTGGGCCCTGTAGAAAGATTGTCAATGGTTAAACAAAAGCTTGAGGCCTTGGTAGTAGCACAAGAGCTGTACAAGACTCATCTGGAAGAGCTTGGGAAGCTAATTGCGTAAAAGATGGATATTTTAGAAGGGAGAATGACATGAATGTCCAGCATTGTGTTAGTTCTTTAGAATGAGAAAGGGGAGATTGCGAGGGATGAGTTGGAATCCATTGCTTTGGACATCCCAGAAAAGGAAGAAGAAGAACTCATTGAATGACAAGTTTTGGAGGTCGAGATAAAGGAGAAGTATCCAAAGTTGATGCTGCAAAACTGATACAGAGGAGGCTGCCTCATAACTTCATATAATTTCTTTGTTTATATACATTCTTTAATTCATATTATTTCCATTCCTCTACTATTTACTATAATTTTTGGAGTTACCCATTGTTGGGACAAAAATGAGATTAGTGTGGGGTAATGTTGATTGAAGAATACTTATCAAAGATCACATAAGGATTTCATGCGGGTTAGAAGGCCAAGATCAAAGGCGTGGAAGGACAGGAAGGACCCACACATGGAAGGCAAGTTCATCTTTTAGGACTTAGCTGATTTGGAGCATGAAGACCTATTTTTCTAAGATGGCGTGCAGAACACACCAACAAGGTAGAGACATGTGCACCATGCATTGTCTATATCTTTGGATAAGTAGATCGAAGTGTTTTGCATGGAGACAAGCCAAGAATTGGATTGATATTTTAGTTAAACTGCAAGAGGTCTATAGATAGCACACTTGCATGTGTGGCTATGCTTGTAAATGACATGTGGCTATCAATAGCATACAACCTATTTCTGGAATAGATGAGTGGTGAAGGGAAAGTCCCCACCCTATATATATGATGTTAGGTACATAGTAAAGGTATGTAAGAGTGTGATATATGTGTGTGTGTAACAGAGAATATGTAGAGAGTATGTATGTGTGATATGAAGGTATAGAGATATACACATATGTTTGAATTATTGTATCAGATCCATATGCCTGTTGGTATAGATTAATAATATTATAAAGATCTTCTGTATTTATTAATAGATGGAAGATATTGGCTAAATCTAAGTGTCATTCTATGTGTAGTTGAGTAGTGCATGTTATTAATTCAATCATGATTACTGTTTAAGCTTGTTCTTCCATAGATCTGAGAGGTAGCATGCATTATAGAATGATGGATTAGTTATGAATCTACATGTTTCTTCCTTCATCATGCTAACATATTGCTACAACAACCCTAAAAGAGGGACCTGGTACCTTTACACACTTTAGGTGAGCGCTCAGTCAAGGCTGAGTGATGTGCCAGTGTGACTAGGGTGTTATTTGGTAAATTCTAGGCTGTAGTAATGGTTCCGTTTCCGGGACCTATTTTGCATTTGTTTTCAAGATGGTTTGCGATGAAGATGTATTGGTTAACTCTAGCAAGTAACAAGCTACAAGTTTGAAAAAACCAATCCAATCTACAATGAAATACTCCCTATGTAAATATGTCTCAATAATAGTTTGGCGCAAGATGATCAAAACAATGTCAACACTTAGGCTGAGTTTAAAATAAACAAGGCGTAAGTATTAATAAGGGGATGAAGTGACTTTCAGCTCAAAGTATACTATAACTAGTCTAGATACAAACAAGGCATAAATCCTAAAAAGTGGAAGTTACAAGTGCGTGAAACACAACAATACCACTTAGATATGTTAACTAATACTTTCAAAAAAGCAAGATATTAGTATTGAAATAGTATTGATATGATGTTAACAAAGTAACAACAACACCCTTCAAGATTTGAGGTAATGCTTGAAAAACAAAAAATTCCAAAGTATACTAAGGAATTGTTAAGATGCGAGCAACGTAATGTTATAATGTAGCCTACGTAGATTAAGTTTACAAGAAACAAGATGTAAGTATCAAAATTGTATCAAGGTGATGCTAATAACGTCACACTTCAAAATATATTCAATGATGAATCAAGCCTAGCTATGATGAATATCTTGACGTGGTTATCAAGATCAAATGGCTATCAAGATGTGAAGATGTATCAACACACTTTCAATGTTTACCATCTAGTCTCAAGGAAGGACGAATTTAAATGGGTGAAAAAGTGGTGGACCCAATCAATCAATAACACACTTATGATGCTCTTATTTTGATCCAAAATATCAACAAGAAAGAAAAGAATATATCAAGTGGGGTTGAAATATACTTGGTGTCACTTCAGGAAAGTTTCATCTCATCTTACGACAAGTGAAAAATTGAGACAAAGTAATGCTTCACAAATTTCATGATGAATGATGCTTGGCTCAAAATTTAATGGAATCTCCACTTGTTTGACTAATAAGGTTTTGACTCTTAAAAAGTTCTTGCTTCATGAAATATATTTGAAACACGATTGTATTTGAGTCGGTCAAGTTGGCTCCAAGAGGAAATGCCTTCCTAATTGGTTCTCTCTCTAGGTGTCACAAATTATCTATGCGAGCATAGTTTTCCAAGGAAGTCACACTAAATAAACCTTAGAGTATCCCGGATTTACTTTACCCCCTTTGATACAATGAGTAATAAATTCATTCAATTGTATCTTCACTGGGGTTGTGCGAAGATAATTTTGACTCTAAATCTCACAAGTGTATACTAGAAAAGTAGGTAAGCAGAGCACTTCCCATTTCTTCCACAAGGTTCCCTCTTGTGTGGACTACTTTGGGGTTCCTGGGAACATCCCTCTTGTTATCTTAAGGTTTATGCCAAAGGGAACTTCTCCCAATTCAAAGAGGATGAGTTGTATCTCTTAACCAAAACTTGCATATATAGTGTTTTGAATGTGGTGTTTTTTATTATCTTTGAACTTAATGTGTTTTTGTTGTACACCATTTGGAAACCTGCATCAAAATGTATTAGTATTTTGTTTAGATCCTGATTATTTAAAAAGCGTATTTAGGTCCTGCATGCAGATTTTAGTAGTTTTGCAAACGATCAACACATCATGAAAAGAGGATAAAATTTTGTTTCTGATTCTCAAGATCATCCTAAGATGCAAGAGAAGAGAATACACAATGATAAATCCTAGTATATTGCAAATAATGGAAAAAATTATAACTCAAATGCACAAACCATTCATTTTAACCAAGTTGTTTATTCTTTCCCTTAACAAAAAGTTTAATAAAATGTCTTGAAAAGATGAAAAAGGTTTAAAATAATTTTTGATTCCCAAGATCACCTAGAAGGTGCAAGGGAAGAGCATACGTGATCCTATCATCATAAATAAAAATAATAATATTCATTAACTTATACCAAACAAGTTAGGCCAAAATATGATCTAATATATATCCTGCAATCAAGAGTTATCTCTAAAAATCCCTACAAGATGTTAGCAATTTAAATAGATCAAAATTTTGTAAACTTATAAATAATGTTAAAATTTCGAATGCCACACCCATGTGCCCTTTATAGAATATGCACACCCATAACAACAAGTGTGACCCCCTGATAAAAAGTGAGCGCCCCTAAAATAAAATTCACGACTCTGATAAAAATACACAGACAATAGTGTATAGACGCGGCCAAAGAGATGGACATACATACCAATCAATGTATGTATGGGTTTGTCAAGAAAATAGGACACAAAATTAAGTATGCATGGCTAGAGAAGGACCTCCATAGAATTATAAGCATATGCACAGACTATGACAAAACAAAACAGAGGGTAAAATAGACATGCAACATATGCGTGGCCAAAGAAGCACCTGTGCAACACAAAAGACACATGTGCGGAACTACAAATGTATGCACACCCTATTCAATGTACACGTGTACCTAAGGATGCATGTGTAGCTCAACATAACACCTACATTTGTACCTATAATGATTTCAAAAATACGGCAGAATGACAGAAGAAACCTAAAAAAAGTCAAAGTTTTCATAATTTAGCTCAAAATTAATGATAAACCATCACAATTAAAAATATAAGAGAGACTTAAAGCATTGTAAAGTTAGAAAAATACTCCAAGGAATTAAAACTATGTTAACATGTGCATAATAATTGTTAGAAAAAAATCAAGATAAACTAATAAAACTTGAAATTAAATGCTAAGGGACTAAGGATCCATTCCACTAGGTGTGCCAAATGTGTTCATAATAAACTTGCATTGCTAATCAAAAGAAGCTAAAACCTAACAACTTCAAATAAAAATCAAATCTACCATGGCACCATCATGATAAGCACTTATAAAACTAACTTCTTCAATGAATAAAAAAATAAATGCTAAGTTCTTTCCTACTCTTTAGATTGTTAATTTAAACTATGAACCTATGAAGATCATAAACAATCAAATGGGATGTTCGTGACCTCAAGAATTGAGGATGAAATCTCTCCAAGAAATGGATATAAGGCCAATTTTGGATCTTCGCATACTACTCAAATTTGAGTTAATGGATGCAAGATGGAGAAGATATTTCCAATAATGGAGAATGGCTTAAGATCAAAATGCCTATAGTTTTCACTATTCAAAGCATGGGATGTTTAGAAGGAAGGAGGAGGGTTATTTATATAACCTTCCTATTTGAGAAAGCTTTTCAACTTGGTGCATGTGCGATAAGGGTAAATCAAGATTAGGAATGGATGAGGTTACTTTAGAAAATCTATTCTTGATTTAGAAGAGTTTAATTTACCATTAGGAAATCATGAGAATTGGGGGAGGTTTTAATTAATCAAAGGTGATTAATTAATAGGCATATGTAAGCTTGTAGAATCTAATTAGAGGAAAATTAGTATGATTAAGGGGATGTAAAATAGGAATTTGATCCAATAAATGACGATTTATTGATTTAGAGTAGCAAGCGTAATTATTTAATAATAATTAATTAACCCAAGTAGAAGTAAACACTAATTAACTAAAGGTCGTTAATCATTATCCCAAGTGAGGAAAGAGTTAATTAATTAACAAAAGGTCGTTAATTAATGAGTATGAAGAGGAATTTTAGTTAATTAGTGAAAAAGCGCTAATTATTAGGGAAATGACAGGAAAGAGGATAATTAGTGCAATTTTAGTATTAAAATTGCGCAAGAGGATTTTAGGTGTCTACACCCACCAAAATAAAATCCATCAATGAAATTGCCTCCCCCTTCCAATCTTAAGAAACTTCACAACCTTTAAGGCTAATTTCAATTAGTTCGTTGTTTCATATCACAACTTTCAGATCAACCCTTTCATCATCTTCTTCGTAAAGATGTAGAATTCAACTAGGACCATCACTTCCATAAGAATTTTGATTATTTTAACTAGTATCTCTTGTCCCAACCAGTGCTTACACCTCCATGTGAGGGGGAGCCTTTTATCTATATGTCTATACCCATGATAATGCTCTAGGGGCTATGTTAGCTCATTGTGATGACCAAGGTCATGAGTAGGCTATTTATTACATCGGTCACACCCTCCACGACTATGAGACTCACTAAATTGAAGATAAAAAATTGTGTTATGCTCTCTTCTTTGCCACTTCTAAGCTTTGACACTATCTTCTCAATCATAAAAATTATGTCTTCAGTAAATTTCATCTTCTAAAATAATGTATTCTAAACCCTATCACAACAATCACATTACTCGATGGCTCATGCTTATGATCAAGTTTGACCCAGATTTCATCTCTCAAAAATCCATCAAGGGCCAAGCTATTGCAGATCAATTAGCTAAAGCCCCTCTTCCTACTACGCATCTCCCTCATGAGAAATTTCCAAATGAATTCATCAATCACTTCCACCATGAGTATGATACCCTTAAGATGACCCTCTTATTCAATGGTTCTAAGTGGCAGTAGAGGGAGGCGCTAGCATCATTCTCTTTCCTCCTGGGATGCACCTATTCCCCTCACAAAAAAACTCAACTTTGAGTACACGAACAATATGGTAGAATACAAAGCCCTCATCTTGGTCTTGAAACCATTGCCTTTCTAGGTGTTCAAATTCTTGACATCTATGGGGATTCTGAGCTTATCATCAAGCAAGTTACGGGTGATATTAATGTAAAAATGATACTTGCAATAATATAGAGATATCATCCTTTTTCTCCTTGAGGCATTTAAATTTTACACTATCCAAGTTCTTCCTCAATCATCCAATCATTTTGCTGACATGATGACATCTCTTGAAGCTCTCATCCCATGGACAAAAAATGAATCTAAACTTTCTGTTGTCGTTTAACGTAGTGATCAACATTTCCATGAGTTACCTCATGTTAATCTTGTTGAGTCCGGTTTTTCATATCTTTGGTATTCCTAAATTTTTGATTATATATCTAAATCCATCATTCCTTTCGATATATCTAAGAATGAAAGGAGGTATTTTATTCAATGTGATAACCGCTATGTCATTCTACACGGTAACCTTTATATGTGTGGATTTGATGATATTCACATTCAATGACTTATATCCCATGAGTCCTATTGTGCTATCCAAAAAGTCCATGACAACATTTGTGATGGACACTTTAGTGGCTTAGCTATCGTTAAGTGCATTCTTTGTCTTGGTTATTATTGGCCTTCGATCAATCATGACTGCTATGAGTATGTCAAGCAATGTGTTAAATGCCAACAACATTCCAATATTATTTACATTCCTAGTCAAGCTTTACATCCGGCTCAGAACCTTTGGCCCTTCTCGTAGTGGGGTCTTGACCTAATTGGTACCATAAATCCTAGGTCTTCCCAACAACATCATTATATCTCCATTGTAACTGAGTATTTAACCTAGTGGGTGGAAACAATCCCACTCACTTTAACCAAAGATGTTACAATTATCAACTTCATCTATCAACATATCATTTTCCACTTTGGCATTCCCCATAAAATCATCACGGACAACATAAAGTCCTTTAAAAAGAAATATCTCAAGAAGATTTGCGTTTCATTCAATATCAAACTTAGCTTATGTTGTCCATACTATCCTCAAGATAACTACCAAGACGAAGTGACTAATAAAACTCTTCACAACATTCTTTCCAAGACTATTGATCAATCAAGTCATAATTATCATCTTCGTCTCCCTTTTACCCTTTGGGCTTATCGGACTAACATTCATACTTCCATGGGTGCTACACCCTTTTATCTTGTTTATGGATTTAAATCCGTTCTTCACCTCGAAGTTTAAATTACATCATTGCATGTATCTCTTCGTGATTTCATTTCTGATGAAGATTATTGTCAGGAGTGTCTAAAAAAATTCAAACTATTAGACAAACACCACCTTCTTAATCTTGAGCATCATCATGTTTATCAAGAGCGCATCAAGTGTGCTTACATCAAGCACCTTAGAGAGCACAAATTTAATGTTGGTGACATCATCCTTAAAGAAAATAAAAACATTACTACTCTTGAAAGTAGCCAACATGGAAACTTTTCCCCCAATTGAACTAGACCATAAATTATCACACATAAGTATGAGTTGGGAGCCTATCATATGGCCTCCCTTGATGGTAAACTAGAATTCGAACCACTTAACACATTACACTTACAACCATTCTATTGTTAGCACACTACTAGTGAGCACATAGTCATATCCTTAGATCATTACTCCGTTATTAGCCTCTTCCATATATCATTGTAATGATTTGGAACTATGTGATCTTCTATTACTTTCCTGAGTATTGACCTTGAATATGGGAGTCACAACTATTTCCATAGCCTTTTACTTATGGATATGTTCTACCTTATCGGTGAGAACTTCACGAATTACATTTATCACCCTCTTGTTTACCTCTTGAAACCATGCTCAGGGTCGAAATGTGTGACTTGTACATCAATTATCACCTCCAAAGTAGTATACTTAGCTATTCCCAGGTCTTCCCCATGTAAAAGCTAAAATTCATGGATGCACCTATCAAAATTCAAAAAAAAAAAACAAACTGCTCCCTTGAAGGAAAATTGTTCATGTAAAAGAAAGAGAAAGAAAAGAAAAGAAAATCAATAGACCGATCCCTCAAAGGATGGCTATCATGTATATCATTCTTGCCATCAAAATCATAAATCATATAAGTAAACCATACCCTCGAAGGATAGATACTCTCTTGTATCATGACATCAAAGGATTCCTACATTGACCATCCTTCTATCTTATTGGCATTCATAACAAACTTCCCGCATTGATCAGTTTTATATTTTTCCCGTACCTAGAGCTGGGGCATAGACTTAGGGAAATCAAATTTTGGAAAACCATCTTCTTGAGTACAAGTTTCATCCTAGATCCCTTGTCATGTCAACATTTGGTTTATGATCTTCTTTCATCCATATTTCCCTCATGGTATTTTGATATAACTAACTATCATTTCTTATGTACTAACATGTGTTTTGGTCTCATGTGCCTTGCATTACTTCAAACCCCTTCTAGTTTATCCGTAATGTAGTTGGAGGCATCATTTCCTTATGTGCCCCTTGAAATGAAGTATCATCATTTGTACCCATCGGTCACCAATCATCAAGTTGGGTTATATTCTAGGTTTTCCACATCTATACTTTATTCCTTTCTAATAAGTTCTTCTTTGTTTCAATCATTTATGTACTATCCATCAAAAATCACACATCCAATTTACATATTATATCTATCATCATCCATATTTATCATTTATCATCATCTATCTTTATATTTATATCATCTATGTTTATTTTATCATTATCATTTTTCAACTAAACATCACATATTACATATCAAAACATCCAAAAATTGCATATAAATTCACCATCATCATCAAATATAAAAAACACATATAATCATCATCATCATCACTTATCCACATCACATAATCATAAAATAACATAATCAACATCACACGAAAAAATCATATGTCATATATATTGTCAAATAAATATTATCAATACATTATTGACCTCTAAGGGTCCCTCTCTCAAGGAAGAGATGCTAATCAAAATTAGTAAAGTTAACATCAGAAAGTATAAAATATTTCCCCTGTGAGGAAAGTCCTTCTGTTTGTCTCTCAACCTCGTCACCTCCTCCTTTTCCCTCTCCTCAATCCAGATGAACCATACTCATTGTGCTCCCAAATTATCCTGCTTTGGCCACCGTTCTCCACTGCAAGCACTCCCAATACCTTTGTGTTCGCAGCAGCTTCTTAATCACAATCCCATCATAATACTTATCCTCTACAAATAAGGATCTATATAGATCCAAGGATATCATACTGGGGGTGCCATATCTTCTTCTCCTTGTGATGTTATAGGTGCACCAATCACATAATCTATGGCTATAATCATAGCAAGATCTCCAAAGTGGACTCCATAGGCCTCTCACTTCCTCCTGTACCGATCTATCTCCTTGATGACTTGGTCCCTCTCCTTCTGAATGGAGTAGAACTCCTGTTGCATAGCATATCACTCCCTATGAGAAATATCCCTCTCAGTGCTCACCCGAGCTAACTCCACGTGCAGCTGCGCCATCTATGCGGTCTCTCCTTAATCACCATCTCCATCTTCACCTCCAGGAGAGATCTATACATCAATATACATATCCTCTTCCTCCTCATCCCCTCCCTCTCTGGCTATCCTAGCCATCGAAGTAGTGTTCATCCACTCCGTAAACCCTACTCCACTCACTACATCATCATCCTCATCCCATGGCACTAGTACCTTCTCTATCGGGTATGCCGTGTCAGAACTAGGAAGATCCCTATCTATCTCCTCACACCTGTAGGATATGGGATCCTCAGGTATCATCTGAAAGTCCCCAAACTACCATCGGACCTTATCAAATTGAATGAAATCAATCATCTCTAGCTTATGAACTTGTTTCCATGTCATCCTCCTCGTGCCAACCAAATTTGCATATGCCCCAGGCCACACAGGGAAGTCCCTATATGGTCACTATCTAATATGTTCTCCCTCGAGATCTGTAAACCTATTAGTATACAAGTCAACATATCTAGGCCCTTTATCTTTGTGAGCTTGGTTGGCTCACCATCTAAAGAATACCACTGTGAGCTCTATATGGTCCCATGTGACCCATGGTAGCCCTGGTGGTCTGATGAATACAATGTGCTCATAAGACCAACAGTGTAGGAGGAAGCCTACATCCATCCCTATCCTCCTCTCAGATATGTACATCGATAACTCATAATACACCTGTGCTAGCAGGATGGTACAAAATGAGAATAGTGTCCAATAATCAACTATATCAGCCAGGACCCGTATTAATGCCCATGGAAATTGGGATCCACCTGAATCTGGCAAGGCGTAGTAAGAAGTGGCCATCATCAACAAACAAATCAATATACTCTGTGCATCTCTCAACTAATGTGATCATCAAACCCACATCCCGTGGGATCCTTTGATAATGTGTGAATCCTCATAACCCCATAACCACTAAGTAATCCAACTAAGCATTGACCACATCTCCTATGATATGATCGTATAATGCTGGAACTTGGTCTCTCAGGTAAAGGTCTCTCGGGCATGAAATCACCAATCAACAAGTCAAACATAAGATCCTTTCATCATTAAACCTCATCTAAAATAAAATTCATCATCCATTTATCCCACCATGCACAGTCGATGCCAACCCAAGTTGGGTCGACGTGTCCAAGGGCCGATTAACACCTTTTAGGGAAATTTCAATAGTGACCCATCCCAACCACCACCAAATACCCATAGCGTTATCCAAATTTCCAAAAAAATGAAAAAAATAAAACATTAAATAAATTAAAAATAAGCTAGGGTTTCATTACTCACCATCCTAGGAACTCTCTGGCATTTCCTAGGTTCTCCTCTGGCCTCCATCTCTCTCCAAGTCACAATTTCATTTTATAGCCTTGAACTCTAAATTGTCACTTGCAAGGTGTGCAAATGAGCTTTCTTGGCTGAATTTTGGGTTTATATAGCCACCAATCTAAGTTAACACCGACCCCCTTGGGTCGGTGTCGATTATCCTTGGGCACCATCAAACCGGCCTCTCCTTGTTCATTTTGTTCTCTTTTGATTAGGGCACCATCTCTATTTTTAAATTCCACCTTTGTGGCTATATTTATTTCCCCTTGAGGCATTTTGCATCCTTAATTTTTCATATTTTACCTTTTCGGCCATTTTTGTGTCCTTTACCGAGGCATAATTATTTCCATTCTTGTCCTCCATGGATGCATACCTTCCACCAATTCCTCATATTTGAAGGATTTTGCATTACCTTCGTATTAAGTTGCGTATAATTTTGATGTGTGCCTATGACCTGTTAGTTCCCATGGCTTGCATCCATATTGATCAGTTTCCCATTAGATTCTCTCCATTTTTCCATGATTTTCACCCACTCACAGGACCGTAGGACATTGCCGCTGTCTCCCTGAAGGCCGTGACCTCTATTTCCTACCGATGCGACTCCTAAGATCACCACCTTTTTTTTACTCTTTTTTTTTTAAATCCTTCTCACTTGGGGCATCTCGTCTTGATTTACCACTTTACCCTTCTTTCTTTTCCCACCCACCCTTCTTCATCTATTTTTTCAAACTTGTGATTGATTCCCCGTTGTATGATCGATCCCTCATTTTAGGGGTAACACATCATAAATCCTCCATTACCCTTCATCTTACCCTTTTCTCTCTCATCATTTTTGTCTCACGGCTTGCCCAACACAAACCTCTCAACAAAAGGGGCAAATGTAGACACCAAAATTTGGTATCGCTACCCTTGTCGCACACATTTTCTTATTTCACCATGGTCTTATCTAGACCCCTTTTATTATAATTTATATTTTAACATTCCCATCTTTCCCATTCATTATCATATCTACTTTAATTCTTAATTAATCTTCATTAATTATCCTCTAAACCTTATCTCATTTAATTATTCCTAGTTTCCCTTCTCTAGGCTGTTTATTATCTCTAACTACCTAGTTGGTTATCCCTAAACTTTTTATAGATTTTATTTAATCCATTTTTATCCTCCACTCACCCATATCAATTCCCTTGGAAACCATTACCTGCATATATGCTTTAAAACACTTATCCTAATCCATAAAATCCCCATATATTGAATAAATCACTCTTCAACCACCTAAAGGGATGGTTCCCCACAGTTGGCCATGACCCATACAGGTCATCTTTGACCCTATAAAGCTGGTTTCACCCCCTTCAAAAGGAGGCATAATAACAGTTTTCTTGTGCTGTGCAAACTTATCTTCGAGCTAGAGCTTGTTTGCAGCTATGCCAGTCTTCTTGGAGTCCATTTCAGCTTTTTTTTGCACCACTTATAGAGACTTTGAGAAGTTTACCTTAACTTTGTGTTGGTTTATGCTATCATTGCTTATCATTGCTATTATCTTTTAGAAAATAATATTTTAACGGTTCAATTGCCATTAGAGCTACATTTTTAGCCTCTTCTTTTAGCCATCTTTTCTGTAGGTTGTCTGACCAACTCATCCATCTTCGGCCTTGTTCAAGACTACCCAGGTCGACGTCGCTTCACCCAGGTCACTGTCAACCCAGCCTTATTCTATCACTCATTATATCTTCCAGATCATCAATAATGTGTTTCTCTATTCTATTTCCATTTCCAGTTCTAAAATATGCCATTCTACCTCTCTGTCAGTCTAAATCTGTTATGTTTGTCTCTGGTCACCGCCAACTCAACCCAGTCACCATCAACCCAAACCCTATTTCCATCCAATCCATTCAAATCTCTATTTTATTACATCATTTTTGTTTCCTTGTCTCATATTTTCCTCTGCAGGTTTCTATCAGTGTTCTCATACCTCTGTGATCATCTAATCTGCACTCAGATCCTTCCAGATCTACATTTTCAGCTTTCTATCGAGACCCACTTATTTAGGTCGCCATCAACCTACCTTCTGGAGCCTGGGTCGCCACTGACCCAACAAAGTATAATTTACTTTGTGTTGATTTAGATAAGAACTGTACTTTTTATCTATTTTTGTAATTTCTAGATTATTTAGCTTTAGTTTCTGCATGTTATTAAGTTTTTCAGTATTGATTTTATCATATTTTATCAAACATGGGGGTTGACATCTGCTAAGAAAGTTAATACTTCTTGGAACTTACTTTTTTGAGCAATCCCCTCATATACAATCTAATCCATTTTCCTATTAGCTACCTTTGTTTTGCAGATTCATTTGATTTGTAGTGAGGTCATCTACTTTGCACCCATCCATTTGTATCCATCATACATCAAAGTACCTTAAATCCTTGCATATTTTATTTATTTTTTATTTTCTTTAGTATCTATTTCACTAATATGAATAGGAAAGAGAAAATTCGGTCAACAGAAAAAAATTCTAAACATGAAAACATTTGGGGTCACTAAATTTGAAAAAATTAGCTTTCTCATCTTCCTCCTTAGCATTATAGGGCTCAATTTTATCACCATGGGGAAAACACCTCTTGACAAGGTGAAAATGAAGTTTCAATGTCACTATCAGACTCATTCCACTCTGAAATGGTCATTTATTGATCTCCATTGATGAAAATTGTCTTAGTAGGATATGAAATGATTTCAATGAGTTGAATGTCACTTAGTTTCTCATGCAGATCTTGTTTGAGCTCAACCTTTATGATTTTATCCTTAAGGTGTTGTATATTTGATTGTTTGATGCATTTTTACTTCTGTAACTCAAGTGAAAATGAAAAATCATTTCTGATTTTCTCATACTCATGGTAGTTCTCCAAGTTAACTAAATGGATGGGCATTGGGGAGGGATTGGAATATTTCATTATGTTTTTCCTCTTCATCACAAAAATGAAAAACAACTCTATCCACCATCATGGGCTCGTAACAAGGATTGAATATAGTTGGGTATTTTTCAGAAAATCCTGTGAATTACCACATCCTCCCAAGGATTTATTATAAGACTTTTGGGGGTTGGCTAATACTTTAGCTGGAGGTAGGAGGGATTGTAGACACTAATATTTAGGAACTTGTCCTTTTACAATGCCAAGTGTGACTATGATCCCTTACTAATAAAAATCGTCACATTCATAATCTAATCAGTTCATCTCTCTAGCTCTTCCCTGAATTGCTTATATTTATAGTTTGATTCACCATCAATTCAAAGAACATTATCAAATATAAGTAGCAAACAACCTTTATACATCATGCCATAAGTTTCTATTTTATGTTCTATATTTCCTATCGGGGAACATACAAAGGGGTTAGGATGTTGGGTTCGACCTTGGCCAAAATGTACAATCCTTCCTCTTTGATTTCTGTAGCTCCCACTCTATTGCACCAATCAGAGGGGTCATGAGTCCCTATTCAAAAAACAACATGTCATATCAATCAACACAAAATGGACTAGTGTGTTTCTTTGCATTAAATCATTATGGGTTATTCTCTGACCTCAGCCTCATAAATTTGACAATTACTCAAAGTATTCACCATTGTATAGGAGAAGCCACTTAGGAAATCATTATATCTCAATCATCTTTTAATGTTTCAAGCCCTTATTTATAGGAAAGAGTTTTTGATATTGACATAAAAATAAATAAATTTGGGGAAATTTATGATTTCCTTTGAGTATATACATATGCATGGGAATTTAAATATTTTCTAATCTTCACAAATTCATAACATGGGGGGTTTATAAAAATAACAAACCTTAAACAATTAAATAAATAAAATAAATAAATATTAAAATAATTAAAAAATCCCATTATGGGAGCAGATTAGGGTTTTCTATTTTAGGTTTGTTGGAATGTTTTTATGGCATGTGGGAAGAGATTGTGAAACCTCCAAGAAAGTTCAACTACGTAGGTATAAAGATGACTTCGAAAAACTTGCCAGAAACTCCCCCATACTTGAGCCAGAATAGGAGCTTAGAAATTGTTATTGATGTATTAAAGCATAATGGAGGAAGTATTTTCAGATGTTGAATTTTTTGTGCTCTATTTTGTATACATGCAATATGTGGAAGTAGGGGGTGCATGGTCTATTTTTTATATGTCTCAAAAAGGTGGCCACATGGAATATACCCAACTATGTAAGCTTAATTTTTGTTTTATTTTCCTATAGCCATGCAGGGTCATTAGATGAGGGTTGTAAAAAATGGGATGACGTGGAAACCTTTGTTATTAGGGAAAAAATAATATTTTATTCACTTGTGTTGAGTGGTGGATCTTCTTGACAACAATGGATTTCTCAAGGAAACTCTAAACTTTATTGTCAATGTGCCAATGAAACCTATGGTGGTTGTGTGGATTTACTTGCTTGATGCTTGGTTAAAACTATGGTAACTATTTGGAAGTGTTTTCTTGGTGCTTGTAGAACCCCATAAGAATAAGAGCAAGGAGTATTTATATTTTTATTGGGCAATTATTTTGATTGAGTGGGTTCCTAGAAACACTACACTCTATGTTCTTCAGTTAGACGCCTATGTAGAAACATGCAAGTGATTTCCATTAAAAAGAAAGGGGATCAAATTAAGATGGTTATTAATGTTCTGTTTATCAAATGATATTAAAAATTCACAAAATACTTTTATACATCATGTTAATCTAGTGTCATAAATAGTCACATTGGACAACGTGCCAAAACACTAGACCTTAAACATGAAAAAAATAACCTATGACTTGTCCACTATTATCATGTCCCATGATAATAAAATATGGATTGATTAATGTTATTTATAATGTCAACTGGAAACTTTAAATGACTCTCAAGTTGTGCCAAACAACTCTCAAAATTGACGTGCCTCTAAACTTCCTTTCCACTGTTAAGCTGATGCAACATATTCCTTGTCATATACAGACCTCATTCCAAATTAGTGATTAAGAAAATATAGGATTTATAAATGCCTAAATCTGATTGCAATGTAGTAATAAATAAATATTTAATGAAGTATAGAATTGACCCAAACAATTAAACAATTAAGATTTAAAACCCTATGTGCAAATGAGGAAGAAGAAAGACTTAGCTATTTCACAGTCAAATATAGACTATAATGAAGTACTGAACTAATGAAAAAATAAGGGGAGATGTTGTAATGTGCCTCATAAAGTTATATAAGTGCCAGAATATGCTAGATTGGGGTGCTTAGGATGGGTCAGTGGCACCTGCGGGCACTGTAGGACCAGTTTTGGACACCTATGTCTACCTGAAACCTTAGGAAACCTCCTTCAGAGGGTCGCAAGATGTGCACTGTCCTTATCATCTTATCGCCAGTATTTCACACAATGATAATCAATGTCCTCGATAACCTGCGATAAATAAATGACTCGCAAAACTCTCAAAAGTGCTTCATATCCCAAAAATCAAAGAATGCAAATGAGGGGTCAAAATGTCCTCAGATTGCAAACAAGTTATCTTATGAATGAGTGTTACACTTCATTTCAGACCCAATGTAGTTCTCTCTGTGTGTGTGTGTGTGTGTGTGTGTGTGTGTGTGTGTGTGTGTGTGTGTGTGTGTGTGTGTGTGTGTGTGCACTTAGTTGTGCCCTAGGTGGCTCTTGTGCATGTCGTATTTGATAATGATCAATAACTAGATGTAAATAAATGCGTGCATGGAAAAATGAACTTCCCCTCCTATGCATGTATGCAGAATAACCAAAAATTGTCCCTTGGAGGGCTCTAGATGGATGCAATTATGATCTTAGAAGCTTAGTAGATGCAACCTTAGGTGGTGATAACTATTTCTTAGTCCTTGGTCCTTTATTATGGTCACATAATTTATATTTATATGATTCCCTTGATTGAATTTCATAATTAACCTCAAAAAGGCCAAATACCAAAAAGATAAGATGTCCAAATGGATAAATAGAAACCAAAAGATGTGACAAAAGTACAAAGAGGTCAGGGGTTCTCAGAGGGGACGGGGGCACCTGGCGTTGGTGTCCTAACTGGGCATTGGTGTTCAGGGTAAGAAATGTCAAAATATGAAAAGAAAAACTAGGAAAGCAAGAGTGTAGGACCAAAAGTGGTAACATAAAGAAAAGAAAGATGGCTAAAGACATAGGTTAATTAGTACTTTTATTACTAAGGAATCATATAAATAGTAGTATGTGATCAAGACTAGATAGATACCCAAAGTGTGTGATTTATTGTCTACACCTAGAAAGCTCACCAGAATGCTTGACAATCATATTTACAAAGTGGATTTTTCATCCGCTTTGGAAAATGGTTTGCTTGGAGCAACTATTTTCCTATGACCAAAAACCTCCAGAAATCACCTCATCTTTTTTTCTATGGATCCCAAAATAAGAATTTGACCCTGCAAACCTCTTCATTGCTATAGGGATAATAGGTAGCAAATTTTAATTTTACGATGTTACTGCTGTGGAGCTCAAAATTGCACCCGTCTCGAATCAAGAAGATTTAGGGTTTGAGGAAACATGGGATGATCTCTACAATGTGTGGTGTCAAAAACTGAGATCAACCTCCAAATAAGGCTGAATTCCTTTGCTTATTTCTAATACTAAACCTACTCTTAAGAATGGAAATGCAACTGTCTAACTATATTCTATCATTCCAAGGGTCTAAAGTCAGAAAGAGATGCATAAAAAGAAATACTAAACTATGGGGAGGTGATAGAACTATAAAAAAGGGGAAAAAACACTCTTAGTGTGAGTGAAAATGAAGGGAAATGTGCAAAGGAAGGGAAAACATGTGTGTCATAGTCCAAAAAAACATTCAAACTCTCATTTTCATGGAGCACAATAGATAAGAAAACCCCACATAAGACATGAAACATACACAAGCATACCAATATTACAAAAATAAAGGAAAATAAATGCAACAAAACGTGAGATAGGGAAAATAATATCCACAAATCTACAATTTTATTGCTTAGATGGAATGCGCAGTTCATTTAGAATGAAAGCGAAGAGGAAATAATTCACACATAGTGAGCCAGATATGAGGCCTACAACTCAAAATGCAAAGGATACACTACTTTGAATAATGCACTTGCATTCGAAGAGGGCCCAACATTTACAAATGAGTATTTTTTTCAAATATATATAAAAGAATAGGAAAGAAGAGGAGGAAAAAGAGAGATAAAACTTGAATTCCATCTCACAAGCACCAACTAACATGTAAATAAAATTCTTGAAAATCAGCATATAACTTTTTCAAAATCCAATTCTCCACGTCAGTTTGATTGTGGAAGAAGGAATATAATGCCAAATCTCATGAAATTCATGTGGGTTGAGTCGACTTGAAGTGTGCATTAATGACCAGAATCACGTGTTTTTAATTTTTACCTACCAAATCCTCTTAAAATCAAATTTTGAACAACATAGAATATAGCCCATGTTAGTATATTTCCAATGAGACCAACCACCCATGATTTCAAGCTATGTGGGAAGGATTTATGGCGATTTGAAGTTTTATAGTGTAAAGGAACATGCTAGACACATGGAGCAATTTTATTGGTAGCGGGGAGGTGGTGTAGGTTAATTGGAGTTTTCTTGTGCCAGGTGTCACACTTCCATTCACTATGAAGATCGGGTGCAAAAATTTCTCTTTTATATTTTTCCTCATGAGTTGCAATTTATCTACCAAGTCCGGGAATGGACACGTGGCATGCTAAGATTGGCACGTAAGTTACATACACATCTTTAGGCATATGCACGGGAATAAGAGGTGTAAGAGAAAGGATGTAGAAGAAGTTCACTGACGTATGCAAGAGGGTGCTTAAAGATAGGGGGAGAGGTGTGTATATTTGTGAAGGCATGAAAAGGTGCATAAAAAACACAATGGTTCAACAAGGGAATGCTTGAAAGTTTAGAAGAAGGTGGCACACAAAGCATGAAAAGACCGAAACATCATGTGTGTAGTGTAAGGATGCGTGAAAGAAAACGCCAAGGAAAAATGCACGGGGGAAGAGTGCATAGGGAAGAAAGTGTGTGTACAATGATGATTTGTAAACGTTCTACTTTGGAAATTTATAAAACCACACATTGTTGTTCCTATTTCCAATTTACTTGAAAAATGACTATTATGAAAGTTGGTGAACAAATTCTAGCACTTAAATTAAATTGTAACAAATAGAATGAACAATTTAACCACATAACACAATATTTTTATCTCGGAAACCCCCAATTTGAGGGAAAAATAGTCAGGAGGGGCAATTTATCTTTCTTACTTGTTATGTATTGGCCAATTAAAAATAATATAGATTACAAGAAGCTAAAGGAATATAACAATGTTACTTCCAATCTCTCTACTTTCTTGCTCTAGTCATACACCTTTTTTTCTACAAATAAATTCCAACACAAAAGTCTTCTTGCTCACTTCTCCCATGAATTGATGATCAAATCCACATACTTTTATTACTTTTATAGATTTTACCATGTCCTCCCGGTGCACTAGAGAATAGGAAGGGGAAAACTATCACATTCCGCAATTTTCAATTTGTTTAATCAATATGATAAGTTATAAAATGTGGCATGATTTACAAGAGCAGAGGGATAAGCCCTGTTGCATAGTTGTGTATGCATCTACACATGCATATGTAGTATCTTGAAAAATATATACACACTTATGTGTAGTTGCATGCGTAACCACGTAATGACACTTGTCTTCCAACGTCTGTAGATCACGTAACATTTATAACTCATTATTGTAGCATTTAGCAGTAAGAATTATTTTACCATACTGTATGGGATGTTTGGATACATGATGTACAATTTTATTTTTGTATACTTCATAAATAGTGGGCTATGTTATGGGTCACTTACTTGGTTGAAGTGATGATTAAAGGAAATGATATATATTGCTATGTATTTTATTAGAGTGATTTAAGGGATATTTATCTTGATGATTATCATGATTTGCAATTATGATAGACTTATACTTGGCTGTATAGTATTATTTTGGAATTAAATGTTTAAATTATCTAACTCCTTTTGGCTATATGATGGACATAGATCTACGATGGTAAGATGACCTTCGATTAAGATAGATAAATCATTGGTTCATAAAGGTTAAGGTTGAATTGATTTAAGGATATTTAATTTGCAAGTTTGGTGTTATTCCTTTTATCGCAAGAAAATAATACCTTGGTTTATTACTTACATGAATCTTATGAAAAACTTGATCATAGTTTATAAAATGTGCTATATTGTGAACGAAATACATGGTTGATCAATTTCAAGGTACTAGTGCATTACTTTTATTTACTAAGGTAATATTTGGTTCCTTTATGATGGTTGATAATCATTAATGTTGTTTGATAAAAGAGGATTTTGGTCTCTTTTGTAGTTAATGAGTTTTGATTGTTTTAAATTGGTTGGTCTTTGACAACACGACTTAACTCCATGTTAAGAGATTAATGCCATGATTTCCCATGCTTACTAACATTTGAGTATCATTGGGATTTGATTACTATTAATCATACTTGATAGAAAAATTATTGGAAAATGATTCTTGAAAGGACTAAGACCATGTCCAAAGGCATATTAAATGTTTGAAACTTGTTAGTTTTGATTATTCATCTTTACCCATGTGGTTGGTTATCATAAGTTTGTGTGGCCATACTATGGTGCATGGGATTGCTTAATAGATATGAAAATAACTGTTTTATAATTGAATCGACCCCACTAGGTATAGACTTGTGGGTTTGATTTTGAGGTCTTCGACCATAATTGTTTTTAATTTGATTACTCCCATGGTAATACGACCTTCACTATGCTTAAGAAATTTTGGTCATTTGACTAGATAAGTTTGGTGTCATACACCAAAATCGAATTGAAAAAATTGTTTGATTATATAATTTAGTTTATTAACCATGCATAGAATTTGGAATTAGCTATGGTATTTTAATCCTAAACTCAACTAGCCTAAGTACGGAGGAAGAAATAGCTCACAGTGGATAATTATTTAGGCCAAAACGTGGCACTGAGAAATTCAAGAGGCATTGAATTCAGGTACAAAGTCTTGGGAAGGCCGAAGATTCACCAAGAAGCTACCCTTAATGCACACTTTCATTTGGGTTTTGGTCAGGTGAACCTGATATGGGAGAATTCATGCTCGAGTTAACCTTGTGTTTCAGTGAAGATTCAAACTCTAGTTTTATTCTAGAATTTTCATGCAAGTTTTGGATTTAATGTGGATATTTAAGTGGGGTTTTAAGGACTACCATTAAATATATATAGGGGGTTCCGACGGGTTATTCGGATGGTTACCCATTTTAGGATGTTGAAGGAATTTTTATCAAGGGTTTGTTGGTAGATTTTGTGAGGAATCTCTCTCCACTCAGCTCGACCCCACAAGGGTAAAGAAAGAAGGAAATAAGAAGAACATCAGACTTCTGTTCACAGGCATAGGCTGTGTTTCTTCTCTCCTTGTTGTTTGTTTCGTTACAATAAATTACATTTGAATATATATCTCTATGAATGATTGGTACTTATGTGGTTGCCGTGAAATATATATGAGGTGCCTATGCAATGCTTGCTACTTGATTGTGCATTTAAAAATTAGTAGAAATATTCATAAAAATAGTTTCCATCTGTTGTTGTTCTCAAAGTACATTTCTATCCTCAAAAATTTGTTATTGAGGATTCGTTTGGGGTTTTTGGTAAGCCATCGTTGTGTAGGACCATAAATTTGTGGCTTGGCATAAAGAATTAGTTTGAATCCACAATTATTAAGGGATTTAAATTTCTTGCCTAGTATGTTTAACTTTCTTGTGCTCATGTAAATATGGGTTTTGCATTTTATATGGGATATTAAAATCTGGGGAGAAGAATAAATGTGAACATATTGATTTTTATACTAGAGAAGAATAAACTATTTAGAGTGACAAACATTACCATATTGATTAGATGTATTTGTAAATTGTGAAAAAGAACAACATGCTTATATATGCCTTAAAATAATATATATAAATGTTGATTAATCATATGTTAATGATTAATTGTATCTCGATATCAAAAACCTAATGTTGTGATATCAAGAAGAGGTACTCATAGAAAATAGTACCCCACTATTGTATTTGAGCATTAATGAATGAAACACAATAAATTAAATGTCCAGTTTATGTAATGAATATCTAACTATGAAATAATTAATGCGGTAACTAGGAGTCACAAAGCAACATGATGACATCCCAACCAAGCCAACTTGGAATGACTAAGGGAAGGCCGATGGTGTGCGATGATGCAAGTCATCATGAAACTGTAACATTTTCAGTAGGTATTCCAAGATGATTCAATATATGTGCTATTGTAGGGCCTAATGGAACTTAATTACTACAAAATAAAAACTTAATTGGTTATCATAATGTTTTATAACCTAATACATGGAATCATAACATGACACTCATGTATCGCATGTCACACCCATACCAGTTCAGGATGACTAACGGAAAATGGAAAAATGTGTAATGAATTAGATCATTATGTGACATACCTTATCCTGTAGGGATCCCAAAGTTTTTCTAACATGAGACACATGACCTGAATGTCGATCTATGATAACCGTGGCTTTAGTGTGAGAACTTAAAAATAAAATACATGATTACTTAAGATGTCTAACAAAAAACTTGAAAACTTAAAAAATAGAAATGAATCGTGATGACCATGACATGAATAATTGTGAGGTGAAGGAAAGACATGTTCCATAGGATTGTGTGCAGTCTTAGAATCTAGATTGATAGCGCAACACCAAATAACTATGGCCATAATAGTTCATGTGACCAGATGCATTGTTTATTCACCAAGTATTCTTGTTATGGTGTCAAGATTTGGAAGTATATAACCAACCAAAAGATGCTAAGAAGACTCACAAGTTATCTCAGCCCGTAATAAATATCAACCAAATGATACACTGGGTGTACTGGCTTGTAATGAGTATTTGAGGGGGATCAAGTAGGATCTGTATACTCTTTCAGTTGCACATGGTTATCATAGATTGTCTGATTGGATTATGAACATTAATTAATGCTAGTTAATGTAGTTGTTGCTGTATATGACATTTTCATTTCAGCGTAAATAGATTTTAAGAGTTTGAAATCTCTTGTATGCATGAATAAAATGCTGTGTGTTTAATTCAGTAATTAAATGAGTTAAAAAAAATTCATGAATTTTGATGAAGTAAAAATAGGTGGTACATTTTGGTATCATAGATGAAGGTTATAGCTCTTGGACCTATTGAGTCCCTATGCTAAATTAAAATTAATTCTTGTCTAATAGAGAAAATGGTTCAGATAAGAAGACACACTTTTAATCACTAACATGCAAGTTGCGAAGCAGCCACAATGCAAAAATTAGATGAAATACTCGATATCCAAAAGGACACACACAATTATATGGCTGTTCTTGAACAACAGGTGATGGGTAATGAAAATAGTAGTGATAGTGATGGTATTGAGAAATCTCATGGTCAACCTAATGCCGCTAACAATAAAGTTAATGCTGAAAATAATAACATAGATGATGGAAATAATAATGGAAATGCCAATAACATTGTAAATCAGCCATTGAATACAAGAGTTCACCTAGTGGCAAAGATTTCCAAAGATATAAAATGAATCAATTCTCCAAAATTTTATGGAATGACTTTAGGTGATGGAGTTGAAAACTGGCTCAGTGAGATTGATAAGTATTTCTCCATCAAGAACTTTTCTGAAGAGAATAAGGTAGTTTGGGGAGCTTATCAACTCTCTAACGAGGCTTCCTCATTATGGGATAACCGGAAGGTGGAACTAGGGGTAAATGATGTTAACATAACTTGAGATCACTTCAAAGCCTATTTTAGGTAACACTGGTTACCACATCTATACTATGACTAAAAGTTGTTAGAATTTTAAACCCTAGCATAGGGAAAGATGACAATAACTAAATACTAGGAAAAGTTTAGAAAAATTCTTAAATACATCCCTTAGTATCAAACTGATGAGAAATTCCCCATAAGAAAATTTATCATGGGTTTGAACCTTATAATGGGTGGTGAAGTTGATGTGCATGGACCATTAACCATAGAAGTAGTATTTGAAAAATCCATTAGGAAGGAGAAGAAGCTCCAAGCCATTGCTGCTCAAAGAGATAAGAAGCAAAAAATGAATCACAATTCTCCTTCACCATTTTCACCTAGGAAGACATGGAGAAAGGAGTTTGAAAATAAAACTCATAATGGTGGAAATAATACTGCTGTAAAATTTTAAAGAAATGAGTAAGAAAAGGATATTGGTAGTAATGACATGTTTGAAAGGAAAAGGTCTTTCACTGGTTTCTTCAAATGTGGTGGTATTGACCACTATGCTAGATATAGTACCTTGATAAACAAGGAAAATAATCCACTACAGAGGATTCAAGCTGTAATTGCAAATTGACAGACTGGAGAGGAAACAATGCTTGATGAAACTAATGGCTTTGGAACCTGAAAAATGTCATGATAATACCAATTACGCTATTGGTATAGAAAGAAATTAAAATAACAGGTCTTCTTGATAATTTGAATGCTCAAAAAATTGTTTTTGAATAATTTATTCTGATTTCTATCAATTAATTGAAATAATTGATATTATTTTAATATTTGATGCTGGAATGAAAATATTTTTTTACCATATTTCAGAATGTTTGACTTGAATGGTGAAATAAGAGGCTGTTACGGCCAATAAATTTGAAATTTAGATATGAAAATTGCAAGTTTTTGTGGAAAATGTTGACTGTTCTCCTTAGCTTTTAGATATAATTCCAAGTTTGAATATTCTGATTGCGATTAATGAAGAAAAATCCTTAGGATGATGATTCATTAAGGGGGAAGTACATCACATTCCATAATTTCAGTAATTTTAGTCGATAGGATAAGTTGTAAACTATGGTGTGATTTACAAGGGTGAGGGGATAAGCCTTACTACATAGTTGTGTATGTAGCTACTTGTGCGTATGTATATATTGAAAAGGATATACACAATTACGCATAATTACATGCACAAATGCGCAATGACACTTGTCATCCAATGTCTGTAAATTACGTAATGTTTATAACTTATTCTTGTAGCATTTAGTGGTAAGATTTTTTTTACCATACTGTATTCGATGTTTGGATACAAGATGTACTATTTGATTTCTATATACTTCATAAATAGTGGGGTATGTTATGGGTCACTTGGATAAAGTGATAATTTAAGGCATTTATATATATTGCTTGGTATTTATTGGAGTGATTTGAGGAATATTTATCTTGCTGATTATCATGATTTGTAATTATGACAAACTTATACTTGGTTGTATAGTATTATTTTGGAATTGAACGTTTAAAATATCTAACTCCTTTTAGCTATATGATGGACATAGATCTACAATGGTAAGATGGAATTTAATTAAGACAGGTAAAGAATTGGTTCGTAAAGGTAAAGGTTTAGTTTATTTAAGGATATTGAGTTTGCAAGTTTGATGCAATTCCTTTTATCACAATAAAATAATACCTTGTTTTATTACTTGCATGACTATTAGGACAATCTTGATCATAGTTTATAAAATGTGCTATACTGTGGATGAAATACATGGTTGGTCAATTTCAAGGTCATAATGAATTAATTTTATTTACTAAGGTCATATTTGGATCCTTTATGATGGTTGATAATCATTAATGTTGTTTGGTAAAATAGGCTTTTGGTCTCTTTTGCAGTTAATGAGTTTTGATTGTTTTAAATTATTTAGTCTTCAACCAAACACCTTAACTCCATTAAGAGATTAAAGTTATGATTTTCCATGCTTATTGGAATTTGAGTATCATTGGGATTTGATTGCTATTAATCATACTTGAAAACAAACTTATTAGAAATTGATTCTTGAATGAACTAAGACCATGTCCAAAGGCATATTAAATGTCTGAAACTTGTATAATTATGATTATTAATATTTACCTATGTGGTTTGTTATCATAAGGTATGTGACCATACTAATGTGAATAGAGAATTTATTTCTACATGAAAAACTCCCCAGGGGTTCCTTGTTTTGGAATTATTTTCTCTCTTCTAGGGAGATTCTGAGCAGGGGTATTAAATGGAATATTGGGAAAGGTAATAGAATTCATTTTTGGAGGGATTATTGGATTTCTGATAAACTATTAGAATTGTGGAGCATTTATATGAAGATAATAGAAAATTTTGGGTCAGAGATTATTGGATCCCCTCCAACAATCATGTATTTTCGGAGAATGTGAACCCCCCTCCTAATTTCATTGGGGATAATTTTTTTTTTGATAATCTCAATTTTAACTTAAAGAGTTTATATATTCCATTTTCCAATAGAATGAGGACTCTATTATATGGAAGGAAGAGGATATTATAAAATTCTCTGTCAAATAAGCATATCTCCTAAATTTCAAGAACTCTAGTAAAAAAGACTACTAGGGTAAACTTTAGGTGAAAGAGCTATTACCTAAAGTTAACATATTATTTTGGCTAGCTTCTTAGAACAAAATCCTCACCATGGATAACTTGAGGAAATGTGGGATGGTCCTCCCCAATAAGTGCGTGTTTTGTAATAAAGAAGAGGAAAGTTTCAACCACCTTCTCATCTCTTGCCCCTTCTCTCAAGCAGTGTTTTCCAAGGTGATGGCGCTTTTCAAAGTGTAATGGATATTCCCTAATTCCATTGAGGATTTCTGGTTATAATGGGATTGTCCTTTCAGGCTCCCCTTTCTTATGACTTCCTGGAAGATGGTCCTTCCCCATTTCATCTGGAGCTTATGGAAGGAAAGGAATGCTCTCATCTTCAGAAATTAGAAAGCTAACACCATAAAGGTCAATGCTTATTTGATCTCCTATATTAAAGAAAATCCCAAACTTATTAAGGTGAAGACTAAAAAGGCTTGTTCTAGAAAAGAAGAGGAAGTCCTCAAATAGTTCGACTTCATTCTGCCTCAGGTTGGCTTCCTATCCATTATCATTAAATGGTCTAAACTGGAAAAGGGGAAAGTCAAACATAATTTCGATGGGGCTTCGAAAGGTAACCATGGTTTGGTTGGAGGAGGAGGCATAATTAGGGACCATAATGGGGAATGGATCCTGGCCTATGTAGGTCCTTTGGGGATTCAAAGAAACAATGTGGTTGAAGCCCGTGCTCTTCTCTGGGGTGTCAGTCTTGTTAAGGAAAAATGAATTAAACACATTATTATTGAGGGGGACTCTCTTCTCATTATAAATGCAATCAGCAAGAATAATTTCACTCGGAATGATTCGTTCCTTTTAGAAACAGATAAGGTTAGGGGCTAGGAGGAATACCTGTAGAATGTCGAGATGGTGTGCGCGTACCATAGAGAAAGATCAGGCTGATTGCGAAGAACTCCTTTTTGTCTTGGAAGGACTACCTGCAAATAAGAACACAAGACCACAAGATTTTGATTAGACAATAAATGAGGAAACTGCCTTGGGCCCAGGAAATATAAAACTTCCTTTCGAAGGTGGTCAGTTTCCCTGCTAATATGAATTAACACAAAAGACTGTAAAATATCAATTAAGTTGCTTCGTTGAACTGGGTAGGGGAAAGGCTAGTTTTCTGGTTTTGATCAGAGGAACCGATGGCGGTTACTGATAACCGATGCCGGTTACTGATAACCGATACCGGTGGGTTCTAGGATCTGTAGGTTAGTTGCTTTGTGGGGTAGTTGTGTTGTTTGTAAGGCTGTATATAGGTGGTATTAGGAAATAAGGTGATGAGAGGTAGATGAATGATAGTTAGATGTAATATGCATGTTGGGTAGTGGATTCAGAAATGGATTTAGGAGGACTGTGATTCAAAGAGCATAAGAAATGTTATAACAGAGGACATGCAAGATGTGACTTACTGGTTTTGACAAAGATGCAAGTTGATCTCCTTTGCTGTAAACACTTCTGGTATCTCCACTCGTCTCTGCTCGGTCAAGTGAAGATCTGGACTCTCGTTTTCGCTCCCAATGATCTCTGTTGATTCAAAAATCCTTCGACCTTGATCCCAAAAATGAAATTCCGATCCTTTGTTTTTGGTTTGGGGAGCCCATTTACAGGGAACCGATGGCGGTTGCGTAACCGACGGCGGTCGAGTAGGAACCGACATCGGTAAGGAAAAAGTAGGCTATTTTTAGTAAAATAGCCCACCTTCCCTGCTTTTCTCCCGAGAGATCAGTTGCGGGCTTGGTCAAGTGGCTAGAAGGTCGGTTTTGGGTGCGAGTAAGGAGGCATTAGTTATGGATGTGAGTCTAGACCAAGTCATAAGTCTTAATTAGGTTAGTTTAGGGTTAGGGCTAGGTCATGATGAGGTGGCAAAATGAGGTGGCAGGTAAGGTGATGTGGATTTATCAATTACAAGGTAATTAATAAATAATTGTGTAAGGTTTAGGTGATGAGGTTAAGTTGCGAGATGAGATGCGGGTCACAAGGGGTCGTAAGACACAAATTTGGTGTCTACATTAGCCCCTTATTGTCGTGTAGCTTGTTTTGTAAAGCTGCACGGACAATAATATGAAGTGGTTTCTCCTGTTAAGGGTATAGGTAATCCCCCTCAAATCTATCACAGATTGAGTGAACGGGAAATCAGGGATAGGGTTGATAAAGGGTAAATGGGGTAGAGGGGATGGTAAGATGGTGGGGTAGGTCCAAGGAAGCAGACGCATGGTAAAATGCAATAGTACGACTAGGGTACATGATTTGACGAGCAAACCAGCAGTGCATAGGCAAAGGTCGATAGTTTATCCAAACAAGGGTGATATAATCCTGGTATCCAAGGCATAGGAAGTAGCTCCAGGGTATATAACAGGTAAGGTACAGGAACGTTTAGGCATGTTCGGCAGTACCAAATGGTTGGTTTGGTTGAGATAAACGTCACGGTCTAGGTCTAGGCAAAGTTGGTCGACAGATCAAGTCAAGGACCCTAATCATGCTAAAACACGAACAGGTGAGCTCGATTGAACAAAAGGTACATGATGGATGGATAAAATAAAACGTTGATTGTGGGTATGGTATTGTTGGGCAAAGTGGGTGCGGCCTTAGGTCGGGCCAAGTGGTTGGGTGCGGCCTTGGGTCGGGCCAAATGGGTTAGGTTGCAGCCTTGGGTCGGGCCGGATGGGTAGGGCGAGGCCTTGGGTCGGGCCAAATGGGTTGGTTGCAGGCCTTGGGTCGGGCCAAATGAGTTGGTTACGGCCTTGGGTCGGGCCAAATGGGTAGGGCGAGGCCTTGGGTCGGGCCAAATGGTAGGTTGAGGCCTTGGGTCGGGCCGAATAGGTAGGTTGAGGCCTTGGGTCGGGCCAAATAGGTAGGGTGAGGCCTTGGGTCGGGCCAAATAGGTAGGTTGAGGCCTTGGGTCGGGCCGAATAGGTAGGTTGAGGCCTTGGGTCAGGCCAAATGGGTTGGTTGTGGCCTTGGGTCGGGCCAAATAGAGTAGGTTAGGCCTTGGGTCGGGCCAAATGGGTTGGTTGTGGCCTTGGGTCGGGCCAAGGTTGGTTACGGCCTTGGGTCGGGCCAAATGGTGTTGCAGCGAAGGTGGGCCTATTGGTTATGTGGTTAAGCCGAGGGGTGGCTTAGGTCAGGCTAAGTGGTTGCTTGCAGAGGTGAGTGTTATCAATAGAAATACGGAAAATACTTATATTTTTAAGGAAAAACACACATGATAGGTTATGGTAGGGGATGGTCGAGCTAACCTTGGGAGACCCCATGTCTCCTAAGTGCTGCCTACATAGCCCATTGCACAAAGCAAGGAGGGGCCTCAGACCGATGTAGTTCTCCCTTAGGATCAGGGAGAGGTGAATTTAGGCAATTTGGTACGGTTTAGGCAATTGGTTGATTGGTAAGAATATTGATATTAATATTGGTAAGGTAAGGTTGTTGGTGTCGGAAATGAATTGGTGATGTTGTAAAAGGTATAAGGGAAGCGAAAGTTAGCCTACCCAAGTGGTAGGGAACCATGTCCTGATTAAGATCAACACACAATCCTAGATGCGAGGCAAAGCGGAAAGAGTGCTCCGTAGGTGAAAAGAGCTAAACAAACCACCAAACGTAGAACGAGCTTGAAGCCCTAGGTACCGTGCATAGACGAGAAGTCCATAGGTGAAAAGAGTTGTATGATCACAATATATCGGGTGTACGTTACGTCCCTTGAGTTGAAACAAATGGTGAGGTGAGGTGGATGATATAGCTGAGGTACAGAGAATTTATTACAAAGTGAGTGTTCTGACGAAAGAGAACCTACCCTAAATAGACAAGTCCATGACCCAAAAAGTTCTTTTGAATGAGGCTTTTATTTTACTGAATATAGACTGATCGATGCGGGAAGTCTACAAGGGATATTGATTGTGCTATTCTTGAGGTCTTCACGAAGCTGATCAATGCGAGAAGCTTCTGATAAAGGCTGACTGTGTATAGCTGTCCTTCGAGGGAGCAGTCTATTTATAGTAGCAGATATGATTTTAGTGCATAGCTGTCCTTCGGGGGAGTAGTCTATATATAATAGCAGCAATAATTTGGCATATAGCTGTCCTTCGAGGGAACAGTCTATATATAATTTAGATAGCTAGATGTTCTTTTGGCGTGAAGCATCTAGTTTGGTAGGAAGTTTGACTCAAGAAAATCCCATAAGAATACGGCTTATTTTAAAACTTTGAAGTCATGGACTAGACTAAAAAGGGGAAGGCATCGTTTAGGTGAGGTGAGAATCAAACTATGTGAGCTTGATTTTTATTATGAGGTGTAGGAAACGAAGTGCATGTGGTGGTATGTGAGCTCAAGGGACGAGCGGCAGGTAGATAAGAAGTGATATAACACTAAATTCAACAGTAGAATGGTCGAAGATGCAAGGCATTAAGGGGTTCAGGCTCAGGCTTACCATTAAGCGAAGCTAAACGATAAGCGCCTGATCCATAGGTGTGAGTGATTATGTAAGGCCCAATCCAATTGGGAGCAAATTTTCCACGTTTGCTCTTTTCTAGTTTGGTGACATGTTGATTCTCTTTGAGGACAAGATCACCAACCTTAAAGGTACGCTCATGAAGTCGCTTATCATAAGCACGTTTGATGCGTTTTTGATAGATTTGAAGGTGATCAAGAGCTGTAAGACGACGTTCGTCAAGAAGCTCCAATTGGGCTAACCGCTCTTGGCGGAAATCATCGTTGGTGAGAATATCCTGAAGAGATATTCTAAGGGAGGGTATTTGTATTTCGAGAGGCAAAACAGCCTCGGTACCATATACCAAAGAAAAAGGTGTGGCATTAGTAGAGGTACGAATGCTAGTACGATAAGCCCAAAGGGCAAAGGGAATGTGATCGTGCCAATTTCTTCCGGATTCATTGACAACTTTCATGAGGATTTTGGTTAGGGTTTTATTAGAAGATTCAGCCTGACCATTGGCCTGCGGATAGTAAGGCGATGAGAAACTAAGTTTGATACCAAAGTTGTCACAAAGGTCTTGTAACAACTTGTTTTTAAAAGATTTACCATTATCTGTTATTAGGCGATGAGGAATACCAAAACGACAGATAATGTGATGGTTAATGAATTCGACAATTTTTTCCTTTTTAGTTGAAATGAGTGGAATAGCCTCCACCCATTTTGTGTAATATTCGGTTGCTGTGATAATCCATCGGTGACGTTGTGAAGAGGACGGGTGAATCTCACCAATAAGGTCTAAACCCCATTGTGAGAAGGGCCAAAGATCTCGAGCGACCTGGAGCGGGTGGCTAGGAGTATGTTGAAGGTTGGCATGTTGTTGACACATAACACAACGCTTAACATATTCGTAGCAGTCGTTATTGAGAGTAGGCCAATAATAACCGAGGCGAAGGATTCGTTTGGCCACGGCAAGGCCACTAAAATGTCCACCACAAATACCGTCATGGACTTGTTGGATGGTATGGGTGATCTCCGCACCGGTGAGACATCGAAGGAGGATGCCATCAAAGCCACGTTTATAAAGGAGTCCCCCCATAACTACATAACGAGAAACGTGTTTAAGAAAAGCACGTTTACCAGTACTAGTAAGGTCAGAAGGGAGAACAGAGGTTGTAAGGTAGTCATGGAATTGGTGATACCAAGTATCCTGCGAGTTAGCAGACACAGTATTTATCGTACAAACAACCGGGGCTGAATAGGATGGGGCAAAGAGTTGTTGGACCAAGACGAATAATGTCAGAGTCAGTTGATGAAGCTGGAATTTGCGAGGCTAAGCAAGCCATAGTATCCGCAAATTTGTTAGTGGAGCGAGGAATGGTTTGGATAGAATAGTGAGTAAATAAGGCTAGAAGCGAATCCACGTAGTGTTTGTATTTTTGAAGTTCCTCATTTTTGCATTGGTAGATGCCCATAACTTGATTGACTACCAATTGAGAGTCGCCAAAAATATTGATAGATTTGATACCTAAGTGCAGCGCAACCTGGAGACCCAGAACAAGGGCCTCGTATTCCGCTGTATTATTAGTGCAAGGGAAATCGAGTCGGAATGAAAGAGGCATAGGCTCGGCGTCAAGAGGAATGAGAACAACGCCAGCTCCTCCACCGCGTTGGCATTTAGATCCATCGAAGAAGAGGGTCATTTGATACGACTCTTCCCCGAGTGAAAGAGTGGCGATGAGTTCGTCGGGGAATATAAAATTGGTAAATTGTTCCCCAGGTAAAGGGGCTTCCGCAAGTTGGTCTGCGATGGTTTGTCCTTTGATTGATTTCTGGTGGACGAACTCAAGGTCGAGGTCGGCGAGGAGCATGAGCCATCGGGCGATGCGTTGGTTTAGATGAGGTTTGGCATACATGTAATGGATGGGGTCTGTGTTGGTGATGACGAAAGTTTTGTGATTCAGAAGGTAGTGTCGGAGCTTGGTAGCCACGAATGATAGGGCTAGGCACAACTTTTCTACATGTGTATACCTAGTCTCATAATCCACCAAAGTACGACTTATATAATAAACGACTTGTTCTCGATTTTTAGAGTCACGATGTGCAAGCATGGCCCCTACAGCGTGGTCAGTGGCGGAAAGGTAAAGGTAGAAAGGGCGGTCGTCTTGAGGTGGGATAAGCACGGGTGGCTGCAAGAGATAAGTTTTGAGAGCTTCAAAGGCTTGGTGGCACTCTTCACTCCATTGAAACTCAATGTCCTTTTTAAGGAGGTGATGGAAAGGTTGACATCGATCCGAGAGTTGGGAGATGAAACGTCGGATAGATTGTAACTTACCTTGTAAGCTACGCAATTGTTTGAGATTGGTAGGTGGGGGCATTTCTATGATAGCTTTGACTTTAGATGGATCGACCTCGATGCCACGCAAAGAGACGATAAAACCAAGAAGCTTTCCCGAAAGGACACCAAAGACACATTTCTTTGGTTGAAGACGGACAGAATATTGTAGTAGGCGGTCAAAAATAATGGTTAAAACATCGAGATGTTCACTGCGATGTTTAGACTTGCCAAGAAGATCGTCGACATAATCTTCAAGGATAGTGTGCATAATGTCATGAAAAATGTAGGTCATAGCCCGTTGATAGGTCGCACCAGCATTCTTAAGGCCAAATGGCATTACACGGTAACAGAAGGTTCCCCAAGGAGTTATGAAGGTAGTTTTGTGTTGATCGGCAGGGGCAACCAAAATTTGGTTGTATCCTAAAAAGCCATCCATGAGAGAGAGCATCTCATGGCCTGCAGTGAGATCAACAAGTTGGTCAATGCTAGGTAGGGGGAAGTCATCCTTAGGGCAAGCGAGGTTAAGATCCTGGAAATCCGTGCATATCCGAAGTCCCCCCGTCGCTTTAGTGACAGGTACGATGTTAGAAATCCATTGAGGATAGTCAATAGGCAAGATGAAGGAAACAGAAAGAAGTCGTTGAAGCTCTTCTTTGACCAAGAGGGCAATGCGTGGATGCATTTTTCTCAGTTTTTGTTTGACTGGTTTGGAATCGGGGTTTAGAGTGATGTTATGGACGGCAATGGTAGGATCAATTCCTGGCATGTCAGCGTAGGACCAAGCGAAAGCTTGGTTGCGAGCACGGAGGAAAGTAGTAAAGGCGACTTGTTCTGATGCGTTAAGGGATTGTCCGATCTTCACAATGTGAGGATCCTCCTCCGTGTGGATGTTGATTTCTATAGTAGATTCGTTCAGCATGGTTTGGGTTTCAGATGGTAAGGCTCGTTGAATATAAGAATCATCCGCGCCAAGGTAAGTGAGGATGGAGTCGTCATCCTGACACTCAACAACATTAATCAAAGGCGAATCCTCTTCGATCATGTCTGGATACAGAAGGGGAAGAGAAGATGGGTCCTCATTATCGCGTTGATAAGTGAGAGGACCTATGAAGATAGCATTTATGAAAAAAAAAAGTTAGGAGGGATAGATTCAGGGTCTATAGATTCTGTGGGTGATGATGGCAAAGTGGGTGATGATGGTTTGGTAGAGGTGGCGTCGTCTTCTTCCAGAATACAGCTGACACGAGGTGTCTCCTGTGTAGGTGTTTCAGGAAAACCGAGACCACTGCGATCATTATGTTTGCGTGTGGTGATGGGGATGAGCGTATGTCGGCCTTGTTCATAAAGACCAAAACCAAAGCCTTTCCAGGCACAGCGAGTCAAGAAGGTGAGGGCAAAGCGACGATTGGTAAGGTATTGAAAATCGGACTGGAAAGGAACTACACCAAGAGGAGGCTCAGGGGCAACGGAAGATGCGTCGACACCCCCATACGTTAGGTTAGTGCGGCAGTGAGGTGGTCCGTAGGAGATTACTTCCCCCACGCGACGGTCATAGGTGGGATGTGCATGTAATTGTCCGTACTCCTGCGGGGTAGGGAAAGAACTAACGTTATATAGGCGGTACTCCCCCAGCGTAAGGCGTTGAAAAACATCGACTAAGGGGTCGGAGGTTGGGATGTTAGCTGCGGGAAGGGAAGTGGTTTTTGCGATGGTGGTTTCATCAGTTGAAGGCGTAGGCGCGGTTGAGGTGGATGGTTGAGGTACATTTGAAGAGGATGGTTGGGTTGAATGTATGGGTGTCTTGATTGGTATAAGCACATCGTTAGGGCGGTATAACATATTGCAGGTTTTAAAGGGGGGAGGATCAGCTTTTACGGTGTAGGACTTCCCCTCGTACTCAAATTTTATGCATCTATGTAATGTTGAGGGAACGCATCCCATGGCCCGGATCCAAGGACGACCCAGCAATATATTATATTGGAACTCTCCCTCAAGGACATAGAAGAGTTCGGGTAAAGTACGTGGTCCTACCCGAATGTTGAGGATCACGGTGCCTAAGGTAGAGGTAATAGCGTCATTGAATGACCGCAACATGATGGGGTTGGCACACATGTAGCTAGAAGGGATATTCATTTGTTGAAAAGCTTTTGAAGAGATGATGTTTAGGCTAGCACCCCCATCAATCATAACACGACGTACACGAATGTCCCGGACGTAAGCTGAGATGAACAGGGCCGGGTCAGGATCTTCTGTACCAAAATCAACAATTTCATCTTCAGAGAAACTGACTGCAGCAGCTTGTGGTACAGAGACAGAAGTGGTTGGGGCGGTGGGTTGTTTGGTGAGAGAGGCAACGTGATTGGGTGTTAGAATGGAGGCAACGGGCAGGGTTTCATTAGGTAAGACCTCGATCCCTTGAAGAATTTCAACGAGAGCTTGTCGATGAGATTCAGAAGTCTGAATGAGATCATATAGTGTCATTTTTACGGGTGATTGGTGAAGCTGTTTAATCATGGCTCGATGGGCGGCTCCATTAGAGACGGGGTAAGCAGGTCCACGAATAACCACTTTGGGTGGTGGTGCAATCGGGATGCTGGACGGAGAAGGAGAGGGCGCAGGTGTGCTTACTTTCGCTTTCTCATTGTTTTTCTGCGCTCGAGTAGCAACACTAATCATATTAATCTCGTAAACCTGAGATGAGGAAGATGGTTGGGATAAATTATGGTCTTCAAGAGGTGGGGTTGTAATAATGATAGATCGTGGTGAGGCGGGGATAGATGGTATAGGAGAGGGAATGGAAGCTAAAGGTCTCTCCCTTCGTAAGTTGTCTTTCTTAACCTTTCTATCTGGGAGAGGTGACTGACGAAGGATGGTTTTTAAAGCTTTGCATCCCTCCACATCATGTCCTGGTGTGCGGTGATAAGCGCAGATCTTAGACTCATCATAACCTATAGGTCGAGGTTTAGACGGGTCATAAGGTCTAAGTGGGGGTAGGGAAATGGTCGCATTATCTACTAACATAGCAAGGATTTTGGCGTAAGATCCTTTGAGTGGGTCAAAATCAGAAGAGGATGAGGGTATTGATTGCGCGGGTTTTGGTAATGTTTGGGCGTGGTTAGTTCGTATGGGTGGTGGTTTAACCGAGGGGTGTTGATATGTGTTTTTCACTAAACGTGGTTTCTTTGGCGCAGGAGCTACGTTCGGCTGGTTAGATGATGAGGCTACAGATGACATGGTAGCGGGAAACAACCACGGAGAAAGGGGAGTGACAGAAAATAAATCCTTTGATGATGGAGTTTGTTTAGGGTTGATGGATGGACAGGATACGTGGGGTGATAATGTTGATATACCCTTTGATCCCTGTATGGGTGCAGAAGGCGTAGATCGTTTTGAAGAAAACGTAGGAGGTATGATATATTGGTGCAAGGTGGAAGGATGAGGTCCTAATATGGAAGGTAGGTATGACGATGATGGTTTTGATTGTGATAGAGGCACGGGTTGAGTGTGTCTCCTAGGTGGCGGGGCGGTTTTATTCTTGGACAAATCTAGTCGCTTAGGCGGGTGTGTTAGACTGGGTATGGGTAAGGTCCCAAGCGTAGGGGAAGATTTGGCTAAGTTAATAGAAGTGGACGAGGCATTTGGTAGAGGTGAGGGGGGTGAAGGTGAGAACATGGGCATTTTAAGCTTCTGTAAACACTTCGGGTATATGGTGGAGTTCTCAGGATCGGTCATTTGCATTTGAGTAGAATATGGCGTACTCAAACGTTCCCATAGGATTTGTCTATCCTCTGGAGAATGACAGTCTTCAGGCTTGAATTGTAAATTTGGTACGGAAGAAAGGTGGGTTGTGATTCCAGTCCACTGTGGGTGTGATACAGGGGGTAAATGAGGCACTGTATCAATAGATGTCAAGAGGTCAACCGGTCGTTGAAAAGATTTAGGTGATGAAGAACTAATAGGTAAGAGGGCATGTTCGAGAGGATCCGTCATGGTTAAAGAATTTGGTGATGTCGGTGCAAGAGATTCCTCGTCTAAGGATGTCAAAAGGAGTGGCGCATCTCCCTCTTGTGCAGCAAGAGGGGTAGAAGGGGAAATCTGGGAAATAGATAGGTTAGATAACATCCGTTCGCAATCTTGTAGGGATGTGGTATAAGCAGACTCATCGATGGGAAGAGGATTCTGGGCAGTTAACTCCTTTATGGGTAAAGGAATGATTTCGCTTTGTTTGATGGTGGTAAAGGAGGTTCGGGCTCCTGTGTTAGTGAAGAGGCTTGATTCAAAATTTTCTCGATAGAGGCTTTGGGCTGGGTATCAAAGACTGCATGGATCTCATGAACACTCTCTTCGGCTAAGATATCCTGGTTTGTGTTACTGTTGGGAGAGTGATTCGGGAATGGTTTGTTGAAGATTTTCAAATTTCGGTTGGCAGGGGCATTAGGATTATCGAGGGTTATATCCCCTGCGTCAACCATTTCCTGCACTATGTTTTTCAACATCTTGCAGTTCTCATGACTGTGTCCCTTCACGCGGTGGAAGTTACAGAAGTCATTTTCTTTGTACCAGGAAGGTATGGCGCGAGTGGAATCAAACCCGGAATGAGGTTTAACAGGAGGTAATGTAATGGCTCCTGCTTTGAGCAATTTTTCCAATATCACACCATATGTTTCTCCCAAGGGAGTGTAGTTGATGGGCTCGGCTTTGTACTTATAGGTGGTTTTTGGTGGGGCATTAGACGGTGTTTGCGATTTAACCATCACCGCGTGGACAGCTCCTTTTGATTTAGAAGAAGTGGACGCGTGAGGAGTGGTGGTATTTGGTTTATTGGTAGAATCAGGAGTTCGGAAATTGGGGTTTTTGTTACGCAACCGCAATTTCTCTTCTTCTAAGGCTCGAATTTCTAGTTTCCGAGCCATGGTAAAGGCCTCATCAAATGTGCGGAAAGTTTGAATTTGAAGAGTAGGAGAAATGTGCTTAGCACATGCCCGTGTGAAAAGTTCGATAAGTTCAGCCTGAGGCAAGGCATATGTAAGTTGGTTGATAAGGCCACGCCATCGTCCAACGAAATCTGCGATAGATTCATCTTCGAATTGTCGAATGGCATAAAGGTCGGTGATGGATACTTTCTTAGCAATGTTAATGGAGAAGTGATCCAAGAAAGATTGGGCTAGTTGGTTAAAAGAGAAGATTGAGTGCTGGGTTAAAGCACTGTACCACTCCAAGGCAGGTCCTGATAAGGACATGGGAAAGGTGCGGAGTAACAAGGCATCATCATGGGCAATCAAATAACAAGCATGTCTAAATGATCGCAAGTGTTGTTGAGGATCCTCTTTACTATTAAAACGAGTAAATTTCGGCAACTCCCATTGAGGAGGATATGAATGAAGGGGGACAGAAGGGTGAATGGGCTCCCGACAAACTTGCTCGTATGTCAAGGCGCTACGACTTCCCGACACAGAAGCCTCCAGATTTTGCATTTTGTCCATCATTTGTTTGATGAAATCTGTGGTTGGATGAGATGATGATGCGGTTGTGGCAAACGGAGGCAAATTGGGCCAAGGGCCTCCACTGGACAATGGTGGAGTTAAGTGTTGATAAGGTATGGAGGATGAATATGTTGAGGCGACAGAATAGGGATGTCCCATATAAGGTGTTGAGGTTACTGGATACGTGTATGGGAATGAGAAGGTAGGCGGAGCTTGAGAAGGAAAGCTCGTGTGGATAGGTGGCAGAGAGCAAGTCATGAATGGAGTAGTCTGCAAGAGAGATGAGGTAGGGGCAGTCGGTGGTAATGATATGTGGGGTCCAAGATTAGCCAAAGAAAAGCCAATCTGAGTCGTATGAACCTCTGAAGCTGTCGGATTGGGAGACGGGGCTAGAGATGCAGGAAGCAAGGCGGTGTTATCAGGCGGAGTGGGAGCTAAATGAGCAGCTATACTAATAGGCATACCCACAAGGAGCTGACCATCAGGCGTACGGTCAGGGGTATGAGACAAATAGTATTGTACAGCGCTAGAATTAGCATCCAGAAACTTGGCAAAGTCCTTGTCTCCTACAGGAATTTGAGGGATCTCACTGGTGTCTGTAGGATTCCCCACAGAATGTGAAGGGGGTGATTCAGGTAAAGAAACAGAGCAAGCATGTGAAACCATGGCGGCGGCTTGCTTTCGAGTGATAACAACCATGGACAGGTGTTCACAGTAGGGTTTCAATTTGTCAGGAATAGAAACAAACTCAGACTGGTAAAATTGGTAGGTTGCTGGTTTGTCAGGGGTTGTAAAAGACAGTAACCGATATCGGTCTAGTATCCGATGTCGGTTATACTATAGCCGACGTCGGTCAGGTAACCGATGTCGGTGTAAGAAGTCTGGGTTAACAAGATATAAAAGGCTGCTAATTTGATTTTTAACAACGTTTAGTATACGTGTCCAATTATTGATCACAGAAGACAGAGTATGAGAAAGAAAACAGAACTAAAAACAAGCAAGATGCACACACAAATCCAGAGATTAACCCTAGGGTTAATTTTAATTATCGTGGGCTTATGCCTTTAGACGTAGAATGATGTCAGAATCCTAAACAAGAGACTTAGGGGAAATGTCAAGTTGTTTTGGCTTATAAGGTTACCTCAATCGGGCGGAGGAATACCGCGGAAAAAGGGGGGGGATGTTTGAGCTGTTGTGTTAATTGTGAAGTGATTCGGTATGTGTTGTGCAGTGAATGTAAGATTAATTTCCTGTCAATACCGTGGATATCACCCCCACGTGTACGACCTGTTACTTAATCTACGTTCACTAGAATTGAAAAACAACAAGCAGGAATGCAATGCACGTGTTTTAAACCCAAATCGAAAATTATGTTCGATGAAGCAAGAGAGATGACTTTCACTAATGCGAAACTAGGAAAGCAAGACAAATTCTTTACGAAATATATAACAAAAGCAGCAACAGCAAGTATGCTTCCTAAAATGAAAATAAGCAAGAGAAACAGAAACCCAAGATGGGTCCCACCGGGCGTGCCAAAATGTTTCACTCGGAATGTTTCGTTCCTTTTAGAAACAGATAAGGTTAGGGGCTAGGAGGAATACCTGTAGAATGTCGAGATGGTGTGCGCGTACCGTAGAGAAAGATCAGGCTGATTGCGAAGAACTCCTTTTTGTCTTGGAAGGACTACCTGCAAATAAGAACACAAGACCACAAGATTTTGATTAGACAATAAATGAGGAAACTGCCTTGGGCCCAGGAAATATAAAACTTCCTTTCGAAGGTGGTCAGTTTCCCTGCTAATATGAATTAACACAAAAGACTGTAAAATATCAATTAAGTTGCTTCGTTGAACTGGGTAGGGGAAAGGCTAGTTTTCTGGTTTTGATCGGAGGAACCGATGCCGGTTACTGATAACCGATGCCGGTTACTGATAACCGATACCGGTGGGTTCTAGGATCTGTAGGTTGGTCGCTCTATGGGGTAGTTGTGTTGTTTGTAAGGCTGGTTTATAGGATGATATTAGGAAATGAGATGATGAGAGGTAAAAGAATGACAGTTAGATGCAATGGCACGTTGGGTAGTGGATTCAGAAACGGATTTAGGAGGACTGTGATTCAAAGAGCATAAGAAATGTTATAACAGAGGACATGCAAGATGTGACTTACTGGTTTTGACAAAGATGCAAGTTGATCTCCTTTGCTGCAAACACTTCTGATATCTTCCACTTGTCTCTGCTCAGTCAAGTGAAGATCTGGACTCTGTTTTTCGCTCCCAATGATCTCTGTTGATTCAAAAATCCTTTCGACCTTTGATCCAAAAATGAAATTCCGATCCTTTGTTTTTGGTTTGGGGAGCCCATTTACAGGGAACCAATGGCGGTTGCGTAACCGACGGCGGTCGAGTAGGAACCGGCATCGGTAAGGAAAAAGTAGGCTATTTTTAGTAAAATAGCCCACCTTCCCTGCTTTTCTCCCGAGAGATCAGTTGCGGGCTTGGTCAAGTGGCTAGAAGGTCGGTTTTGGGTGCGAGTAAGGAGGCATTAGTTATGGATGTGAGTCTAGACCAAGTCATAAGTCTTAATTAGGTTAGTTTAGGGTTAGGGCTAGGTCATGATGAGGTGGCAAAATGAGGTGGCAGGTAAGGTGATGTGGATTTATCAATTACAAGGTAATTAATAAATAATTGTGTAAGGTTTAGGTGATGAGGTTAAGTTGCGAGATGAGATGTGGGTCACAAGGGGTCGTAAGACACAAATTTGGTGTCTACAGACTCCACCTTAAGCCGCGCGAGGGAGAATAATGGGCTCATTTTCCGAAGTTTCAAGAGCGAGTTGAATTTTATCTATTTTTGGAAAGGTAAGTCTAATATCAATATTTGCAAGCTTCAACGTGCTGAGTATTGGGGTAAAATTTCTTCCACCATGGGAGGAGATAGAACCAGAGTTGAGCCATCCAGTCATGGGAGTATTGCGAATGAAAAGTCTATGTGACACCTATTCAGGATTGGGGGTTTCAGGAACTTTATTACCAGTCTCCAAGGGCATGATCCCTCACTTACTATGGAGTTTGGATGGGCGTGGAAAGATGGGAAGGCAGTGATTCGAGGCATGGAAATTGAGATATCGGAGGAGGCTATTGCTCGTATAACCGGTGTGGATATGGAAGGTCTGAAAATTTTCAAGGATAGGAATAAGAGGGAGTATGAAATCAAAATGTTTTTTGTGGGAAAGGGAACTATCCATCTCTTCACTGACGATAAATCTCATTCCTACATTCCTGGGGTGTGGAGGGATATTTACCTACATATTATAAGTATCTTACCCTGGAAGGCAAATATAACAAGATATATACTCACCACTTGTATTTCCTAAACATTTTTAGACACAAGAAAATGATTAGTATTCCCTTCTTTTTATTTATGTCTCCAACCAGTTGGTGAAGGATTTCCAATGAGACAAGGTGGATTCCCCCATTCATGAGGGTCTCATTCTTCACCTGTTTAGAAATGGAAAACTGACCCTAGATGAACCTATGCCCTAAATTGAGGATGAGGAGGATATTACCCTGGTATAATGTCTTTCCAAGATGTGCGAGGGAAATCTAGGTAGTAAGCAGATGGGTGAGGGGAAAGACATGGAAGGGATGGACAAGCAAGAAGCCGGTCCTTCGAAGGGTAAGGATAAAGTGCCTTCAGAAGGCGAGCACGACCTTGAGATGTTGAAGAACAAGGTGCAGTATTTGGAGACGATGGTTTAGGTCATGGAAGAGACTAACTCGGTGGTGAGGAATGACATGATTGATCATATTGAAGCCAACAAATAAATTTTCATGGTCCAAAAGAATATTATAGGGGATTTAAAGGAGCTGGACAAACTAGTCTGTGGTTTGGGTGTTCGGCTGGAGGTTGTGGAAAAAGAGAAGCAGAAAAAGGAGGTATTCTAATTATGATGAAGAGGAAGAGGACAAGGACGAGACTGAAGATGATTCTTAGGAAGATGACGCCAAATGTCCCCCCTCAGAAGCTGAAAATTGAGCCCAATAGGATGGTTTAGACCAGGGAGGTTAAACCCCCTAGCAATTGTAAGGATATCTAACGGCTATTCTCCTAAACTGTTTGTAGACATTTAGGGAATTGTCTCTATTCCATTTTGTTAATGGTTTAGGTCTCTACTATTAGTTGTTTGTCTAGAACTATTTTTAGTTTTGGAGTTAAAATTGTTTAACTCCATTAGTCATATTCCTCTTTTTGTCTCTCTTTTGTGCTATCATAATGTGATCTCTTTGTAGCTGGTCTCTGGGAGCCCATCCCTATTTTTTACCCTATCTAATAAAAAATATGCATGAGATTATTTAATAGATATGAAATAACTATTTTATGGTCGAATTGATGCTACTAGGTATAGACTTGTCAATTTGATTTTGAGGTCTTTGACCATAAAATTTTAATTTGATTTCTCCCATGGTAATAAAATCTTCACTATTCTTAAGACCTTTTGGCCATCTGATTAGATAAGTTTGTCCCTTGACCAAAATTGAATCGAAACAATTGTTTGATTATACAATTTGGTTTATCAACCATGAAAATAATTTAGAATTAGTTATGGTATTTTTATCATAAACTCCACTAACCTAAGTAGGGGGGAGAAATAGTTGGTGATGGATAAGTCTTTTGGCCACAATGTGGCACTGAGAAATTCGAGGGCATTGAATTCATGTACTCAGTCTTGGGAATCCTGAAGCTCCTCCAAGAAGCTATCCTTCATGCACACTTTCATTTTGTTTTTGGTCAGTCGATTTAGGAAAATCCATGCTAGAGTTAACCTTATATTTCAATGAATATTGAAACTCCAGTTTTGTTCTAGAATTTACATGCATTTTTTGGATTCAATATGAAGATTTAAGTGGGTTTTTAAGGATTGCCATTAAATATATGTAGGGGTAAAATTCTTTGGATGGTTAACGAGGGCTTGTTGGGATATTTTGTGAGAAATATCACTCCACTCATCTCAACCTCGTAGGGGAAAAGAAAGAAGGAAATAAGAAGAACATCGTTATTCTATTCACAAACATGGGCTGTGTTTCTTCTCTCCTTCTTGTTTGTTTCGTTACGATGAATTATATTTGAATATCTCTCTTTATAAATGATGGGTACTTATGTAATTTTTGTGATATATATATATATATATATATATATATATATATATATATATATATATATATATATATATATATATGAGGTGTATATGTAATGCTTACTACTTGACTATGTGTTTAAAAATTTGTAGAAATATTGATTAAACAGGTTTTTATCTTTTTTTATTCTCAAAGTACGTTTCTGTCCTCAAAAAATTGTTATTAGGGATTTGTATGGGGTTTTTGGTAATCCATCAGCAAGAAGGACCTTAAATTAGTGGCTTGACATAAACCATCAATTAGAATCCATAGTTATTAAGGCATTGAAATTTCCTACTTAGTATGTTTAATTTCCTTGTGCTTGTATAAATTTGGGTTTGCATTTATATGGGATATTATAATTTGGGGAGAAGAATAAACCTGAGCATTTGATTTTTTATGTTGGGTTCCTTATGATTTTTTGACTTGAGTGTGGGCCAATTTTGGGCCAACCCATTTATCTGGCGTTTTCATTTCTTCTATAAAAAATGAGGTTCGATTAAATTTTGGATACAAATGCAAGCATGGGATTAGAGTTTATTAAACCACAAAGATAAATGCTTACTATTTCATCTATGTAGATAATTTAAATAGTCTTGGTTTGCGATAAGTGAAGCATTGTTTGACCTAAGTACATTTTCTTTGTAATCATTAGTCTGTCTAAAAAATATGAGGGCATTATTATTTAAGGTTTGGGGAAAGTAAGGTAATATTTGTATATGTTCGATAAGATTAAGGTAATCATTGGGTTCTTTTGGAAAAGATTAAGAAATAATCAGTCACTGTGAACTGGGTTAAGGCTTGTTTTAGTTGATATTGATGCCTAGATTTCTATTGTAAGTACAATATTTGAGTGGTAAGATTAAGGAAATAATCATTAATATTGTTTGAGATATGAATGTGGATTGTTGAAATTCTATTGGACTCTAATACATGAATTCATGAATTGAATTTCTATCTAGATTCTCAAATGAAAATAGTAGATGGAAAATTAAGATTAACTTTGATTGCTAACCACAAAGTTTACATGTTTCTATATGCTCATGTCATTTATTTGTAAGGCCTAAATTCACTTTATATTGATGATAATGATGTAGGTAATAAAGGGGACTACATTAATCTCATTTATATAGTAAATTTGATATTTGAATATATTAATGTTGAGATGTTTTTATACATATCCATTACATCGCAATAATTAGCAAGGTGTTGAGAATGATAACTCATGCTAGTTCGGTTGGAAATGATCATGTACAATTATCATGCAGATTGTTATCAAACCAAGATAATTAAGAAGGATGATTGAAAAGTATTAGTTTCTTCATTGTTTGACTTATGATTGTAACAATAAAAGTTGTAATTTATTTGGGAATTATAAATACATACTTGTAAAAGAAAAATGCAATTTAAAATCCTAATGTAATTTTATTACTGATTTTATGATCATTATGTACATTGAAATTAAGGATTTAACCTCAATAATATGAATATATATATATATATATATATATTGTTATTTTAACAGTATACCTTGATTTTACAAATTTTTACGTTGCCAAAATTATGGTTGAATATGATTGTAATATGATGAGTACAATTTGATTTTTTATTTACATATGATTTAATTATGGACATATTTTAAGACGAGACATTAAAATATGATGAAATTATTAACTTTGACAATATACTCTTACAAACCATTTAGTGAGACAAACATTACCATATTGATTACTAGATATATTTATAAATTATGAAAAAATAACATCATGTTTATATATGCCTTCAAATAATATATACAAATGTTGATTAATCATATGTTAATGATTAATCGTATCTTGATATCAATAATCTAATGTTGCGATATCGCAAAGAGGTACTCATAGAAAATGGTACCCCACTGTTGTATTTGACCATTAATGAATGACAAGTAATAAATTAACTGTATCTTTCTTGTAATGTATATATAAATATGAAATAATTAATGTAGTAACTAGGAGTTGTGAAGCAACGCGATGACATCCTGACTGAGCCAACTTGGAATGGCTACGGGAAGGGTGATGGTGTGTGATGACATAAGTCATCATGTAACTACAACCTTTCCCATATGTATTCCAAGATGATTAAGTCTACATGCCATCGTAGGGCTTAACGTAACTTAATTAATGCAAACCGAAAAATTAATTGGTTATCATAAAAATTCATAACTAAAGACAAAGAATCATAATGCGACACTCATGTCTCGCATGTCATACCCATACCAGTTTGGGATGAATACCATAAAATGGATGAATGTGTAATGAATTAGATCATTATGTGACATACCTTATCTTGTAGGGATCCCAAATTGGCGATGACATGAGCCTCACGACCCGAATGCCGAGCTATGATAACTGCGGCTTTGGTGTGTGAACTTAATTAATAAAATACGTGATTACTTAAGATGTTTAACAAAAAACTTGAAAACTTAAACAATGGAAATAAATCTTGATGACTATAACATGAACAGTTGTGAGGTGAAGGGAAGAAAAGTTCCATCAACTTGTGTGCAGTTTTGGAATTTTTCTTGCTAGCGCAACGCCAAATCAGTAAGGCCATAGTAGTGCTTGTGACTAGATGCATTGTTTATTCACCAAGTCTTCTTGTTATGGTGTTGAGATTCAAAAGTGTATAGCTAACTGAAGGACGCTAAGAAGACTCTTAAGTTCTCTCAGCCTGTAATAAGGCTTAACCAAATGATACACTAGGTGTATTGGCTCATAATGAGTGTTTGAGGGGGATCAAGTAGGATCTATATACCATTGCAGTTACACATGGTTATCATATATT